>CM053586.1:126505816-126569502 GCA_028646515.1 Pseudochirops corinnae
TAGCCGAGCTGACTGTAGTGGGAAGTATCTTTGTGTGTGTTTTGGAGTTCTAGGATTGGTTTAGAGTCCTATTTTATGGGTATTTTGGGGTGGTTATGTGAGAGCTGTGATATGTTGCTGCTGCTACGCTGCCATCTTGGCTCCGCCGACCCTGGATAATTCAACCTCTCAGTCTCCCCTAATCCCACCCCCACCATACACCCTAGCCAACCATCTAATCCCAAATGTAGGTGCCAATTTGCATAAATTGAGGGAATTTTCCCACTAGAGCTCTCTATACCAATGAAATCGCAGGTCTAGTTTTCCTCCTCATCCCTCACTCCCCCCTCCAAAAAAATTAATATTTAAAGGAATGAGACCTAATTCTTTGATATTGCTGTTAATATTCTCTCTGCTCATGTAAACTGCAATTCATCTATGCCTTCTTATTCTGGGCTTTTCTTGCACATGTTCTATAAATCCTCCATAGGCAATCTGTGATGAACTGGAGCAAGTCCTTTAATATTTTAATATTTTAGAGATAGTAGTACAATGTTTAGGCTATTCATCTCTTGCTCTTTGCATTACATTATGGGTAGCACATACTACTTTGAAAGACTTTAGAACTAGTAGAGTGTTCTCACTGTTTTTGTAATATATGTCCTTTATAGTTTTCATGTCCTACTTATCATTGAAAATCTGTCATAGTCTACTTACCCATCTGCCATATGACTTTCCATCGGCTTTTGGGTTATTACATTTTTAGTTGTTGATTATAATAACATTAATATTAATCATATAGCATTTATAGACTGGTTTCAGATTTACAATGTGCCTTGAGTACATCATCTCATTTGATCCTGACAACAAGAATATGATGTAGGTGTCATTATTATCCCCATGCTACATGTAGCAAGGTTCCTCATGTAGCAAGGTCGTACATGTAATGAGGACTATCCCCCTACATGGAGCATGAAGGTGTCATCATGTGACTCTAAAGAAGGTAAAATAGACAACTCAGTTCAATGAAGTAAGAAAGTCCTAAGTCTCACCCAAGGGGAAGTTCCTCAAAGTCTCTGGTGTATCAATATGGGCATAGGGATATCATGATAGAGACTGATAATTCCTCTGATATCTTCCTAGAGTCTTTTCTTTCAGCAAGATGAAATTGGATTGACATTTTTATACAACTAGTTTGTGCCACGTCTGTACAAAAGGTGACAAATTCATCTAGCTGTCTAGCCAGCTACATACAATAATGTGAACACTATGGACTCTTCATTCATTTGTGGATTAAGTAGCTGTGGATCTATTTTTTAAATTTAATTTTTATTATCTAGAATAAATATTTTCTCTCCCTTCTCTGCCCCACGATTAAACAACAACAACAAAGAGATGACAACAAAGCAAATATGAGCAAACAAAGCAAATTCTTTCATAGACTGTGTCCCAAAAATATGTCTTATTGTGTATATTGAGCTAATCATTTCTCTGTCCATAGTTAGGTAGCATATTTCATCTTCAATCCATTAATCAAAGTTCTAAAGTCTTTCAAAGCTGTCTTTTCTTTATAACGTTGTTGTTTTGTGAATTATTCTCCTAATTCTATTCATATCATTCTGCATTAGGACACATAGGTTTTCCCAGTTTTCTCTTATATTGTATATTTCGTTATTTCTTATGGCAAAGAAATATCACATTACGTTATCTATGACAATTTGTTCAGCCATTCCCCAATAGGTGGATACTTCCTTCATTATCAGTTTTTAGCTACTGTAAAAAGCTGCCCTACATATTTTTATATATATGAATCCTTTTCTTCTTTCTTTGGTTACTGTATAGTACATGCCTAATGATGATTTCACTGCATCAAAGTATGCACACACACATACACACAGAAAGAGAGAGATATAGAGACAGAGACAGAGACAGAGAATATGTATTCACAGTTTAATAACTTTGGGGGAACCGATCAAAATGCTTTTCAGGATATTTGGACAAAAGCACAATTCCCTGAATGGTATATTAGTGTGCTTATTTGACTTATTTCCTTGTAATATCTCCAATATTTGTCATTTTCTTTTCTTTTTTTTTTTTTTTTTTTTTTTTTTTGGTCATCCTTACCAATCTCAGAGCTCTGAGGTAGAATCTCAGAGTTGCATTATTTTGCATTTCTGAAATTATTAATCATTTGGTTCCTTTTTATATAACTGTTGATAGTTCAAATTTCTTCTTTTGAAAATTTTCTGTTCATATCCTTTGAACATTTAATCTATGGTAGAATGGCTATCATTCTTATAAATTAAAATCAGTTTCTTACATGTCTTGAATACAAGATTTTTATAACTGACAAGACCTCTTGATATTCTAAGGCAATGAGTACAATGTCATCTGATAACAGTAACATCTGTAAAATCTCACCAAATAAATGGAATCACTCTTACATTTGGAGTTTGTCCAGGGTATCTTCCTGCACAGAGTGGTAACTACCTTTGGAGAGCATGAGTTTCTCTTTTTCTAGTCAACTCAAAATTGATCACCAGTGAACCATCAAATAAACAAACCTTTGTTTTATCCATGAAAGAATTATGTATGATCTTAACATGTGCATAAGACATATCCTTTTGAATTTGTTTTTAATATTATGTTTTCCTCTTAAGTATCCTTAACCAAGAAAACACAAAGCAGGATCTTATATTCTTTATACTTTGATTCATGATATTCATCTAACTAAAGATGGATTCTGCTAAAGAAACCAGTCTCTGAAAATCTGCCTTATTACCTTATCATATTTTCTAAAATGATACCCTCAAATTGAGCATCTAGGTGGCACAGTAGATAAAGTGCCAGACCTGGAGTCAGGAAGACTGGAGTTCAAATCTAGTCTCGATGTTTACAAATCCAGTCTCAAACAGGTATCAACTGTGTGACTCTGGGCAAGTCACTTAATCCTGTTTGCTTCAGTTTCCTAATCTGCATCTCTTTGCCAAGAAAACTTCAAATAGGGCCACAGAGTCAGACAAAACTGAAACAATTAAGCAACCCTCAAACTAAACATCTATGTTTACACACAAATATTTAGTATATATAATAAACATATATTGGATATATTCATATTTATAGTGAATATGTGTTTGAATATATTCAAAGACTATGACTATGCATACATACAATGTGTGTATATTTGTGTGTATACATATATATGTATCCATATATATGTATACATACACACATTCCTATTTTTTTTCCCATTAATGTCACTGTTATCAGCCATCACTAAAGTTAAACTCATTCTGAACCTTTTTTTCTGGTCTAAAGTTTTCTACAGTTGTGGCTTTAGCTCTTCAAGGTTTGATGCAGATTGACATCAAAAGATCTTATAACTAACTAATATTCTTTTGTCTTTCAACAGCCTTTAACTCCATGTTTACAATTTAACAAACAATTTAACAATTTAACATTACTACCTGAACATTACCAATTACTTCTTTAAGTACTTCTAGCTCATTCGCTTTTCACTGCATCCTTTTAGCACTAAAAAGAACGTGTTCTCTGCTTTGCATATTTTAGCTTAAGATGGGGGTAGAGAGAGGTAACCTACATCTATGGAAACCAGAGGCAGCACATTTCCCCTTAGGTCCCCTCAAAACCCTGCGACCATCTTTTTCCAATCAGAAGGTAATGTCCTTCTATTTGGCTTCTCCCAGACTTACTAGCTCCCTGACCTGCCTTAGCAGGAAATGATTTCTTGGCTCGGCTCTGCAAGCTTCAGCATTTTACAACCTAAGATACAATCAAGACTTTCTGAGAGAAATTGCTTCTTTTTTAAGGGGCCCAGGCCCTTCCTTCTTCAGAATATTTTAAAATAAATTTATTACAAAACAGAAGCCGAGATACAGAGTAGTCTCTTCACAGCCACCTATTTTCTTAGAAATAAAGGCATTTTATCATATTTGAAAGCTAAACTAAATTCAAAGAAGCAGACTAGGTTGGGGAGGGAAGAAGGACTTGCATACTTGAAAAAAAAAAACAGATATTTTAGAAAGAGCCTTGTCTCTGTATTCAAATCTCATCACTGATGCTTACTACTTCTGCGGCCTTGGACAAGTCATTTGGTTCCCCTGGGCCTCGGTTTCTTCATCTGTAAAATGAGGGTATTGGACTGGATGACCTCTGAGGTCCACTTCAATTCTAAATATGATCCTTCCTTCTCTTCCAAATCTATATGCCTCTCTTACCTCTTCTTTCACTCCTATTCCTGCTATTCTATCCCAAAATCAAAAGTAGTTTAAGGAGTTTATTCAGCCTGAGAAAAGTTATTTAACTCTGCCTTTTCCTATCCAGAAGAACAATAACTGGGCTTGAATGTTCACTAACCCTGATGAAATATTGCAACAAACCATGGGAACTGAGGAAATCAGGGAAATTCTTTAGACTTCATGAATCATCGATTGCCACAAATTTTTAAGTCTATGAGGATCTTTTTGCAAATAAAGATGACTTCCTTGAACTTTAGGATATGGAGCCCAAGTTTGCAGCAGGGGTAAAAAGAATATCATCAAAAGCCTTGATTGACTCCACTAATGAGAGCCTGTGATTTCTTTCTAATAACCCATGCTGTTTCCCTATTAATTTCATTCCAGGGCTTAATTGTCAGTGCATGACACTTTAACCACTAAGCTTATTATGCTATAGTCGCCTTGCTATTCCTTCAGAGCAGACATAAATGGGAAGAAATCTCTTGTTTCCAAAATACGTCCTTAGTGTTTAAATGTTAAGACCAGAATTGCACCAGGTGAAATAAACAAATCAACCAAGATAAAAAATGATTTCTCTGCTCTCTTCAATTTCCTGACCCTGAATAAGTAAAAGGCTTTTCAATGTCTTTTTCTCTTATGAAACATCACTAAGATAGATATTCTTTTATTAGTCCAAAAAAGAAAAGAGGCTATGTTTCCACGTGAGAGCATTAGTGTGTCTCTATCTATGCAAACAGATCAGGCTAGTTCATTCCACAACACCTTGGGCTGTGTCATGTCAGTGCATTTTTATAACAACCTCAAAGATAAAAATAAGTTACAGAGGATTTTATCAGGACCCTTGGTTATGGGAATTCATTATGCCAAGGGAATAAGGCTAGAGTCAGGCATCAAGGAGGAAGCATAGAGCCCAATTTCAGCTTAGCAATAAATAAAATTTCTCTCTGTCTCTCCTCTTCTTCTGTCACTGTCTGTCTGTCTCTCTCAATGTCTCTCTTTCTCTCTCTCTCTCTCTCTCTCTCTCTCTCTCTCTCACACACACACACACACACACACACACACACACACAGAGTATTACTTTATTGCTCTTGATGGGAAGAAAATGTGGCTATATCAGTAAAGCAGATTTTCAGAAATTATAATGAAATGTCTCCAAGAACTACTTTCTGGAAATGGGATGGTATATCTGGGGACAGTGTCTCTATTCACAAAGATAATACTCTAGTGGCTAGAATTGAGAATTTTAGAATTTAGTTCTAATCTGGCCAAAGGCTTTGATATACAGATGACATGGTATAATTCAACAGCTCTTTATTAAATGCCTGGTACGTGAAAAGTGCCATGTTTTTTGTTCTTGTTGTTCAGTAGTTTTCAGTTGTGTCCAACTCTTTGTTGGACATTTGGGATGTTATTGGCAGAGACTGTTGGATATTATTATTGAATATTATTATTTTGGAAACAAGAGATTTCTTCCCATTTGTGTCTGCTCTGAAGGAATAGCAAGGCGACTATTTATAGCATAATAAGCTTAGTGGTTAAAGTGTCATGCACTGATGATTAAGCACTGGAATGAAATTAATAGGAAATTCATCATCCAACTCTATTCTCACCTGAAACTTCTAATGGACTTATCCCAATGCTCCATCCCCATTTGGGCTTTATTGGCAAAGATACCGGAGTGGTTTGTCTTCTCCAATTCATTTTAGAGATGAGAAACTGAGGTAAACAGGGTTAAGTGACTTGCCTGTGGTAACACAGCTAGTAAGTATCTGAAGCAGAACATGAACTCCTGAAAATCCAAGCCCAGTGCTCTACCCATTCATTCTATTACCTATCTGCCAACGATTTATCAGGGTTTTTTGTTGGTGTTGAATCATGTCTGACTTTTTATGACTTCATTTGGGGTTTTCTTGGCGAAGATACTAGAGTGGTTTGTCATTTTCTTCTTCAGCTCATTTTACAGAAAAAGAAATGGAGGCAAATATGGTTCAGTGACTTCCCCAGGGTCACATACCTAGTAAGTATCTGGGGCAAGATTTGAACTCATGAAGATGAGTCTTCCTGACTCCAGGCCCAGCACTCTATCCACCTAGCTACAGGTAATTATAAAAACCAAGGTTGGTCCTAAATAAGACCTAAAGAAATGCGACTCCCTCCCTTCTTTGAGAGTTGGGAATGTAGGAGTATGGAACTATCATGTCAAGTTTATAAACTAGTTAGTAATGCTGAAATTTTTTCTCCTTATTTTTTTTTATTTTTGCTAGAAGGAATGACTCACCGGGTAGGGAAAAGAGAACAATGTATTGAGAAATAATGTGATGACATAACAAAGAATCTCAATAAATTTTAAAAGGTTAAGAAAAAATATGAGCACTGATAAATTAACTCAAAATAATTTGGCGAGAGAACCCAAGAGATATGTGGGTTGAAGAAGACTACAAAGGCATTTTGGTACCTAATAGGAGCCTTGAAAGAAGAGAGGGATTCTGAAGATCACCTGATTTTGGTTTCTTCTCTTCATCTGTCCAGTTGAAAAGGTTCTTTCCAGGAGCTTTCTGAAATCGTTACTCTTACTCAGCATAAATGTTGTAACCCTATTCTAGTAAATGAAGGGAAAGCAATGGAACCTGACTTTAGTGAGGTGACTTCTATCTCTTATTAGGAAACTGATTTACAGAGATTAAGGGATAAGTCCATTAGAAGTTTCAGGTGAGAATAGAGTTGAATGATGAATAAGAGAGAAACACGTATACCTAAGAACGAAGGGGACAGTGACAGGAGGGTGAAGAACAAAGTAACATATCTCATCAAACAGACTTCAATGATAACAAAAGGCCAATTACTCTTCCAAATATGCTGATAGCAAGGAACCAACAGAGCAGGAATTTATGTTTATCTCACTATCAAAACCTACAGGTCTGTAAGGTCCAGGTTGACTTTCCTACCTAGCTTGTCAGAGAGGAGACCTATGCTGCAGATTTAGGATGATAAGAGCAGAAGGAATAACAGTAAGTCTTGAGCTTGCTTAAAGTCATAGGGTTTTGCTGAACATTTTCTTCAAGTCTGTCTTGAAATTCACCACAGGTAAAGGCATTTTGCTTTCCTCAATTTTGCTAAATTTAACCTCCACATTTTGTGCAAAGATCCAGAGGCCATTTCATACTCTCTTTATGAGTTTCTGAGAGTATAAAATTAGGAGAATGATACTTTAATAAAATGTATTGTCAAAATGTTAAATATAAACTTATATGTATGAATGTAAATATGTGCATATACACACATATGTAATACATTCACTAATTTGGTCAGAATTATACTATCCATTCTTTCTATGGTCCTTTAAATTGACGTGCTTAATTTGGTATCACCTATTTTAAATAGCCAGAAAATGGCATTATTTTTTATTCCATTCTCTTTCCAGCATCAAAAAGTAGAAAATAAGACATAAATGCATCATAATACCACTTCACAAGTTCCTTCTCTAACTCTAATTTGAGCTAGCTTGCTGGGTATTCAATGAGCAACTGCTGTTATTTTCAGAGATCTAGTAATAAAACTGAGGGACTTCTTTCTTAGTACTATTTCCTATGAGCCCCTAACATTGTGCTTCCCATTGAAAACTATCAGACTTAATTAATATTTAGGAAAGATATTTTCTGAGAAGGTTACAAAAGCATTCTCTCCAAATAAGAGGTATACTCTACCTTGCACACAAAAGGTCCCTGGGGAGAATGGGCTAAAATTTAAAGTACAGTGTTAATGAGACACACATATAAAGAATATATGTGGTAAAGGGGTATGGCTCAGCTCCTGGGTACTGGAAATTCTTTTCTCCCACATAGTGTCTTCATGAAATTCCCATTTAGTGTAGCTCTCTAATAGGTTCAAAGGGCTAGTGCCCTCATACAGTTCATAGGTGATACCTCTCGATCTCAAGGGGTCATAACTGATCTCTCCAACTGTATCAACTTTGTTCTTTATGTATCTCTCAGCTCTTGATATAGATGCTGCCATTACCTGTTACTACTCTGATGGATACTGTTGCTGATGCTACTAGGAATTCAAGATCTCCTAACCTTTTGAAGTTCACAAAATCATAACCTGTTTGATTCTGTCTCAGGATACTTTTTTGTGTAAGATCAGGAAAAAAATCCAAGAGACAAAGGTAGTCATGTGCTCACAGCTTCCAAGCCCATGTATGAGACAGGGAAGCTACCTTTACCTTTAGGATCCCTCAGGATAACAGTCCTAAGGCTTGTCATCTCAGATAAGAGCTGAGAGAATAGGAGTGTAATATTTTCTTTTCTCAGGACACTTTCTGTTTACCTTCAATACGTCTCTTTTAGCTCTGAGTTGGATGTGTTATCTCCTATTAGTCCAATTTCTCTGATAACATAGTCAATGTAGGTTGTAAGATTAAGGGTTTGTCCATCCATTGTGATTAAATTAGAGGGAGATTCCTTAATACTCAATTTATTTCGATGATTACTTGATTGATTCAATTAAGATGTCTGCAAATCAAATGTCTAGGATATGCCAGGCCCCATGTTAAATGCTGGAAATACAAAGAAAGAAAAAAAAACCCAGCAGTCCCTGACCTCAAGGAGCTCACAGTCTGATTTGTCTCTTCTCTCTTTACATTGCCTATGGAAATTCCCACTCTTACATATGATTATCAACACTGTTGGTTATACATTCAATAAAGCAAAAACTTCATGAAAAAAAAAACAGTCAAAGGAAGTAGAGAACCTCTTGTAAGTGGCAGTAGTTCACCTCCTGCTAATCAGGTTCATTGAACAGCCTACAGTAATGGCAATATGTGGTGTTGGTTGTTATTATCATTCAGGATTTTTGCTTTCTACCCAAAGAATGTGCTGGAGCCATCTCAATAGTCTGCTTAAGACTTGTTAAATTTTCTATGAAAACATTTTTAAGCCTCAAACATTGGCAAACACTACAAACCAGGACTCGATTTACTGTTTATTGGTTGTCTAGACTTAAGAAAATGATGGAGAAGGGGCTGCTAGGTGGCGCAGTGAATCAAGCACTGGTCCTGGAGTCAGGAGGACCTGACTTCAGATCCGGCCTCATATACTTAACACAAAACTAGCTGGGTGACCTTGGGCAAGTCACTTAACCCCAATTGCCCTACCTTCCCCCTCCAGAAAGTAAAAAAAAAAAAAAAAAAGATGGAGAAAATGTTAACAATTGAGATTAAACTTAAAAGTGTTTCATGCATACATTTTTGTTTTTCAGAGAGAGATGGTTGTTAAACATTTACACTCCCACCACCTGTAATGTTAATGAGAATTTGAAGACTGTCCCTTCCCCTTAATAAGTCTAAAGGAATTTCAAGACTTTCCCTGCCCTCTCATATGTAAAAAATCAGCTATTGATTTTTACCTCCATGTAATTAAGTTTAGAAGTAGCCATGACATAGTGGATATTCTCAGAAGCATTAAGACTATTTTAATTTCCATTTCTGATGCTGAATGTGATCACACGGAACCTGTGGTGGGAGGAGTTTGCTGAAGGGTGAAGCAGAACCCACAGGAAGCTGGGAGTCAGAGCAGTTAGAGAAGGAGGGAGGAGAGGATATACCCAGGCAGTTAGACTTGAGAGTAAATATTGGTTTGTAGGAATGGTAATGGATAGTGTAGCTCTCTGCTACATTTCAGTGTAATAACTTCTATGTAACTATGGTGTATTTGGTTTCTGGTGTTGGGATTTGGTTTTCTCATGTCTGAATAAATGTTTTTGCTTCTGTCTTCTATATAGAGATCTATTATATTTTGCAAATGAGCACTATGCCAGCAAAGTTACAGTTGCTGTCAGCACTGTCAATATTGTGTTGGGACTACACCTTCAGAAAAAAAAAATTATGATAGATCATTGATTATAATGAGGTAAGACATTTTACGCATCAAATGGAATAGAGACCATACAATAATCTATTTAAACCAGGAAGGGCCCGTAGAATCCCCACACTTTACGAATGAAGAAGCAGAGGCCAGGAGAGATTAGGCAAATTGTACAAAATAACATTGATTACAAATAACAGAGTCAAAATTCAAACCCAGATCCCTTGCTGTCAAACTTAGCACTTTTTCCACTGTCCCATGTTGAAGGTAACAGAAGAAATTCATTCTTTTTGACAATTATTGAGTCCATTATATCACATGGATTATATACTTAATTTTAAGTAGGGCAATGACCAGTTGATAAGAAAAATATAATAGATTATGTAGTTTTGACTTTCTGATTAGAGAAAACAGAAAAAAAATCAGCTCCCAAGACATTTCACCTCCATGTAAATAGAAGTAGCCATAAAAAGTGGATATTCTCAGAAGCAGTAAGACTATTTTAATTCCCATTTCTGATGCATACTAGCTATGTGACTAGCTATTGAGAAAGTTTCTTCACCTCTCAGTTCCCCAGGTACTCTAAGACTAAGTTACGAAGAACTTTATTAATGATCAGCATTAGCAGAAGAAGGTTCCTCACTAAGGATTCCCTTTACCTCTGAAATCAGAGTTGCAGTCCAAAACAAACAAACAAAAAACCAAATTAAAGTAGGAGTTTATGGCAGGTACCCTTGGATAAAGGGCATCAAGTGACATAATGAACAATATCTCCAATTGTATTTTAGCAAAGGACACAGAAACACTATTTACTGGATGGTTCTCAAATTGACAGAGGTCATAACATTGAATCGTTATTCAGTGAAGGCATTTCTGCAAGGTACTGAGATAATGGAGGTCTAGGTAATTTGCTTTCTGATAGTATAACAATGCAAGGATAGGACCTGAAGCCTCTAGATAAATGGATAGTTAACATGCCCATTAGATTGTCTATCTCAAATATCAGGTTTCTTAAATGAGATCTGAACAGGTGCTAGATCTCATTCAATTCACAATCAGCTCTTCTAGCAACTGCCTACAATGCAAATATTCTTTGTTGTTGATTAAAGTAATAGTAATAAACTTCAGATACCATATGGGACAAAAGCAAAGTTAATAATCTCTTGTGGAAATGTAAGAGTTAGATTTGTATTCTTGCCCAGGAAGCATCAAAGAATGCCTCCCTTGCTGGATACTGCTCTCTGTGGTAATGAGAGGGAAAGCTTCAAGCTGTAGCTTTAATGGGCACATGAGTCAGCAGAGCCCAGAGTCAGATATCATCCATCACAAGCTCATTTGTGTTGCACTTTAGGAGGCTGGATTACACTCCAGTCCTTTTCCCACTGCCCATGGACAAACAAGACAAAAAAAGTCATAGACCTGGTGTTCTCACTCTCATGGAAAGGATGGGATCAAGCCCCTGGTATCCGAAGACTCCAGAGGGAAAACCCAGTGAATTGCACCAGTTAGCACAAAAGGGTGCATGGGAATGGAACAACAATAATATTTTAAGATCACGTTTCCCTAGCTTTAAAATCTCCTCTCAATATGCCTGGGTTTTTTTTTTTTTTTTAATGAATGAATGAAGCATGTATTAAATGCTTACTACGTATAAACACTGTGGAAAACACTGGGGATGTAAACAGAAAATTAACAATCTCGGCTCATAAGGAGCTCATATTCTTGTTGAGGAAAGATGGAAGGTTTCAGCTACATGGAAGATGAAAAGGTCTCATGGTCCTGAGGGTGTTGGCCAAGAAATTGTTAATGCTTCTTTCTTAATGTCATTTCTGCTGATAGAATCATTAGTTTCCAATGTTAAACCATCTGAAAGTGGCAAAAACTTACTCTTCTGGGTCTTTAACAGCTTTGGCAATAGCATCTGCAGAGTCCAGTTCTCCCTAGCTATAAACAAGCCAGGAGCAATCACTAGATTCATCACACAAACATTCTAATTAGAATTGTTGAAATGATTGATTCTCTAAGTATCTACTTAGTTGGCATTCTTCTTATCCTATGACTACCAAAGATAATCACCTGCTTTCTTAATCCCTGTGATTCAGAACCAGTTCTCACCTAGATGGACATTATTTTCCTCTTCTTGCCTCTCCCCACATAATATTTACATTTACTTCAACCCTACCCCCAGCCCTAGGTACCTCTGCTCACCCTATCCCCCACAATCTCTAATATAATTAATTATTGTTGTTTATTAATTATTAACTATTAATTATCAAGTCCAATGTCCATGTGGGCAGCTAGGTGGCACAGTGGATAGAGTGCCAGACCTGGAATCAGGAAGATTCATCTCCTTTCATTCAAATCTGGTTTCAGATACTTACTAACTGTGTGACTCTATGCAAGTCACTTGCCCCTGTTTGCCTCAGTTTCCTCATTTGTAAATTGAGCTAGAGAAGAAAATGGCAAACCACTCCAGTATCTTTGCCAAAAATGGGGTTACAAAGAGTCAGACATGACTGAAAAACAACTTAACAACAACTACTAATGTCCTTTCTTCGGTCTTCCTCTTAAACTTTTAGAAGATTTGGACTTTTTTGACCACCCCCTTCTTGATTCTCTGCCCTCCAGCAATCTTTTTTACATCGCAATATTCGGATTCTACTCCTACCAATTTGAACATTGTTGCTCAGTCTTCTTTGCTGGTTCACCTTCCTGTTTTCATTTCCTACATGTAGTCTCCATCAGGATTCTCTTCTCATCCCCCTTATTGAACTATCTTAGAGATTTAATCCATTTCTATATCTTCATTTATCATCTTTAAGTTAATTCAATCTAATTCAGTTCAACAGTAGTTATCAAACACCTACTCTTTGCCTGTCATAATGACAGGGACCAGAGATGTAGAGATAAAGGTAGAAGTACCTGCCTTCAAGAAATTTTCATTCTATATGAAACAAAATGTGAAGAATAGTATATGCAAAATGTTTTTGGAGTATATGCAATGTCAGGAGGAAGAGCACTAATAAGCGTGATAAGGGGAGGGAAGAGAAAAATCAAGAAAAATATCCTATAGGAGGGAGCACATGAACTATGCTTTTAAGAAATCTAGGGAACTGAAAAGGCAGCAGTGAGGAAGGAGAGCATCCCAGTGTAAAGTCATGTACAAGCAGCTTTCCAAAATAATGCTGCTCTGAACAGCTTCTAAGGTTCTGATTACATAGTATCATGAACTCTCTATTTATTCAATAACAAACCAGAGCAAAACATTCACAGAAAATCAAGGTACAGCATTCAAAATGTTACAACTTATCACAGAAAATCAAAATACAGCATTCACAATGACATAGTAACTCAACAACTTATTATTAAAATGGCCACATAGTTTTCACCAAAGTGGTCACATAGTTTTGAACAAAGTACAATCATTTAGTCAATCAATCACTTAGTAACTCAATCATTCAATTGTAAAGTACAAAAGATCAAAGTCCTCAAACTATAGGATGCAATTAAGTTACAAATCAGTCACTATTCAGTCATCAGTCACTATTTAATCATCAGTCACTACTCAGTCATCAGTCACTACTCAGTACCCTCTTAAAGGGTAGCAGGAAATACACAGGCCATTCATCACTTGGTCAAAGTAAATCACAATTTCACCACCACTCAGTACCCATGGAGAAGTCCTTTCATCTTGACTTGGGACAGGCTTTCAGCTTCACTGGATCCCCTTCCATGGTCCCAGCTCCTACCTGGATTCACCAAACTGTCACTCAGGTTCAAAGGCAGACAGCTCCCAGTTCCCTGTCCAGCTTTCTGTGCAGTTTCTGTTCTGCACTGAAGCTCACAGTGCCCAGTCTACCTTAAATCCTTCACATTCTTTGTTCCTGAGAAGTCAATGCTTAACAAAGCCACAAATAGGTTCATACAAAGTAACAGCATCACAGTCGTGCTTCCTCAGTCTTCTGTAACTCTGGCTGGCCCTCAGAAATCCTCAGCAGCTCCAGCTGGCCCTCAGAAGTCTTCAGCAGCTTTGTTCTCAAAATAAAAATCACTTCCTCCTGTTCTCAAAATCAAAATCACTTTCTCCCTTTCTCAAAAACAAAATCACTTTCTCCACAGAAGTTCCAGTCCAGCAGTAGCAGCCCAGCCTTCAGGTGCTCATCCCAAGAAGTTCTGACTTTCCCAACTAGTGTTTTTCCTTATATACAGTATTGCTCCTCCCTGTTCAGCCCCTTCCTGTTACATCAGCAACAGAGGTTCATACCTTCTGTTGCATTAACAGAGGCTTAATTTGAAACTAGGTGCTAAGTACCTCTTAGCTTTCCAATACAAAAGGATCTTCAAATGTCATTACCATTATACCCAGGCATAAGGGGAACAATGAATGAGTCAATTTGGCTAGAATATAGAGTATGTGAGCAGGAATAATACCTAATAAGCCTGAAAAGAGAGGTTGACAGGTTAATTGTGAAGGATTTTAGATGCCTTAGAAAGAAGACTGGATTTTATTTACCCTAGAGAAGGGTTCTGTTAAGTTTTTGGTATCATGGACCATTTTGTAAGTCTGGTGAAACTTATGGATTCCTTCTAAAATACATAAAATAATATATATATATATATATATATATATATATATATAATTACAAAGAAAAACAATTATATTGGAATAAAGATTGTACATATATGTTCTAATCCAAACTCATGGACTTCCTAAAATTTATCTGTCCTAGGGGATTTCTAAGTACGTATCCTTGGCCATGGGAATGACAAGGTCAGACCTACACTGTAGGTGAATTTGGTAGCTGTGTAAAGAATGAATTTGCAGGGAGTCTGATTAGGAGACTATTGCAGTAGTCCAAGGAAGAAGTGACGAGACTGAAATAGAGTAGTTGTGGTATAAATGGAAAGAAAGAGATAGGAAAAATGATATAAATACAAAATCCACAGGACTTGGCAACTGATTGTACATAAGGACTGAAGAAGAATGAAGTATCCCCCAGGATGATTCTAAAGTTACAAATTGATGTGACTGGAAGAATAATAGTGACCCCAGTAAGAGTTGGGAATTTAGAGAAAGGAATAAGTTTCGTGGGGTATAGGGGGAAAGATAATGAGTTCTGTTTTGTTCATGTCAAGTTTGAGAAATCTATATGACATCTAGATGAAGAGGTACTAGAGGCACTTGGAAATGTGGAATTGGAGGGAGGTAAGGGCTCTTAGGAGAGAGATGAGGACTAGACACACAGATTTGCCCAGGTCATTTCCAGGAGTGCTGATCTATATCTATAGCCAGATGGCTCCAGAGGAGAAAATGAGGCTAGTGACTTTGCACAGCCCTCCCTCACTTGCAAGTCATGGCAATGTTATGGGCCTCTTCAAGAACAAAGGACAAAACAACAACAAACAACATAGATTTGAGAGCTATCTGCAGAAAAAAGATAATTAATTCCACTGACCTAATGAGAACAGAGATAGAGAGACAGAGAGCGAGAGCTTCTCAAATCCATATAACCATTTTTATTCTATTCCTTAACTTTTAAGCTTATATTTCCAACTGTATATTGATTGTATTCACCTGCATCCCCTGATAGGGTCTCAAATTTAACCCATTCAAAACTGAATTCCAGATCTTCCTCCTTAAACTTATCCCTCCTTACAAGTTCTTTATTTCTGTTGATGATACCATCATCTTCTCTGTTACACATGTATAACATTTCTTTTTTCCTCCACATTCAGTTGGTTGTAAAATTCTATCCACACTATTTTGATTTATCTTGCATTAATCCCCTTTCTCTATATGTGGACAATATATAAACCCTATATAGAGAGTATATATAAATTTTTTCTACATGATATGACACAACCCTCATTCAAACCATTACTAATTCTTGTAGACAGGTCATCCATTCATATCCAGAATATATTACCTGGATTTGACTGCCTGTTGAAATTCATATCTTCATTCAAGAGCCAACTGTGGGATCAAATCTTCTATGAAGACTTCCCTAATTCTTGCCCCACCACATGCTGAAAGTCTCCCCCCCTCAAATTTTCTTAAAGCACATTGTCTTTATTATATCACTCTTTTTTCACTAATCATGCTCAAGTATGTTTTTATACATATTTCATCCTCCCTCTTTCTCCTCCTTCCATTAGAATACAAGCTCTTATTGGGTAGACATGGTAAAGATTGTGTCGTTTTTCATCTCTATGCATCAAGGATCTAGGAAATTGATTTTTATATAGCAATTGCTTGATCAACATTGTTTGAAATTGAGTTGAATATGCTGCATGAGTAATCTACCACAGTGAGGCTACAGGCTCTTTCTGGTTCCCACAGAACAAGCACAGTTGCTTTTGTGATCATAACTTTCTTAAAAATGTGATGCAATTTTATGTAAATAAATTTTCAATAAGTGGTGACAAGAATGGAAGTAGATGAGGTAGGATAGTTGGATATGCTTTAACAAGTTTGGACATGGGTTTAACCCCTCTGTTATTCACTGTACTGCTAAATTTTGGAAGGATTATGGCTCTCTGTCTCATGTGGTTGAGATTTTGGGGAAGGTATCAATTCCACAGCTGCATCAGAAGTAAAAGCATGGCTGCCTTCTGCTATAGATTTTCTGGGCATTAAGTCCCATTCTCAGTGAAACACAAAATATGGAACATGGTACCCTAACTTTGATGACCACACTCTCCAAAATGCTAACAAGTAGAAGGCCAGACCCCTTTGACTCAGACTCCCATAAAGATTCACCTTTAGATGAAACCAACATTTTTTTAAAAAAAAATTTGCAATCTTCTCAAACTCTAATGATTTATTGGGATCCAAAAGGTCTATACTATATAACTGAAAAAACTATGTCAAACTTGGTTTTAATACAGTCTCTCTGGACTGTATAGTTCCCATGGTCTTTTTTTTTTTTAATTTTCATTTTTACATTGCTTTATTGATTTTATATCATTACCACTTTCCAATAGCATCATGCCAATAACAACAACAATCATAGAAACTAACATAAAATCAGTCCCACATAGCACAAATCAATAGAGTGTCCATGTCTACATATGCCTAGTTTTATGGTGCATATAATTTAAAAACTACACTCTATTGGCCTACCAAATAGCTTGCCGGCAAAGTATACCCTTAAATAGCTAAACTACTTGGTAGTTAAATTATTTAAATTACTGAATAAAATTTCTTAGGATTAACCATTGAAAAGTTGACAGATGTTTACCAAATAGAACTTTATTTTGACTTTAATTAGTGGTTTATGGAAATAGCTCACCATCAATTTCATTGATTCTAAAACCATTACTCATCAAAACCTAAGTTTCATTGGAAAGGTAAGTTTGTATTCAAGAACTGAGGAATACGTTTCCTGAAAAAACTGCCAATATAATTTAAAGTATGAGTTTGTTTTCTTGAAAAGCAGGGGAAAGTAAAAACTCTCATTTGCAGGCGATATTACGCAAATAAAGTCACAAAACGCTCCATAGTGTCCTCAGTGACATTACACCAAAGAGAACAGCTTCAGAAATAATAAGAACAATTTCTCTTATATCTGCTTTATGTTAATAATTACTAGTCTAATAAATTCCCCAATGAATGCTCTAAAGTGATTTGTTTGAGAATTTCTTGGGAAGTATCTAGTTTGCTATAACCAAGCGGATCAACATTTTTTTAAATGGCTGCTACATTTTTTAATGTACCATTCCAGAGCAAGCAGATTCAAGGACATTCAAATATCTCTAAAGTGACTAAGCTACATGAGAATGCACATGATGAATTCTTCAGTCACTCTAGACCTGCGGCTCTCAACCTGTGGGTTATGTTCAATTTGTAACAAAGAAAATACATCCTGAGTATCAGATATTTACATTAGGATTATTAACAGGAGCAAAATTACAGTTACGAAGTAGCAATGAAAATAATTTTATGGTTGGGGGTCACCACAACATGAGGAACTGTATTAAAGGGTCATGGCATTAGGAAGGTTGAGAACCACTGCTCTAGGCATTTCTTTCTATTTATTTCCCCTCTTTCCTCTAGGAGAATAAGTCTAGTTTAATCATTTTTCTTTACTGGTCACCTTTCTTTTTTCTTTCAGGATAGGATAACGGTTCTGAAAAGTACTTACCAGTAATACAGTCATAGGATCACAGGCCTAGGGCTGGAAGGGACATCACAGACCTTCTAGACTGATCCCATCATTTCATTGGTCCAGAAACTTAGGTCTAAGGATATTAAGTGAATTACCCAATGTCCCATAGGTATTAAGTGTCAGAGATGGGATTTGAACACAGGTTGTCTGATTGCAGAGCAAGTGTCTTTTCCTCTGTATCATATCATATCGAATCCTTTCCTAATTCTGTTTTAACAAATACTTCCACAAGTGGTCTGAGTTGTTTAAGGACTGTAGAAGTAAGTTTCTACTATTTAAAATAATCCATCCTTGTAATGTCTCACCTCTAGGATTTCACAGTATGATTTGAAAATACCTAGTTTTGAAATTAACAATAGGCTTTAAGAGTATGCATTCTTGCAGACCTTCCTAGCATCTAGCTTCTCATACATCAACCTTCAGATTAGGCTAGTTGATAGGTCTGTATAATGTCAAAAGGCTATGTAAATTAGACATTGTAATTGTTAGTTCTCAAATATCTTTATGCAAGTAATGACAATTTCTAGAAAGAGGAAAGACACGAGTTCCCAACAATTAAATCAAGAGCTATGAATAGATTTTTGAAGTGTTACCAGGTAGATTTCCAAGGTAATTGTCACTACCATGACCTTCTCCCTGTCATACCACTGGTTTTGCTTGTACTACAGTCAGAGAGAGAAGTGAAGTTAGCCACATCACTCTTTCTCCTTTTCTGCTAATTACTTTTAGGAATACTTATCAATGTTGTACTTCACTCCTTGCCAAGGGACATCTCTCTCATGCCCCTAGTTTCCTGAAGTCTTCAACGAAATCATAGTACAGTGATGAGCTGTCCACCACCCACTGAGTCACCATTGCCTATAACTGAAAGAATCCCTGGCTATCTATGCATCTCACTTTTAAAAGCAAACTTAGTACAATTTCAGTGAACCATCCTAACTCCTAAGAAGGGAAGATTGCCTTCCAAAAAGGGAAAATAATTGGAAAGAGAGTAGGAGTGTTTCTTTAAGCTCCAAATGATTTCTATGGGAAATGATTTAAGTGAGCAGAATTGTCTTTAAGTACAGAGGCATGATGAAGTAAACAGAGACTTGCCAGAAACCAGATCAGGACCAGAAAACAGAGAGTGTTAAGGCAGTCCAGGAAAATGACATTCCCCCAGACACTTTAAAGAGACCCTTTCTGCAGAGGTTGAGGTTGTGGGAACTGGGTGTAAAAATAGCAGGAGATTTAACAAGGCCAGTGGTAATTATAGCTCTAGAGGCAAGAAAGTTTACTGCCCCTTACTGGTCAAGTTGCTAAAGAGCTTGTTTCTGGATAATAGATAATTATCACCACCATCTGCTGTAGGAGAGCAAATAGTAAAGAAGTGAAGCAGAGAGGGGACATTGAGAATATCAAGTAAGATCAATGGTCCCTATCAGAAATATTGACTGGATGAAAATTTACAGCAAAGGGCTATTAAAGCATAAAGAAGTGAAGAAGAAACTTTAGTTTTTCCTGTCTTGCTTTGACTGTATACAAATTATTATTTTTGACATTTTTATAGATTTCGAGACCTTACTGTTCTTTCCTGTGCAAGTAAAGTTCATACATGTTTCCATAGAATCATAAGAGCATAAAGTCATTGATACAAAGTTGGAAAACACCTTAGAGATCATTTAGTCAAATCCATTATAAATGAGGAAACTGAGGCACAGAAAGGTTAAATGGTATCCTGAAGATCTCACAGCTAGGAAATAGCAGAGGCAAGATTCAAATAGGGATTTTCTGACTCTAAATTCAACACTCTCCAAACCATCATGTTGTTATGCATTGTGATCTCAAGGGGAGCTTGTGCCTGCCCTTTAGACAGCACTACTTACTGCATTTGTCAGTTTATATCTGGCAGTCAAGTGGCTAGATCAATGATAAGCCCTCAAAGTATATCTGAGTTCTCGGTATCAGGAATAAAATAATAGAACCATTGAATTTCAGAGTTGGAAGGGAACTTATAAAACATCAGAAACAGTTCTTTCCTAAAAAAAAAAAGTTTGGAAAACATGAATATAGAAGGAATCAACACTCTTCATTCTAATTGCTCCACAGAGCCTTCCATGTGCATGTGTGTGGGCATTTAGGCATCCTATTTCTTTGATTAATGCATTATTTTTAACTCCTCTGCCTCTCTAATAGCTGTATTCCTGTGTGACAATGTCGTATTAATGTTATTATAGAAAAGTAAAGAAATGCTGTGCTGGGCATAGTGATACATATACTAGACTTTTGGAATGAAAACTCTAAAATTTCAGGCAAAAGATAGGCATGACCAGCTGGCCAAAGGTTCTGAAAGAGTAGATGCCTCGAGAAGGATAATAAGCTTTCAAAATTCAAAGGCTGGTGTTGCAATCACATTTTCCCAATAAGGAAGAAGAGGAGAAAACATCTTCAGAATCTAAATTGTCTGTATGAGGAGTACTCCAATGAGCTCATATTTACCAAGAGCACATAAAGAAGATGAAGGGATACCTACATTAACAGATGTGATTGCTGTACCACCATCAGTAATCTTTGTGGAAATGGGCAGACTGGAATGGCTCCAAGAGACTAAAGATGATAAAACAACCCAATGTTCAAAGAATAATATTGAAACTACAGAACTGTGGAATTTATATCAATCACTGGGAATATGTAAGCCAGTTATAGTAAATGCTTGTTGACTGGCTGAATGGTTTGTGACCCTTTAGAAAAGGAAAGAGAAATCATAAAAAGTCAGCATCAACTCATTAAGAACCAGACATGTCATAGTAGTCTTACTGTTTTGGGAAGGTTAATAAAACTAGCTTTTTTCCTCTTAAATAACCAGACCTATGATTTCATTGGTATGTGGGGAGATTGTCTTGACCAGTGAAGATCACCAATTACCCTGCAATGTATAGTCTTAAAAAGCTATCATGGCAGAAAGGATAAACAGCCCACCTTTAAATGAGGAAGTTCTAGATGCAGGTCCCATTATAGCTCTGACATATACTTCCCAGTTGACTTGGACAAGGTATTTAACCTTTCAGTTAAAGGCAATTCTCTCGAAGACAAGCATATTAGACCAAAGTTGAAAATTTATTCTGAAATACTCTAATAGCCTCCTAACTAGATACATCTAGAGAGAGTGCAGCATGTGAATAGAAAATTGGGCCTGGAGTCAGGAAAGAATTGAATTCAAATCTTGCCTCAGACACATACTAGGTGTGTGATCCTGAGCACATCACTAAATGTTTATCTATCTCAGTTTCCTCAATTGTAAAATTAGTATAATAATAGTCTTATGTCCCAGTGTTCTTGTGATGATCAAATAAGATAATATTTGTAAATCACAACACAGAGCCTGGCATGTATTAATATGGCATGAATAAACATTTGTTCCCTCTCTCCACCTAAGTGGTTTCCTTACCTCCATTCTCTCTTCTGTAATCCATCTTTCATACAGTTGGCCAAATTTTTATGAAGTCTTAAGTTTGACCACAGAATTGCACTGCTAAAATAAAATTAAAAATTCAATACTTTGCTCTTATCTTTAAGTTAAAGAGAGGGTTTTGAATCTGAAATTTATGGTACTCCATAATCTGGTTCTCATTTCCCTTTCCAGCATCATTTCAAATCACTCCTTAACATACTCTACATTCTAGGCAAATTGAACTACTTCCAAACTAGGGATAATATTTCTAATATACTTTCTCTTTAACTCTCCCTTTTAAAAACTTTATTTTCTGGGGTGGCTAGGTGGCACAGTGAATAGAGCACTGGCCCTGGAATCAGGAGGACCTGAGTTCAAATTTGGCTTTAGACACTTAACATTTACTAGCTGTGTGACCTTGGGCAAGTCACTTAACCCCAATTGTCCTCCAAAAAGCAAAAAAAAAAAAATCTTCTTTTCCTTCAAGACATTTCAGGTGTCACTCTATGTAATTTTCTCTGATTCCCCCATGTGTACGTGTGCTTTTCTTCTCCAAATATTCTGAGAATACTTCATCATATTCACTGTTCTTCTCCTATGCACCCTAACATCAATTTTTAAAAATAAGCTTTTGGAGGGCAGGAACCATTTCTCTTACTTTTTTGTCCCTAGAACTTAGTACAATGGTAGATATCTGATACATTTTTTGAATTTAATTATCAAATTTGGAGATGACCTTGAAATTTAAATTGATGTTACAGTGAATAGAAGTATTAGCCTAGAGTGAGAAAAACTTGAGGTCAAATCTGACCTCTTACTAGCTCTGTGTAGCTCTGTAACCTTGGGCAAGGCACTTAGCTTCTATCTGCTTCTACCTCATCTATAAAATGGAGATAATGTACATATCTACCAGGATTATTGTGAGGATAAAATGAGAAAGTAATTGTAAAGCATTTTGAAAACTTTAAAGAAATATTCAAATACTATAATATTTCCCTCACTATAACATGTAAGCAGTGTGTAAACTCTTTGAGGACAGGAACTGTTTAAGTTTCATATCACTAGTGACTTGTGCAGTGCCTTAAAAGAGTAGGCACTGAAATGTTTAGTGAATTTGATTTTAAATGGCATAGATCCTACTATTAAATAGCATATAAGTATTTAATGGAGAAATGCATATTGACAAATAACATGACGCAAACAAAAGTGAGATAAGTACAGCTAAGATTTAGACAAGTGCATAGGAGAAATCTAGGCAGAGTAGTATGAAACATTTAAGGAGTGATAGACCAGTCCATGAATGAAGAGTAGAAAATGTTTCATGGGAGAAATGACACCACCAGAGTTGATCCTTAAAGGGAGGGAGAGATTTTGATGGATGGATATGGATATTAGTCCTTTCCAGGTATGGGAAGCCAAATGAGCAGAAGCTGGACAAAACCACAGGATGTAGAATAATCCAGTTTGGCTAGAATATAGAACATGCAAAGGAGAGTAGCATGAGATAAGACTGGAGAAACAGGTTACAGCCAGATTGTGAATGATGGGATGCCAGGAATGGGAGTTCATACTTTAATTGGATTTTGGGTAGAGGAGTAACATAGTAAGAGTGATGCATTAGGAACACTGTTTAGACAGTAGTTTGAAGATTGGATTGCAAAGGAAACAGGATGGTGGCAAAGACATTGGGGCCTTTAGATCCTATTCTGTATAATCTGTCTTCCTCTGACTTCCTGCATGGACTTGGATTTAACTTCGGCTCCTTTCACAAGCAGTTGGATGCCTTTTGAATGGATTCTGTGCTGGTTTATAGATCAAGTCTCATTTTAACTAACAGATTAGTTTAACTTTGGTGAATTTTGATTTTAGATTCATTTTCAAGTGTTTTGCCTTTAGTGCTATAAAAAGAATCTCAGCCTTCTCTCCTACACTTAGATATTGACACTGAATGTGGAAGCTAGCCATAGTTGTCATAGGTGAAGCCCTACCCCCAAATCTGTACTGAGGCAGGGCCAAAATGTACAAGACAAAGACCTGGCAGTAGGATGTTGTGGGAAAGACTTCAAAGTTTTAGACTAGAAACACTATATGGCTCAACCGTGTGATATAGTAGCCAAAAAAAATTAATGCAGTCTTCCGCCACATTAATGAAAATTTATGTCACAAAAATATATATCACAAACAAGGGAGATAATTAGTCTCACTATTTTGTGCTCTGATTATACCATTTCTACATTATTATTTTCAGTTCAAGGAAACTATAGCTGTGTGGTTTGGTACCCTAGAACTAAATAAATGTTGGTGATGTTCATTAACCTCATTAACCTAATCATATATTCTTGATGAATCTCAAATGTGGACCCATTACTGGAATTTGAGGAAACTCAAGTTTCTCAGAATATTTGGGTTCTAGTCCTGCTTCAACTAGCCCTGTACATTTGGGAAAGCCACTTCTCATGTCTGAGACTTCTTATCCTCCTTTGTAAAATGAAGAGGTTGAATAAGATGCTTTTTAGTTTCCTTACAATTTTAGAATTCCATCAAGTACCTCAATGAAGTAGGCAACAAAGCTGGTCAGGTTATAACATAAAGAGACCACTTAAAAGCACTGACTGACTAACCCAGAGAAAAAGAATTAGAGAAGACAACATATGTTTTCAAATGTTTGAAATACTATTTTTTGGAAGGAGTAAAGTTAATTGCAGGGAGCAGAATCAGTTCCAATGGGTAGAAGTTACTGGGAAATGGACTTCTCCTTAGTATCAATAAAGACTTCCTGATAATTATAGTTGTTGCTAAGTGAGCTAATGAGCTCTCTCACTAGAAGTATGATCCTTTTTGAGGGATGTAAAAGGATGACATATAGGTAAGTAGTTCAGTAAATAAGAGGACTGCACTGGTAGTCCTAACACGAGTTCAAATCCAGCTTCAGACACTTACTGGCTATGGAAAATGACTTAATCCTCTTTGTGCCTCAAACCAGTCATCTATAAAATGGGTATAATCATAGAACCTACCTCCCAAGGTTGTTTCAGGGATCAAATGAGATAGCTCTAAAGCACTTTGCAAACTTTAAAGTAGTACAAAAATGCTAGCTATTGTTATAGAATTTTTATTTTGGTTAGGAGGTTGGAGTAGATTATCTCTAAAACTCCTTTCAATCTGAATAAATTTATGAAGAACCGTTACCTAGTCCTCAAAGATTAGGCCTTCTAATCATTAAAAATGGCACACATTTATGAAGTGGTTGAAGTTTGTGATATTCCTTACAATACACCTGTAAGTTTTATCATCCCAATTTGAACATAATGAAAATAAGGATAAGGGGTCAGCTAATAAATGGCTGACTCAAGTTAGCTAGAATATAGAATATACAAAGAGGAGTAGCATGAAATAAGGTGTCCTGACTCCAACGCCAGTGTTCTTTTCACTATATGTTATCTCTTGTGCAATTTCAGTTTGAAAGGGGCCAATCTATTTTAAAGTAGTTGAGAAGACTGGAGATCTGTCAGGACAAAAACCATCTAGTGTCCTTTGCTTAGGGCCATCTTATTAAAAGTGATCAAATGGTCCAAATAAAGGACTTGGCACTCTAGGGTATATACATTTTTAGCAAGCAATATAATTAATAATAATAATGGATTAAGTACTAGATAATTAACATGCACAATATTTTTAGTAAATGATTGAATGGTTCCCCTATTTTTAATTAGCTAACATGTTTCCAGAATTAATAATACACTAGGAACACTATGGATTATAGACAGTGGGGGAATTATGTTCTTTCTATGAGTGAATATTATATCTAAGAACAGTGTTGAATGTTACAATTTACACATCTTAATTTCAGGTATTAGCAATTACACATCGTGTTTTTCAGTATCATAAAAATGGCATGATTTCATGAAAGGAGATTAACTGAAACTGTAAGACATTCATTAAAAACGACTTTAATAGTGAGCCACAGAACTTTTGCTAATACAAGAATCTATGCCCATGCATTTACTATTTATGACACCATTTGAGACTTACATAAAATATAAGTTGAGAGAACACATTTCATTCAATAATTCACAAAGGTAGCAAATAACAGCAAGGGGAATTGAGAACAAACCAGGTCTTTTCACTTACTGTAATATACTGACATTGCATCTGTGGTCTCCAATATGAAATTCTTAATTTGAAGCCAGACAAGTTGTGCACAGTGGCAAGATTAGAAGGCTAGCTGAAGAAAGAAAGAAAGAAGAGAAAAAAAACAACTAGGAGCTGTTTCTGGTTCATAATCAGGTTTTCAAACATGCTAATCAAATTTGGGTGCCTGCTAACTTGATAATTAAATTTACAAATGATCGGAAATATTTGCCATGGAAAGATTTAAAGTCTTTTTTGGAATCCTAATGAAAGCTCAAGCATTATGCGTATGCCTCTTGAGGACCCACCGAGGATAGAGTGTATTAAAAATATAATTGGTTTTAAAGCACATTTGATTAAATTTTTTTTCCCTGCAATTCATGCTGTCTGCTTTGTAGTCACCTTTCAGGTGATTTCCCACTTCCTGAACAATGTATTCAAAATGCTGGTAGGTGAATGTGCCTCCTCTGGTTTATACTAGCTATTCTCTATGCCTTATTCTCCAACATAAAGCTCTCTTATAGAAAAAGCTCTCTTAGAGAAGAATTCTCAAACTGGTCAATACTTCTAAAAGGAATATTTGTACTATTTGAAATGGAGACAAACAGTGCATTGTGAGGGGACCTTGTAAAATGGGTGATTTTGGGGGGGCGGTGAAGTCTCTATGAAGTTGTAAAATCCTTAATTTGCTATGTCAGTGACTTAGGTCTGACACGTCGGTTCATCCCAGACCAGACACATTGCATTTCCATGACAAATAAAGGCATTGTTGAGTCAAAATTAAAATGTGCAGCATGTTATTGTCAGAGAAATTAAATGGATTTCTAACAGATTTTTCCAAATCTCCTGTTGATGGAGAAATGCCAACTTCCCAATTTTCTACTGGTTCTTGTTAACAACCCCTTGCGGTCAGTTCTTTTGAAGGCGTTCATTAAAGCAGGGTCAAGGGGCTACAAAATAAATTGGCTGGCAAATAACAACAGCGGTGCCCTGTGATGACCTCATCTATAATTGTTTGCATAAAGGGGCTATAAGAGCAGCATCATGGTTAATCTGAGTGTCTTTATTTCTATCTATCCAGGGACCTTAACGGTCAATGTGATTTACTAACATCCCTTGCAAGTTATTAAAATGTTGAACAAAGTTGATGGAAAGGTGTTATTGCTTTTGTAATAAAAAAATAACTTTCATGATGCTGTTTACAAATAAATTTTATTAGATTTTACTTCAGTCTGCCCACACTATCCTACCACCTCCTCAAAGTTTCTCAGTCATTTGATAACAGCTGATTATGTGTGGACGCTTTGTTTTCTTTTTCAGTTATGTAGTGGCAGTGATGTAGATAATGTTCTGCAGGGCTTACATTATAGATGAAGATGCTGTCTGTTCCAAACTGCTAGAAGGCTCTTGTCTCCGCAAAGGACAACAGGACAGGCAGGAAGCCCTCCTCCTTCCACCTTCCCCACTATATCATCATGAGAACTGTTCAAAATAAAGATTCGAATGATTTGGAGACTTGCTGACTTTTATAGATCACTCCAGGCACACAAAGAGGTACCATTAAAAAGTGGCTTGAATGAATTTTTAACCATGCCTCACTGAAAATAGAACCAGCAATGTTAGCAAAATACCCAATAGCCACCAGCAGGCATAGAACAGCACAGAGGGGAGAAGGTGAGCAGCACTTTGCAATAGTTTGTAAAAGGAGGTGAAAACCAGAGGAAAAACTGGGACAGAGGCAATAGGTCTTCATCTTTGCAAGGCATTTATTAAGTACTTAATTGCCCGAGGAACTGGAGTGTGTAGTATACATGAAGAAAAGACAACTATATTTTCTAGCTCCTGGGAATTTAATGTCCAACGTATTACAGAAGGAAGAAATAGGACAGTGTACAGAAAATGGTTACAGCAAACATGTTGGGAGTGGGAAGTATATAAGAATAGAGAGACAAAAGTGGAAATTTTTTTCTTATATTCATATGTCACTATCACATAGTAAGCAAATGCAGAGCCAGAACCTGTGCTTTTTGTATCATTACCAAGTGTGGTTGAAAAGGTAGTTCCAAAAGCCAACAAAGGAATCAGAAGACATAAATGCTGATCAGGTTCAACATAAACTAATCCTTTCAGGGTGTTTGTTGTTGTTGTTGTTGTTTAAAAATAATTTATTTAATACTTTTAGTTTTGCCTAACCTTTATTTCTCAGATTTATCCTTTCTTCCACTTCTGTCCTTACAGACGTCTCTTGCTCAAAAATAAATGAATGAATAAATAAATAAATAAATAAATAGAGGAAAAAAATCAATTCAATAAAATCAACCAACACATCATCTATATCTGACCATATATGCAATATCCCATATCCTTAGTCCTCTCCTACAGTGAAAGTTGCATTTTCTCAACTCTTCTCTTGATCATTTTAATTACACAGCATTCAGTTTCATTTCATTGTTCCTTCCTTTTTATTGTTCAAAGATTTTGTTAGTAATTCTTGTATCAGTTCATGTGTTTCCATGTTTCCCTGAATTCTCCACATTTAATTTCTATATCACACAGTAATATGCCATTATGTTCATGCATGTAATACATTTTGTTTGAATATTCCCTAGTTAATTGGTAAATATTTTGGTTCCAGTTTTGTTTTTTTTTTTTTGCTACTACAAAAGAACAAAAAAACAAAACAACAACCTAATAATCCTAACAATGCTTTGATATATATAAGAACTTTCTCTCTCTCTCCCTCTGTCTGACTCTCTCTCTCTGTCTCTATCTATCTATCTATCTATCTATCTATCTATCTATCTATCTATCTCTCATACTTGAAGTAGATGCCTAGCAGTGGAATTTCTGGATCAAAGGGTAATTCTAAACCACTTCATAGAATACTTACACTAATTCACAAACCCACAGATAGTATATAATGCTATTGTCTATTAGTGTTATTGTATTTTTAGTTCTCTCTTTTGTCATATTTGACAAATTGTGACGTGTGAGGTGAAACCTCAGAGTTATTTTGATTCATAATTAGCCTTTTTGAGCAATCATTCATGTAATTGTTTATATTTTTCAGTGTTCTTTACCTTTAAAATGAATGATGTTGGACCAGATGCTTTTCTTAAAGATTCTTTTCACCTCTGAAATTCTGTGATATACGTGACACAAGGAAATCAGTTTCATTACTTTGTATTTAGATCTTTTTTATCATCCTCTACTAAATTAAGGCTTGCACTTAATATTACTTTGTTTCCAAAAAATGTCAGAAATTTTCTCTTTTAATTATCTACAGGCTACTCAAGGAAAACTTGTAAGGTCAAAGAATTTTGTAACATACAGGACATTTTCTATATGAGTCTCTAGGACTGTACCCAATAGCAACTCAATAAATATTTTCTGATCAATAAATCTAAAAAGTTCAGATTTACTCTGAATATCAGTTTCATTTTAATTTCAGCCACATTTTGGTATTTCCCATTTTACTCTCAAATGCGTAGTATTGCTAGGTTATTTTCAATGGCAATTGTCTATGAAGTCATGAAATCTAATCCTCTCATGTTATAGATAAGGATACTGAGACCCTGAATTAGATGACTGGCTTCCAGTTATACAGCCAGGTAACAGCTAAACTGAAACTAAGAACCAGGTCTCGTCACCACCAATCTAGTCTGTTGTTTTATTTTTTACATTATTGTAACAACCAAATACAAGGAAATAGATATAATTTAGTATTCATAAAGGTAATTTCTATATATGTTAACTTTTTCTTTAAATTTACAAATTGATAGAATACAAATTTTAATCTACATTGAAGTTACATTACATTTAAAGTAATATAGTAGTTGACTTTCTTTTCTTGAAGAGGAGGAAGTTACCTGAGATTAGGAAAGAAGTCAAAGAAATTATACTCTAATCCACTGTCAAATGGGTTTCCTCAGTGGTTCTGTTGTAAATTAAAAGAAGCCCCATACCTACAGGTGTCAAGAAATAGCAGAGAGTCATGAGAGGAAGGGTCTGAATCAAGGTCTGCAGTAGTGGAGGCAACAAGAGAATGGAATTAAAAGGAAACAAGTCTTGGAAAGCATAGGGAATGAAATTGGGAGTGTCCCCAAATGAGAGGAGAGAAAATTCTAAGTGCACTTGTGCAAACAAATACATAAATTATGAGTGAGAAATGGGGCAAACTAGAGGTTGTGACACAAAGTGGGAAATTTGACCTCATACGTATCATTCAGACTTAGTGAGATGAGACTCAAGATCAAAATGTGGCTATGAAAAACTGTACCTTATTCAAAAGACACAGAATTACATAGAGATGGTGAAGAAACATTATAGAGAAAGAAAGTATATTAATATGTGGAAATCCAGAAATCTGAGACAGGAAATATAGTGAAGAATGTTCAGGTAATAATAAATTGAGAAGAAAACAGAAATGATATTTCCAGACTACCAGAATGGAAGAAAGAATGAGATAAGAATTTTGGGAAACATCATATGCCAGTTGTGGAGGCATAATGCTGAAGTGACAAAGTGACAGTTGAAGTCATCCATCTGGACCTTTGTCAGAATTTCTCTTTCTGTGTGTGTGTGTGTGTGTGTGGGAGGGGGGGTGTCACTGTCCCTTTCTCTTTAGATCTTTTCCTCCCTATCTCTTTTTCTCTGTCTCTGTCTGTCTCTCTGTCTCTGTCTCTGACTCTGTCTCTGTCTCTGTCTCTGTCTCTCTCTCTCTGTCTCTCTCTCTCTCTCTATGTGTCTCTCTCTCTGTCTCTCTTTCTCTCTGTCTCTCTCTATCTCTCTCTCTCTCTTTCTCTCTCTCTCTCTCTTTCTCTCTGTCTCTCTCTATCTCTCTCTCTCTCTTTCTCTCTCTCTCTGTCTCTCTGTCTCTCTCTCCCTCGTCCCGTCCCTTCCTCCCTCTTCTCTCTGTCTCTCTGCATATCTTTGTCTCCTCTCTTCCCATGTGCACTCTAGATTTTGACAGAGCAGATTACGGAGGACTTAGAGAAAGTTTTCATGACCTAATATTCCCTAAGCAAAAACAGCCTAGGGTTGGGAAACTCTCAGGAATAAAATAATAAAAGACAAAAATTACTACACTAAGAAAGAAAAGAAGTAGTCATTTACAAAAATAAGAATAAGAAACTTATGAACTAAGTGAGACTTTTAAAAGTTATACATGGAAGATAGACTCAGGGATAAATAATGGAAGATGAATACTAAAACATGTGACAGTTATGTATAGACAATATCAAGAACACCAAAAGATAAAAAAAGCTGACCCTGATGATGTATGTGAAGGACCAAAAAAAAATTGTAGAAATTTAGCTATTTGGGGTTCAAGAAGATCCAAGGAGATAAAGGACTTCTCTTAACATTAGAAAAACAGTAATAATTTATGACATTGAGAACAGGAAATTACTCAACTCCTTTTGCTTTGCTTTTCTCTTCCAAGGACAATTATTTGGGGACTCAAAAAGATAGAACAGAAAGGGAATAGCAGATCATTGAAACTGAAGAGAAGTAAAGCTATTATAAGAACCCAAATATCCTCAATTAGTTCAAATCACCAGCTCAGATGAACTACATACTAAAATACTGACCAAATTAGTGACTTTGATTATTGAACCACTGTTGGTGATTTTTGAAAAATTTTGGTTGGAAAGTAAGACTAGCAAAGGGCAAATGGTACATAGGTTTTCAAAAAAGGATGAAACGATAGAATCTATGAACTATAGGTTAATGTCAACTTCAAGTCTTTATGAAATTCTAGAATACATTGTAGAAGGGAGATATGTGAGCATTTAGAAAAAGAAGCAGTGATAACTAAATCATGATCTTACCCTAAGGAGTTAATGAACAAACTGTATATAAGAGAAGCTTGTGATTTAATACATCATCTTTTTGAAGGTTTTTATTTTTTGTATATTTGATATACATGCACATGTTGGTTGATGATTGTTAAATTCATAATTAAAAGGTTAGGTTTTTGTTTGTTTTAAGAAAAGTTGCCACCAAGACAAAATATACTCTCTCCCTACTTGAGTTAGAATATCCAGGAAAACAGTAGGTGCTCAATAATGCTTGCTGATTTGATTTACCAGTTTTATAATCCTGTTAGTAATTCATAAAATAAACAGATCCATTGTTTATTATGGAGGTTTACTTTAAATGTTTGAAAATGTGTGCACATCCAAAACTAGAGTATCTATGTTAAGGGAGAAAATTTGACAATTCAAAATAAATGGAAATCCAAAATCATTTATATTAGTTTTATAGTACATTTTAGTGTTTATATCTGGAAATAGACTTGTTTAATGTTCTGTAGTTTTACCATACCTAAGTAATGATCTAACATAATGATGACCTGATTCACAAACATTTAAAGCTATTTGGTTCCCTAGACAACATTCCAAGACAAAGGCTGTCTACTAAAGCAGTCTCTGCTGGGGACAGAAGTATTACCTCTCAGTCTTATGTGAAATACTGGTTGAAATAAATTGTCCTTCTCAAAATTAGCTGTCCTTCTGCCTTTTATCTTCCCTTGAAGTAGAGAATATAATCATTTTTTGTTTTAAAGGTTTGTTTTGTTTTTCTTATCAATCGCAGTAACTTGAAAAACAAACCAAGATAGGATCATTTTACCACAAGTTTTAATGATAAGCTTGATAATGTCAACAAGCAGTGAATAAAGAATTTATATTGAATCGCTTCCATCTATAATTCAATTGATTACAGAAGGAATATTTGAGTGTTCACTTTGTCTAAGTAATGGACCCATAAAAATAAAAAGCATTTATTAATGAGTTCTCTCACCTAGCAAGGTACCAGACATGTGGTAGAACTATAATATATGACTGTTGATTGATTTAAAAAGAAAAGTAATCTATTTTTTTTCTGATAAAAGACAGATTACAGATGATAATTATGGCTATAATTGAGTCTAAGTATCAATTTACCCTTAATTCAAGTAAAATTTTATTTATATTACAGTGATTTTTACTTAAAAAGAGGAGGAATGAAAAGGAAGAAGAGGAGAAGGAGGAGGAGAAGGTATAATGGTAACAGGAATTTGAAGAGCTTCCCTGCCCCTTAATAAGCCTAAGGGAATGTGAAGATATTCCCTGCCCCCTAAACGGCTGAATGTAGTCACATGGAACCTGTGGTGGGAAGAGTTTGCTGAAGGGTGGAGCAGAGCCCACAGGAAGCTGAAAGTCAGAGCAATTAGACCTGGAGGAAGAAGAGGACACACCCAGTGAGACAGCTAGGTTTGTGAGTGTTTGTTTGTGGGAAGACTAAAGGACGGTGTGACTCTCTGCTGCATTGTGATATATTAACTCCTATATTGCCATGATGGATTTGGTTTCCTGGTGTTGGGATTTGGTTTTCTGGTTTCTGAATAAATATTTTGCTTCTTTCTTCTATATGGAGAGTCTGTCATATTTTATGATTGAGAACTATGCCAACATATTTATAGTCACCATCAGTGCTGTGAATATTGTGTTGGCACTACAGAAGGAGGAGAAGAAAAAGGGGGTGTAGAAAGAGGGGAGTGAATGGAGAAATATGCCAAAGTTGGAAAGTGAACCAGATGGAAAGAAACTTCCTCATTAGAAACGATAGTTAAGGAGACTCATTCTATTGAAATAAAGATATATGTACTAGCATTTTTTCTCTTTCTGTTTGGTGGGCAGAGAAGGAAAAGAAAGATCATTGATTGCAGGTGGTAGTCACTAAAGCAAAGCAAATTTACCAAGAACCAATAAGTTAAGAATAAACTTTCAAGAAAGAATTTTCATGTTGTGCTGGTTTAAAGTATAAGAGTCGTGAATTCATCCTGGAAAGGGATTTGCATTACAAATTTCAAGATGCTGGACAAGTTAGAGGTAAATGTTCTATGGAAACTTGAGGACTAGAAGAAGAGAAATGAAATTAGATTTACCAGGTGTTAATAAAGATTGAGGATAAATGAGAAAGATCTTGAATTGTATGCCCAGGCTTTTATTTTCAATAAATATTATCCTTTATCAGTAGAATGTCTTTAACATTGTTCTCAGCTGATATGTTTCTATTATTTTTAAGGAGATCACTGAATAGAAAGGCACAATAATTTTATCTTAGGAACTATGACTAATAGTCATGAAAACATGACTATTCAAAACAATAGGCTATAACCCAAACATTATTGTGTACCTAATGGTAGCAGCAGAGCAATTACATGGCTCAATGAATAGAGATCTGGGCTTGGGATCAGGAAGACCTGAATTCAAATCTGGCCTCAGACACATATCTGTGTGACCCCAGGAAAGTCACTTCACCTCTCTTTGCCTTGGAGGAAACTAGGTGGCTCAGTGGATAGAGCACTAGGCCTGGAGTCAGGAGGACCTGAATTCAAATCCAGCCTCAGACATTTACTATGTGATACTGGGCAAGTCACTTAATCTGTATTTGCCTAAATCCATTGGAGAAAGAAATAGCAAATCACTTCAGTATTTTTTGCCAAGAAAACCACAAAAAGTCAAACAAGACTTAACCACTCAACAACAATAGTAGTAGCAACATATACTAATTACAAAAAAAGCAGCTAAATCACGGAACCAGCTAGAGTGATAAGTTTGAAGACCTACACAGGCAAAATGATAATCAAAATCATAGCAAGGATTTCAGGAGAGGAATCAGGTAAGGGAATTTCTCTAGTCAATAATTTCCTTTAGGGGAATCTACCAGAGATGGGGAATCTGCAGCCTAGAGCTATATATGACCCTCTAGGTCAGTGGTTCTCAACCTTCCTAATGCCGCGACCCTTTAATACTCGTATGTGGGCATATCTGGGTGTATATGCATGTGGGTGGACCCGCCCGGAGACAGAGGAGCAGTGTCTCACTTCCTAAGACCATCAGAAATATGTGTTTTCCAATGGTGTTAGGCGACCCCTGTGAAAGGGTTGTTTGATCCCCAAAAGGGTTGCGACCCACAGGTTGAGAACCACTGCTCTAGGTCCTCAAGTGCAGCCCTTTGACTGAATCCAAACTTCACAGAACATATCCTTAAGACCCTCTGTGACTGAAGTAGAACTTGCTGGTTTGAACAAAGTGCCCTTCCATGGATCAAAGACTGACTTTTCTTAGAGAAAGTTCCAACTGTGCTGTGTCCTCGTCATCAACATTTGATTCATATCTTAGAAAATCAAGGAATGCTTAATCAGTGCTTTCCTAATGTCCTAAAAGACTCTGATATTGGAATAGATTGAAGGCAAAAGGCAAATGGAAAGGCTGAGGAGGAGAGAGATAGATAGTATCCTGAAAACAACAAAAATAAATTTGAACAGGCTTCAGGAAATAGCAGAGGACAGAAGGATCTCATGCTATGACACATAAGGGTCATGAAGGGTCGGAGACAACTGAACAACAACATGGCTATTTCAATGGTCACACAAAAACAACAAATCTAGATACTTTAACTCCTTAAAAGGGGTCCTTATTTTCCCATTGAACAGAATTTGAAAGGATGATAAATCAAGGCTAACAAACACATAAGTAAGTCTAACTTTAATCAGTTTTAAAATAGCTTCTTGAATGTAATAAGAAATTGTCAAATGCATACTTCTACAGAAACACTCTACAGGATCCCCTTTGCTTTGACTTTGGCCTTCTTTTCCTACCTTTTAAAAAGTACAACATTAACAAATGATTATTTTCTTGACTTGTTTAAGAGAAGTGTCACCAAATGTAGATTTCTCCATTTTAGTCCCTGGATGAATGAGGAGTAGGGGGATTGAAGGAGGGGAGAGATTTTGGCAAAAGCTGATCTAACTGTGTAGGAGGGAGATTAATGGAAAGCAAATTGGGGAGCAATTAATCAAATAGCATTAGAAAGTGAAAAGGAAGAAACAAAAATTCAGGGCTTGACAAGAAAATTCGAAGTTCTTTGTATTTAGCACCAGTCAAAAAAGAAAAAGAAGAAGAAAAAGAGAATTGGGCTGAAAAGTTCATGAATATGCTCCAATTAATCTGTATGCTGCAGCAATGCTTTTTAGTTTGGTTCATTTAAATCTGAAATTCTCTTCCTCGTTGATGTCAGCTAGTTAGCCAAGATGGTGTATTACTGTTATGATCACTGTAGCACACATAATTTAGATTTATCTCTTTGGGGACTCAGCTCCACCCCCTGCTAGCTAATATGCTCTCCATGTTTAATGATGCAAAAAATGTCCCTGAGTACAGGTTATTTATCTTTATCAGGGCCTTCCTTGGGCGGGCTGTCAGTTATCTGCTTGGATGTTTGTTCCTAAATGGTTTGTTCTCATCCACATTCCAGGGCAATCCTGAAACCCACATCTTTACAGATGTTTGCAGCTTAAGGTTTTCAGATGCACTTTAACAATGTTGATTTATGTGTCTGAATGAGCTGTTCTGTGATCCAGGGCTACAAACTCTGAAATCACGGTCATGGAGATGTAAGAGCAGTCCAAAATCCCAGAAAGAACTTGGATTGGGGGAAAGATCATAAGCAAAGTAGGAAAGGTTTCACTGAATAGTTTTCAATTGTTAATCAGCAATTGAATGATAAAGGCTCTTCCAACAATGATGAATCGATAGACCTTTATTAAGTGCCTACTATGTGTTAGCACTGCGCTAAACCCCAGGGATATAAAAAGAGGAAAAAGTTTCTGTGCTCCAGGAACTTACAATCTAACATGATCTGAAAAGGAAAAATCAACATTATCAGGTTGAAAAGCAGACCAGGAGAACCAAGAACATCGGTAAGTATCAACCAATACATTTTTAGAAGGGCAAGGGAATGAGCACTTATAGCCTAGTATGTGCCAGGTACTATGCTAAGCGATTTTTTACAAATATTATCTCATTTGATCTTCACACGAAACCTGCAAAGTAATTGATTTTATTATTCCCATTTTATCATTGAGGAAACCAAGGCAAACAGAAGTTACAGGACTTGCTGGGGATCAGATAGCTAGTAAGCGTCTGAGGCCAGATTTGAACTAAGCCCTTCCTTGACTTCAGGCCCAGGGTTCTACCTATGGTGCTACCACCTGGGGAACACAGATCTGATGATTTATTGGGGATTGGGAGCTCCCTGCAGAGGAACTCCACCTAACAAAGCAGATCAGCAACTTGGGATATCAAAGTGGCCCAGTAGAAAGGTTGCTGGGTTTGGAGTCAAAAGACCTGGTTTTGAATTCTGCTCCTACAATTCACAGTCTGTGTGACTTTAGGCAAGTCATTAACTTCACCATGCCTTGTTTCCTATTCTGAAAAATGACGTGATTCAACTAGTTGATCTCAGGGTCCCTTCCAGATCTAAATCTATGACTCTTTGTTGTTGTTGTTGTTAAGTCATTTTTCAGTCATATTCAACTCTCCGTTACCCCATTTGGAATTTTCTTGGCAGAGATGCTAGAGTGGTTTACCATTTCCTTTTCCAGTTCATTTTACAGATGAGGAAACTGAGGCAGAGAATTAAGTGACTTGCCCAGCATCACACAGCTAGTAAGTGTCTGAAGCCAGATTTGAACTTATGAAGATGAGTCTTTCTGACTCCAGGTCTGGTGCTCTATCTGCTGCATCCTCATAAGTCTCTTGATTTATAATCTTCTCAGACATTTACATACCATGACACCTTCACTTCAACTATCTTCCTCATTCACCTCCCACCAGAAACTTGGACTCTACTCCTAGGACTCTGGCACTGAAGATCTAGCTTTCACCTTATGTTTCCTGGTACCAGATTTCTAGGACACATCCTAGACACTTAAACTGAACCATGCCACCACAGGTATGTACCCTTCCCCCATATTTTGTCTTCCCCTGTTTCTAAGTAAACCCCTTTGGGATATCTTACATATCTTGCTTACCTATGTCGTGAGTTATTTCCTTAGCACTTAGCATTGTGCTTGATAATAGTTTGCACTTAATAAATACTTTCTCTTTCATTCATTCATTCATTCATTCATTCATTCATTCATTCAGAGAAGACTGGGACAAATAAGAGGTTATAACTTGCCTAGGCTCACATATTAGTAAGTGTCAGAAGCCTATTTGGAGTCATATCTGCCTGACTCAGACCATTTCTCTACCTGCTACCCACACTGCATACCATTTACCATAAAGATAAAAAGTGAAATCAAAGAAACACATTTACATTTAAAGGAATCAAAAAGAGATCAGGGAAGAATTTGTACTTTATAATGGATCCCAGTAGGTCACTGTAATTATCTTTGCTTATGTGCTATACCTCCCCACACCATGGCATTCACGTGGGTATAAGAATAATAAGCAAAAATTATAGTCCTCCAATAATTAAGATTTCTAGTTGTTTCAACTATATCATTCCATGTGCTTAGACAGAGCCTTTTACTTATAATGAGACTGCTCTGTGAGCATTTCAAAAGTCACAGTGGCTAGACAGCATAATGTTTTGACTGGAACCTTTCCTTCTAGTTCACTTGGATGGAAATATTACAAGTGCTTGTCAAAGTTCGTTTCTGGTGCTAAAACATCTTCAGGGAAGAAACAGATAAGCCAATGGATGGTGAAAGTTATAGGGCCTTTAATTTGGTGTCTTGGATTAGTGGATAGAGAGGTAGCCTCAGATTCAGGAAGGATTTGATTCAAGTTTGACTTTTGACATACATCAGGCAAGTCACCTAACAGGACAGCTAGAATGTGCAATGGATAGTAAGTATGCCAGGCCTGGAGTAAAGATTTTAATTCAAATCTAGCTTCAGACTCTTACTAGCTGTGTAACCCTGCACAAGTTACTCACCCTCTGCCTGCCTCAATTTCCTCATCCGTGAAATGAGCATAACAATAGCACCTATCTCACAGAGCTGTTGTGAGGATAAAATGAAATAATAGTTGTAAAGTGTTTAGTACAATGTCTGACACGTAGTAGGTGCTATGTAAATGTTAGGTATTATTACTATTAACAGAGTCCTAACCAATTTCCAAAGACTAATAGTTGCAGAAAAAGTGCCTGCCTGCATTTGTGGAGGGAATTTTCTCATAGCAATTAAGCCACTGTTCCAGTCCATATTCCATCCCTATCCCTAAGGGAAAGCCTAATATAGAAAAGCATGTGACTTCACAAGAAAAATTCAAAGGAATGGAAAGTAGGAATGAAAAGGAAAAAGGAATTACTAAGGGCAATCTGATGAGCCTCTCACACTGGGGCTAAGACTAACACCTCCAATCTAGGTCACCCATCCAGTACCCTCACACTGGTACTGTTACTAATGCTTCCAAAACATGACTGGGAAGCAATAGAGATGGGATACCACTAGACATTTCACAAGTGAACCTCAGCATAATGGTTTTCAGTTAATAGTAGGGAAGAGGGAATTCATGATGGTCCAGGACTACTAAATCCACAATTTCTAGCAAATTTGGTTATATCAGGTCAGGGTAGTTGGCTCAGCACAGGATTCCTGGTTGCTTGCTAAGGATAGAGGTCCTGCCTGCTCTGGAATTATGGTGGTGTAGGTATTTCAAAGGACAGGGACAGGTCCTGCTCAGGCAAGTCTGATTGGGTTCTTTCTCCTGAAGCCTTAGATAGGGAGTCCCCTCCCAATTAGGAAACTTAGATAAACTTCTAGACTGCTCCAAGTAGAGAAATATTTGAATAATTGGATGTCCCAGAGAAGAGAAAGGGCAGAAGGAAGAGGTTTCCAAGTAGGAACAGGATAAATGACTAAGGAATAGATGTTGTTGGGTCATTTCAGTTGTGTCCAACACTTCGTGACCCCATTTGGGGCTGTCTTGGCAGAGATGCTGGAGGGGTTTGCCATTTTCTTCTCCAGCTCATTTTACAAATGAGGAACTGAGGCAATTAGGGTTAAGTTTCTTGCCCAAGGTCACACAGCTAGTAAGTGTCTGAGGCCAGATTTAAATTCATGAAGGTGAATCTTCCTAACCATGGCCCAGCTCTCTATCCATTGTGCCACCTAGCTGCCCCTAGGAACAGATACCCCTGTTAGAAAAGAGGAACATTTGGCCAGAATTTTTGCCCAAAAAACTACAGCAACATTGCAGACTTCAACTGATAAAGGAACTTCTCCAGAAGCTTAGGCTTCTGTAAGAGTCTGAGATTTTGAGCTCATAAGATACGTTTTTACTTCTAAGAATATAATCAATAAATTCCCCACATCTATTAAGAATACAAAGTTTCATTTTGCTGTGGTTTTAAAATGATCTATAGCATTTCTGTCGCCTTCTATCACTATCAGATTACAATGGACTAGTCTACTCAACAGAAAAGCATGAGCCATAATCATTAGGACAATGGAAGTTGTTCCATTACTATTCTTATATCAAGTCTTTCCACTTCTTTTGAATTCAATTTTATTATCCCGCAGAGAGCAAGAGAAGCCTCAAGCACACTCAAAAGAGGTCAGAAATCATGATCTTATACAGAGTATGCTTTATTTTTAACTACATGTAAATCACTTATTTTGACCTTTCTTTTATACAAGGGTTGTAACCTTGTTTTTTGGAGGGGTCAGAGGAGAGTGGTGTTTAATTAATTAACACATACTATTCCCCTTTAAAACATGAAATAATGAGACCACTGCATAGCTGAATTTTTCAAAGGAGATCTTGGGTATTTTGAACTATGACTCATTTTTTAATTAATCTATACTACAATAAATCGCCCCACAATATGTGAACTATTCTCCAAGGCCTGATCCAGTTTTACACACCACAACTCCCCAGAATAAACACACTATTTCAACCAGAGCAGTCTTTCCATACTATCCCACATGTTATCTACACTTTTCCCTTTCTCTGTTATTCTCATTCCTTCCTTCCTTCATGGTTGGTCCATAAAGTTGGTCCATTCACAAGCTTTAATAAAATGCCTATACTGGGTAGAGTTCTGAATATTAGAGGTGATAACAAATATAAATTAGATTTCTTTCTGCACTAAAAGCACTTTCTACATGCTATTTCCCCAATCTGGAAGATTGTACCCTTTTTATCCACCTCTCTACATCATATACTTCTTTTGAAATCCAGCTCAAGTCTCATGCCCTTCACAAAACCTTCCCTGATAATTATAGCAAATGAACATCTTTAGTTTCCCTGAATCTCTGTAGCATGAATGGTTTATAACACATAACCTAGCATATGATTACATCCTGTTTTATATTCTCAAGGAATTCGTGTCTCTACCTCCTGTCTCCCCTTCTACTTATACTATAAACTCTTCAAGGGCAGAGACTTTTTCTCCTAGTTCCTTTGTATTCCCCAAGCACCAAACAATTGCTGGGCACATACTGGGTATTTAATAACTGCATGGTTAATAAATTGGGGACATTTCTTTGGAAATACATCATTTGTTGTTTTTTGAAAAAAGGATCTGAATTACTTTGGAACATCCATCTTTTGAATGGGGGATTGTGGAGGGAAGAAACCAACATAAAGATGTAAATTAAGTGCTGTTTTCCACAAAGTTCTTATTACCATTTGGTCTAGACTAAATTATGTCCAAATTATGGTGAAAACACTTGAATGAAGTAATTTTCACAAGAGGCTGTTAACTTGAGAAAATACCGAGAAATACAGATCAGACTGAAATGAGCTTTAGTTGTATACTCCTTGATTCAACTATTTAGATAACGTACCTTCATTTCAATCAGCAACTAAACGTGAGAGAGATAATGGTATTTCTTGTACAGGTATAATGAGACATCAGTCCAATGACATGGAGTAACATTAAAAAAGATAAAGGAATTCTGGGATAGCAAAGGCTTAATTACCCCCGTTCACCACTCTGTCCAAGTCCCTACTTACATCTCTTCTCACTCTTCCCTCTCACCTGCCCCACTCACCTAAATTCCACATACATACTTCTGTCTTCCATTTAGACCTATAACAAACAGAGATCTCAGAGCATCTGGCTAAGAAGCTATGCTTCTTGTCTCAAAATTGCCATTTCCCTGAAGTATAAGAATTGCAAAAATTCACGAAAAAGGGAAGTGAGTCTAGGAATTCATTAACAAGCATTTATTAAACTCTTACCATATACCAGGCATTCTGCTAAGTCCTAAGGATTCGATGAAAGGCAAAAACAACCCCTGCCATCAGGGAACTCACAAGATAATATAGCACTCAGGATCTAATAAATATCTCCACCCTACTCTTTAAAATGAGTTAGATGTATAATATCAATGCCATTTCAAGTTCTAGTACACTTGAGAGCAGGTATACTAGAATAATGAGGACATTTTTGAGCCAATACTCAACAAATGATTGTTTGGCCTTTCCACCAAGAAAATGTGGTAGTAAGATGGTTTTCACAACTAGAACCATAATGGTGCAGAAGAAATGGAGTGATTGATTGGCTAACCAAAAAAGATGACCCTGTAATGAGGGAGGGGCAAAAATCAGGCAGAAAATGACAAAAAGGAGTTTATTTTCATGTGTAGATGGAGGAAAGGAGTATAAACATTCTCAAACACTTTGTACAAACATTTTCCATTTTGATAACCACATGTCAATAGAATGTATAAATTTCCATATTTTGATAACCACATGTCAATAGAATGTATAACCTTTATATCGACTTGTGGTAACATAAAGATCCCAGGTTATTTTTTCACATCTCTTGGCTCTCTACTCCCTCAGGAGACCTAAGATTATGTCTCTACATAGGGGTTTTCAACCTTCCTAATGCCATGACCCTTTAATACAGTTCCTCATGTTGTGGTGACCGCCAACCATAAAATTATTTTTGTTGCTACTTCATAACTGTAATTTTGCTACTGTTATGAATCATAATGTACATATCTGATATGCAGGATGTATTTAAATTGAACATAACCCACAGGCTGAGAACCACTGCAGTCTACAGAATATCCCCAGTAGAGAAGATGACACCAAAATCCCAATTTGCAAGCAAGCAATCCAATAGTGTAACAGAAGGAAATTTGATCAAAAGAAGAAAATAACAAATTGAATTCTCTTGAAAGTGGTAGATCATGGTAACCTAGTCCTGCAATGTCCACATTTCCACTTTTCTTGCATATATACCTACATGCATACTTGTTGTTTTCCCTCCCCACCCTTTGAATCTAAGCTTTTCATGAATAGTAATTGTTTCATTCTCTGTATTTGCATCCCTAGTACTTAGCACAGTGCCTGACACATAACAGGTATTTAATTAATGACACCAATTGATTTCTTCATTTGTGTACTGAATGAATAATCTTTTTATATATATTTAGATTCTCTGGTTGTGGGAGCTCTTACAAAGAAATCTATTGAAGACTTTTTTACTGGCTCACCACAACTGCTCCACTGTCTTCTCTGAGAAGGGAACTGGTAATCTCTCATTGGCACTCTAGATATTAGCTGAGTGTGGTAGCAGAGATTCCCTCCAAAACTTATTGCTTCTTTTTTAATAGAATTTCCTTCTGTAGCAATAAGGTCTCAGATCAAGTCTTCCTGTATTCTTCCTTGAGGCTTAGTTAGCCCAATTCCCACTTCAGCTAGGCCTGAACATGATCAATTAAAGTCCCATACATACGGATTAAGTTGCCTTTAGCACTATGTTCATTGTTGGAAGAGATACAAAGCTAAATAGGAAGTAGTTCCTGTCCTCATGGGAACTTAAAATCTATGAGGATGATAGAATATCTGCCTTCCTCCTTTGCAAATTTGGGAAAGCACTGAAAGATAGTTTTATAAGATAGCTCATAGAGGGGAAAATACTGGAAGGATATAAAAATTCAGGCCGAAAAAAATGATCAATAGTATAATAAATAATGACTGATCCATTTTTCTACTTTCTCATTTTTACAAAGTTTTTACATAAAACAATTTCTTACCTATTGAAGATATCTTGGATGAAATAAGAGAAAGGAACAGGTGCTATATACTTTCCAAAGTAGTTTTGTACAGGCATTAGTCTACATTATTTACAGTTATACATTTGACTAAAAATACATCAAACACAAGATCCTACTAGGCTTATCATCTGTTAATTTTTTTTAATTGATTCAATAGAGCAAAATTTAGTCTTAAATTCTCTTCTCTATGAAAGTCTCTGGTACACATAGTAAGGTCATACAAAATTCCAAAGTAAACTTAACTGATCAGTGACCCTCTGATATTGAGGAATGAAACAAGGAGAGGTTTGCTTATTAAAGATGTCAGCCCTTGTCATGGAGAACATCCTTCCTAGGGTCTAAATCAAAGATTCTTAACCATGGGTCTGGGAACTTTTTTTGGAATATTTTGATAACCACATGTCAATATAATTAGTTTTCTTTGTAATCAATGGTACTACCATGCCCCCCACAGATACCCAACCTCACAACATAGGTGACATTCTTAACTCCTCACTATCTTTCATCCCTGTCCTATCAAAACTGTTACCAAGTCATATATGTGTACATATTTATCTCCTCTTCTCTGATACTTCCAACAATTCTAGTTATCAATTCTTATCACCTCATACCTAGATTATTTCAATAACCTGGAAATTATTGTAGAAGCTGGTCTCCCTTCCCCAAGTCTTTTTCCACTCCAGTCTATCCTCTACTCTGCTGTCAAATTATACTTCCTAAAGCATAGATTTGACCATGTCATACCATTACTTATCTTCCCCCTTAAATCCTTCTCCCACTTCATACTTACAACCCAGGTGTCACTATCTCTCACCTCCCATTTCCAATCTGGTATTCAAAGTCCTTCATAATCTGCCCCCTTTCTGCAACCATTCCAGTCTGTTTTATACCTTATTCTCCCCACATACCCTTGATGCAGTGAAATTGGCTTCCTTGCTGTTCCTTGTATAAGACATTCCATCTTCTGAGTGCTTGCATTTTCATCGACTGTTTCCATGCCTGAAACATTCTCTCTCTTCATCCCTGACTCTGTCTTCCCTGACCTCTTTCAATTTCCAATTAAGCCAGTACATTCATAGTCACTGTAGGTACTGTGAATATTGTGTTGGCACTACATCTAGGAAAAATCTTTCCTGATCTCTCTTAAGGCCAGTGCCTGATAACCCCCCAAAATTATCCTGGATATATATCTTGTTTATACATAGGTATTTTAGTATTGTATCCCCCATTAGACTGAGTTCCTTGAGAGTAGAAACTATCTTTTGCCTTTCTTTAAATCCCAAAAACCTAACATAGGTACTGACATAAAGTGGGTACTTAATAAATTCTTATTGACTATTTTTTTATTGACATATTTGACATTTTTTACTTTATACACTTAAAAAACCTGATTCTGAGACATGACCTATATGCTTCACTAGATTGTCAATAAGGTTAAGGAACCAAAAAAGATTAAGACCTTATAGTGGAAATGGAGTCACAGAGCAGTAGAGTTGGAAGGGTCTTCAGAGGCCATCTAGTTTTAACCCAGAGTTAATCAAAGATCCCTTTTCAAATATCTCTAATAAAGAGTCATACAACTTTTACCTGAAGACTCATAGAGAAGAACCTACTACCTCTCAAGGCAGTTAATTCCATTTTGGGATCATTTTCATTGTTAAGAAGTTTTTAAATTTCTATTTAACAGAATTCCTGACCCTTTATAGAGAAGAATAATTTCTAACAGATGGTATGACCCTCCAAATGCCTATGTTTGCAGATGTTAGTGTACTGATTGAATCAACCCTAGAATATGACAAAGTCTTGTCAATAAAATTTTGATTACCCAAAAGGGAAATCTAACAATAGATACAGTAAAACCAAATGGATAAAGCATAACTATACGTTTGGATTTTCACATGCAATTTAACAACCAATTCAATGAGTTGGCTCATCAATGCACAAACATACCTAGATCAAGTCTTGGAAAACAGATAATAAACTTGGTCCAGAATTGAAGTGGGAAAATGGATTAAATTCAACTTGAGAAACTGTAGAATGCTTTCAATGATCCCTAACTGCTCATGGTTTTAACATTTATGTTCTCCCAGTGATGATATATCCTGGGTAACCAAGATATCCAAAGAATAAAAATTGAGGGTGATTTAAAGGTCAATATACAGACATGCCTGTAGACTCTAGTATATTTTCAATAATGATTTTCCTACACATAGTGTAAAGAATATTATCCAAAGGGGAAAAAATATGATCAGAAAACTAAATGGAATGAAATTGAGTGACTTTTCTATGGATGCACAGAGGACTTTCCTAAGGACAGCATGAAGCTGTAATGGACAATCAAAGAGTAAGGCCACAAATACACTGGGGAGATAGTCTATAGAGGATCTCTGTGAAAATATGAGCAGGAATAAAGATGAGAAGGGATGGATAGGCTATAAACCTTCTAAATGGGATAACAATCCCATCAAAGTACTAAAGAACTAATAACCATGTTGAAGAGTAAGAAAATTCTGTACAAAATTGTTGCTTTTTGCTCATGCAAAAAGCATTTGGGGTTTTCTTGGCAAAGATACTGGAATGGTTTGCTACTTCCTTCTCCCACTCATTTTATAGAAGAGTAACTGAGACAAACAGGATTAAGTGACTTGCCCAGGGTCACACAGCTAGTAAGTGCCTGAGGTCACATTTGAACTCAGGAAGATGAGTCTTCCTGACTTCAGGTCTAGAATTCTATCCACTGCATCACCTTGCTGCCCTCTGTACAAGATATGACAATGGAAAAGGTTGACAAAATATGACAAAAGGAAAAATAGCATTTAAAGTGTTTTTAAAAAGGGTAGGATTTCAATAGGCAGATAATGGTGATAGAAGTGGAAATTTTATGCATAGATAATGGAGATGCACACAAAGAAAGGAGAGGGGAATGTGTATGAGGAATGGTAATACTTCATTTTGTCAAATTGGTCTATTCTTAGTCCCCTGACTGTGTCTTTCCCAAGGTTACCATATACTTTGAAAAAAGGTTCAATGAATACTAAGATACATCAAACAGCATTGGTGTAAAACAATGAGAAATGTATGGAGGAGGTACTAACAACTGGGAAGGCAACCCAAGTTTTGTTTTGTTTTGTTTATTTGTTTCTTATCTGCTGTTGGGACTAAGGAAATAGAGCTAAACTACTCACATCAGTTCCTTTATAGGGTCATTTACTATAGCACCAATGCAATCAATATTCACAGCACCCATGGTCACTATAAATATACCTGCATGGTGCTCAATCACAAAATATAACAGGCTCTCTATATAGAAGACAGAAGCAGAACATTTATTTAGACACCAGGAAATGGAATTCCCAAGCCAGTAAGCCGATTCTATCATAGTAGCAAAGAAGTTAATAAGCCACAACAGCACAGAGAGCCACAGCATCCTTTAGCCTTCCCATAAACCAACATTTACTCACGAGCCTGTCTGCTTGCTTACTGTTCTCTCTCCTCCCACCATCTATCTGTTCTGACTCCCAGCTTCCTGTGGGATCCACTCCATCCTTCAGCAAACTCTTCCCATCACAGGCTCCATGAGACTACATTCAGCCTACTAGGGGCAGAGTTTATTTTCAAAGCAGGGAAGCTCTTCAAATTTCCTTATCTTATTAAGGAGCAGGGAAGATCTTCAAATTACCATAACACTTACCTGAGTGTTCACCCGACAGAGCTACATGTAATCACTGACTGCTATTGCCTAACAGTGGCCATTCAGTGTTTTTATATATTGGGTCAGAAAATAATTCCCTGGACCTGGCTGAACACCCAAGGATCTTTATACCATATATTTCTTTTCTATATTTTTTACATCTCTAATTGTAACATAGTAGTATGCTGCTGAGCTGGCTGAATTGCAAGACTACCAATCACTTTTACATGGCCCCCATCTTCTAGAGGCCAGCCCACTCTTCACCTTGAATAGAACATCTCCAATCACTCTCTTGGTCCCTTTCCCCTTGAAATGGCTTTCTTCTCAAACCAAACATGGGGGAAATGTGACATCTTAGTAGCAACCTAATTCATTTCAGCAGACTTAGATACTACTTCTAGTTCAAAGCTTAGGAAAACTTTGGTATAAGGAATCTTTCTGCTCTGGGCAGTTTGAAGAATAAATCAACAGTATTCTTATATCTTTGAGACCCTATCCAGACATAGCACTCTGGCAAAATACTGCACTTTTGCATCTATTCTTCCCCAATTACTTCCACCCAGTAGTATTCCCAACAAGTCAGCCAGATGAGCTATATAAGTGGTTCACAGATTATCATAAATGCTAGTTTAAGAGATAAAGTAAATGTTCAAACAAAGAACAGTAAACACTCTTTGCTTTTTAAGAAGCAAGACAAACTCCCATGGAAGTCATCAGGTTTCTCCAAAGAGAAGAGAAAAGAAGGGAAGAGAGGAATAAAAGATCACCAGTTCTGGTCTCAAGAACTCTAGCCAGTTCTAGTAACTGCAATGCCTCCCCTATTGTCATATATGTGGTTTGATCATGTTGCTTTTGTTATGAAGTCTAGAACTGATGAACTCATTTCTTCTCCTTTATCTTGTGGCTTCCATCCTCCCAGCTCCATACTTTCAGATCTCCTTTTCAAGCCTCTCAGCTTCCTTCTCCTGTTAACCCTTGTGTTTGAGGCAACTAGGTGCTACAGTGGAGACAGTACTAAGCAAATGGGCAATAGGAAGACCTGAGTTCAAATGTGATCTCAAACACTTACTGTGTAATCCAGAGGCAAGTCACCTCACCTATATTTACTCTCAGTTTCCTCATCTATAAAAATAGAGTTAATAATACCACCTACCTCACAAGGTTATTGTGAGGATGAAATGAAATGATATTTGTAAAGTGCTTAGTCTGGCATATCGTAGATGGTAAAGAAATGTTATTTATGATAACAATGATGATTGATGCTGATGCCAGCTTGTAAGAACCAATTCTAGGACAAAACTCTTTAGAGAGTTGAGGAAGGGTATTTCTGCCTGACCAGAGGGTATTTATTTATCCCCAGTAGTTTTTTATACACTTATCTATATATATATATATTCATATTGTTTCTAGGATTAGAATGTAAAACTCCTTTAAGGCAGGTAGTATTTTATTTTATTTCTTATATCCTCAGTGCCTAGTACCTGGCATATAGTAGGTACTTAATAAATGCTAGTTGGCAGATGTCTGACTAAAGTATAAAAAATGTGCAGAGAAATAGCATCAGAAAAGGCTACAATTGTAGGATAAAATCAGCTTGCATAGAACTTTGGTTACAGACTTTGGTTCTAATTTGTTAGGTACCAGAGAGCAACATCAACTCAGAGTAGTGCTGACCTGTCACCTGTCTCCTCTCTCCTGTTTCCTTTGGAGCTCCCTTTCTGACTTTGGTTTTTGGAGAGGACCATCAGCAGTGAATATTTACAAACAGAGGGACATAAGCTTCATAGTAGGCTTGGTCTCCCCAACTTCAATTCAATTCCCTGAAAGACTTACCGTCTGTCTGTCTAAGGCTTTGCCATGCATCCTAGTTGTCCCTACTTTACTTTCATAAGGGACTAGATAGAAATAGTAAAAGCTTGAATCCTAATTACCACCACCTCCTTTGTAGCTAAGTTGAAACTCAGTGGTTTCTGAACTATAAGGAGTGGGAAAGGAGGTATCTCTGTTCTTTTGTGTGAGCACCCATTCTAATACTATGCCCCAACCCTATTTTCCAATTTTATTTGTAAATATTTATGTGTATATGTATGTATATACATATATATTTCATACACACATATATACTTTTGTGTATATATGTGTATATTGCACAGACTGTGAGCTCCATGAGAGAGAGAGATCTGCTTTTTGCCTTTCTTTGTGTCCTGAGCACTTGTCACAGGGACTAGCACATAGTAGGCATTTAATAAATATTTTCTAACTATAGCCTATTGATTATACATAATGTATTTTGTGCATTATTAAATATGTGCAAAAATAGAAAAGAGATAAGATGAATGTGAAATAAAATATTTTTAAAAATCTTATTTATTAATAGTACAAAAGTTTTTCCTCTCACTAAATTATTAATGACAATATTTTTAGTGAGTCAAATTGATTGAATATATTTCATTAAGAAATTCCTGTCTATGCCCTGGTACATAGGTCAGACTTATAAATAATAATTGTGAGTAATTATTCTTCTTTTGATCAATGCAGCTAGCCAAGCAGGTAAAATTTTTTCTTTTTTTTTTTAAGATTTTTTAGATTTGAAAATCTATGGTACAGGAATCAAATAATAGGTTATACTGGTCAATGAACATAATAACTTTTAAAGAGGATTTCTATTTCTCTATGTATAGATACTATCCACAATGCAAAACAAACAAACCAACCAAGCAAAAGTACTATGTATCTGACTTTAGCTCAGTAGGAAATATTCAATATAAATTCATTTCTTTTTCTTTAAGTGGTTCTACATAATAGATAAGATCATATCTTAACCTCCTGGTCATTCTTTGACATTTTCATTGTATTTTTGTATTATTAAGGCAGTTAGGAGGCTCACTGAATATAATGCGGGCCTAGACTCAGAAAAACCTGAATTCAAATCCATTCTCAGACCCTTACTACTTGTATGACCCTGAGCAAATCATTTAATCTCGGCCTACCTCAGTTTTCTCATCATTAAAATACGGATTGTAATAGAACCTACTTCCTAGGGTTTTTGTGAAGATAAAATATATGTTTAAAGAGGCCTAAAAACCTTAATGCTATGAGGAGGAGGAGGAGGAAGAAGGGAATGAAAAAATAAAAGGAATAGCAAAAAGTCAGTTTGACTAGGCCACAGAGTACAAAAAGGGGAATAGGTAAAATAAGATTGGAAAGGTAAGTTGGGACCAAGTTGTCAATAGCTTTACATATCAAATTGTCATGATAGAATTCTGCAAAAAAAGAAAGAAAATTTGAGACAAAAAGTTCCAAGAATGTTTAATTTATTAGCAAAGTTAACAGTTGCCAACAAATAGGATCAATGGATCCTCAGTAGTCAAAGACAATCATGGCAGAATACAGAGTATTCTTGGAGTTTAAAGGGAACTAATCAAAATATATATTCATTAGATTAATGCATATTCATAGGATTTACAGGAATAGGGAAGTAGGTTGATTTATAACATTAGGGCTATAGGTGTTCCCAAATCCATGCGACTTTAATTGGATCAAAGCTAGGTTTTCTCACTGGCTCAGGTATCTATGATTAATGAAGCAACTCATTGATATACTATGAGAGCATCATGGAGTGTTGTGTATGTTTTCATGAGTCCAAGTCTGGAATTAACTTACATCCAAAAAGAGAAACCTTAACCACACAGAAAAGGAGAAATCTTACAAGAAAAGAGAATTAGGCTCACAGGAGTAGGGAAGTTAAACTCTAACAACTTACTAATAAAAGCTATCTTAATGAAGTTTAATAATTCATGGCAGGCCTTAGATAAAAATCAAATCTGATTATATTGATTGAATACAATTCCCAATTTGCATTTCTCAAAATAGAAGAGTTCATATTTCATCCCAGAATCAATTGAGAGTGACTAGAATTTATCGAGCAGGGAGCCATGATCAGACCTGCCTTTAAGAAAAGCGCTTTTGTAGCTATGCTGAAGATTGGTTGGAAGGAGAGGGGCATGAAGGAGAGACAAATCAGGAAGCTACTGCAAGAATTCAAGTCAAAGGTTATAAGGGCCTGAACTAGGGTGGTGCCTATGTGATTGACAATAGGTGCTAGTGAAAGAAATTTGACTACCACTTTCATATGTGGAATGACTGAAAGTGGGAATTAAAGGATGATACCAAGGGTGGAAACCTGGATGACTGGAAGGATGGAGATGCCCTCAAAAAAAAAAAAAAAAGGGTGGGGAGTTTGGAAAAGGGATGGATTTGGAGCAAAACAAAATGTCATGAGGTCTATAATGGAGATTGCAACACATTGCCTGCTCAACTTTCAACTCATGTCTTACCCAAAATGAAAGCGAAAAATGGGAGCTTATTCACTGGCCCAGAGCACAGAGCCTACCCTCCTAGGGGTATCTGTATAACTGCAAGTTGTTCTTATGGGGCAGGATGTGAGCATGTCGGGGGACAGGATGTGTGCAGAATTTTCCCAAATGAACTTGTGCAGCTAATTAGGGAGCCCCATCATAGTTAAGTTGTAGCTGCCCCTAGGGGCCATCTACTACGCAGAAGAAAGATTTGGAGGTTGCACAGTGGTAGTAAGGAGAGGATAGAGAGAGTGGGAAGATAATTGGGGAAGAATTATATTATGGATAGAAGGGAGAAGAGTGAAAAGTTCAGTCAACGTTTAGACTGTTGCTAGTATGGTGCCTACCAGTGTTAATGTGCTTTCGAATTCCTAGCACACTGGAAGTGCTTATAGACATCATGAAAGTAATAACATTATAATGTAGCTGGGGATCTTGTAAACATTATGGAGAATTCAATTTATGAGATCAAAATACTGAAAAAATCAAACTTGTGTCAACTTCATAAAGTTATTGGGTGATCATTAAAACGAGTAAAACTAAGATCTTATAACCACTACTTGAAACTCTAGGGTAGCCATGAAAATAAGCAGACCTCCTTTTATATATATATACATATATATATAAATAAGACCTCCTTTTAAATAGTCTGTCTCTTCTTACTCTTCTCCTTTTTGCATTTTAAACTAGACTCAAGACTTGGAAGTCTGGAATTCTGTTTATTTTCCCAGCGCACTAGTGTAGTACCTGACTCCTTTCTCATTCTCCCTCTAATTCCAAGTACCGCAACAATGAACCCAGTATGCTGTGAAGTTGCAGAGTCTCATAGCCACACCAGAATTAACACCCCGCTCCCAACCCTGTCAGTTATAATGTTTCCTACACGCTTTACCTGGATCAGCTCTTATCTCATTAATCCAATTCTGTTCACTGACGCTGAGACACAGTCTATGTGTAACAGCCATGGGTTGCTACATGATATAGGATATCATAGTAGTATATGCTGGACTTAACTTGTTCAAATCCTATCTCAGAGTTACTAGAATAGATGCGTAACCTTGGGAAAGGTATTTAACCACTCTAGGTCTCTATTTCCTCATCTGGAAAACGAAGGGTTTGCACTTGATAAAAGAGAAGGGAATAATATACATTTATATAACACCTATTAAAACCCTAAGCACTGTGCTAGTGCTTTTCAAATATTATCTCATTTAATCTTCACAATAACGCTGGGAGGAAGTGGTATTATTATCTCCATTTTTACAACTGGGGAAACCAAGGCAGACAGAGGTTCAGTGACTTGTCCAGGGTCAACAGTTAGTAAGTGTCTGAGGCCAGATTTGAACGTCATTCAAAGCCAACGCTGCTTATTAACTGCACCACCATTATTGTTGTTCATTCATTTTTCAGTTTTGTCTGACTCTTCATGACTCCGTTTGGGTTTGTTTTGTCAAAGATATTGGAGTGGTTTGCCATTTGCTCCTCCAGCTCATTTTACAGAAGAGGAAACTGAGGCAAACAGGGTTAAGTAACTTGCCCAGGGTCACACAGTCAGTAAGTGCCTGAGGATTGAACTCAGGAAGATGAGTGTTCCTTACTCTAGGTCTAGTACTCTATCCACTGCACCACACAGCTACCCCTAACTATGCCACTAGTTGGCTCTAAGAATGATAACTCTAAGGTCCCTTGCAGCTCTAAAATTATGATCCTATAATCTATCATACTACGATCCTCCTGAAATATCCATATTATTGCTGCTGCTTTTTGTTAAAAATGTCAGTGAAATCATCCCTGTACAAACTTCAGCTCCTTTCCTATTAAATTCATAATATTTCTCCATTTACAAGGTCAACAGATAAGGACCAAACAGAACCTGCTGAGAGGGTGTGGAATTCAAAATAAACATAACTATTATTTTTTTTTGGAGGGGAGAAGGGAAGGCAATTGAGATTCAGTGACTTGTGTGAGGTAACACACATAGTAAGTGTCAAGTGTCTGAGGCTGGATTGGAACTCAGGTCCTCCTGAGTCCAGCACCAGTGCTCTATTTCACTGAGTCACCTACCTGCCCCCATAACTATAATTTTAACAACATAATAATGAGAATTTCTGCTTAATGACAAAAAGCAGTCTTTTATCCATCTATTTAATTGTTCACAGAACATTAAATATAAAAGAATAATCACAGTATAGTGAATTGTTCCTGTACCATTTCTTTCTGAATTCCATTTAAAAATAGAAGAATAAGACACCAATAAGAATAATGAAGATAATCCACAAAAGCTGACCTTTCCAACCAAAATGTCACTACTATATCATACACGTTTCAAGACTGGAACTAGAAAGAATCAGTTGCTTCTCTGGAAACTGCGTAGATATCACAGTAACAAATGTTAACAGAGCCTCTTAGCACCGAGATATATCGCATTCTGTTCATAAAAGAGTTATTTTCATTCTATTGGTCAAAGAAAGAGGTCCATTAGCTCTGCTGATCCACTAAGTAATTCAAGTTGCTGTCACTGGGGTTAGTCAAAGATCAGCCTTCTTCTGCAAAGAGCTCCTATAGTAATGTATCATAACATTACATCACATTGAGTTGCTCAGAGGAGCAGTTTCCATGATTGTTAGTTAATCTGGTCGTACATTATTTTGCTGAGATCAAAAATGGTCAGTCCTTCTAGATAGGGGGTCAACTTACAATTATGTCCTGCATCAAGCAATAAATGACAAAGTAATATCTTAACTCACAAATAGCAGGCACCCTCCACTTCTACAAGCACATTAAGGAGCTCCATTTTACTTGGTTTCTAAAGTGACAAAGTACAATGCAGTAAATACATCCATTTCCCCATCTACATCAAAGAATTCTTAAGTAGAAAATGCCTTGCAAACTGATATTGCATTTTGTAAAATATGATATAAATGTGAGCTATTGTTATTACTAAGTTTTTCCACAGTTTGGTCATATTTCACATTGCTCTCCATTACAAATTGCATTCCAGAGAAGTACTAGTCATTTCCCAAACTAATATTCTAATCTCCTTCTCCAAGAATTCATACATGCTATGCCCCATGTCTAAAATGCACAACCTCCCCAAAACTCCCTTAATGTTCAGATTAAGTACCTTCTTTATGAAACCTTCCTTCTCCTCCTCTCATGCTGAGGAGAATGTTGTCTGTAACCTCTTTTTCCCTATTCCCCTTCCCCCACATACATCATGTAATATGTGTGTTATAAATATATACTATATATATGCATATATTATATTACAATATAAGGTAATATTGAGATAGTACATACATACATATGAAGCTATTAAAGCTAATACATACACATATATACATATATATGTGTATACAGAGAGAGATGTGTTTAATATCATTAAGCACTGATTATATGCAAAGCCTTGGGATTCAAATATTACAAATGATACAGTCTCTTCTTGGAAGTTAAATACATTCTAATGGGGAGAAAGAATAGTATAGGATATTTGCACATAGTAGGTGCTTAAAAACAAAGGCCCTGTAGACTAGATATTTACAGTCTAATGGGGAAGGTAACATTAAAAATAAGGATATCAGTATGATACAAAGGAGGACAAGATAAAGACAGAAAGATCTAGACCAGCAGTTCTCAACCTTCCTAATGCCTTGACCCTTTAATACTCATATGTGGGCGTGTCTGCATATGGGCAGACCTGCCGGGAGACAGATAGAGGAGGTTCCTAAGACCATCAGAAACCTGTTTTCCAATGGTCTTAGGCGACCCCTGTGACCCCTGTGAAAGGGTCATTTGATCCCCCCAAGGAGTCACGACCCACAGGTTGAGAACCGCTGATCTACACATTAGGAGGAGTCTGAGCAGAAAAAATAATATTTCTTGGTGAGCTAAGAAGTAAGGATCAAGGAAAGCTTCATGAAGGAGGTGGCAGATCCCTGTTGCGTCTTAGAGGCAGGGAAGAAATTTTATAAATAGAGACTCAGAAAGTCCATTCTAAGTATGGGAGGAGAGGTTTATGTTTAGAACATAATCTGCCAAATGTAATTTTCTTTTCGTCCTACTCATAAATATTTGCTACACTCCTCCAAAGCGAGAAAATATTTGGAATCTATCATAAGTGGATTTAATTCCAATATGTAAGACATTTAAAAGTAACTTTGTGACCTTGGGCTTTGGGCAAATCACTTAATCTCTCAATCTCATCTATCTTTTATCAACCATCTATAAAATTGGGGATAATACCAGCACTTGTCTCACAGGACTGTTATGAGATCACATGAGATAACACAGGTAAAGTGCTTTGCAAACCTTAAAGCCCTATATAAATTTGAGCTATTAATGTCATTATTATTTCTTTACATCAGTGAGATAGGACAGAAAAAAAAGAAAAGGAAGTGAGTAGCATGATCCAGGACAACGTTGACACAGGGTGGATTAGTAGGAACATTACTTTAAAACTGGGCACTATAGAACTCACCAGGTCTGGTGTCACCCTCCCCCATTCAATGAACTTCAAAGAGTCCCTATTGCCTCTAGGAGCATCGAAATTAAACTCTTATGCTTGATATTTTAACTTCCCCTGGTCTGTTACCCACTTTTCCTCAAACACTAAGATGCGGCCATATTGTTCTTCAAACAGGAACATTTCCCATTTCTGTGCATTTGTACCATCTACCCTCTCCCATGCCATGCCTGGAATGTTCTTCATACTCATTTTTGCCTCTTGGAATCCCTGGTTTCATACAAGGCTCAGTTCAAAAACAAGTCTTTCTGATTCTCCCCAATACTAGAATCTTCTTTCTCCAAACTACTTTGTATTAATTTTATACACTTGATGGATATATTTAGATGTATACATGTTATCACCTTCATTAGAATGTAAGCTCCTAGAAAGCAGAAACTGTTTCATCATAAGCGAAGTACTTAATAATTATTTTAATTAATTAAATTAATAAATTAATTAATCGATGGAATAGCGTTTCTCCCTATTTAAGTAGGGGCAGATGACTGACTTACTTTCTCTCTCTCTCTCCCCCTCCCTCCCTCCCTTCTTCCCTTTCTTCCAACTTCTCTAGGGCATGAGTTCCTCATCCTGAAAATGAGGTTCTCAGGGGCAGCTAGGTGGCACAGTGAATAGAGCACCGGCCCTGGAGTCAGGAGGACCTGAGTTCAAATCCAGCCTCAGACACAACACACACACACACACACACACACACACACACACATACACACACACACACACACACACAAACTAGCCATGTGACCTTGGGCAAGTCACTTAACCCCAACTGCCCTACCTTCTCCTCTCCAAAAAAGGGAAAAAAAAAAAAGGAAAAAAATAGAAAATGAGGTTCTCATATTATATGACCTTTAAGGTTCCTTCCAGCTAAATGTCTACAAACTAAGTGGGAAAGTGCAGCAGAATAGCAAAGATCAGGAAAGGAGTGACGAGAATGGCCCCTGAACTGTATTTTGAAGTCACTAGCTATCAGAGCTGAGTGAGAAGTAATTTCAGACATATGAAACCATCTATGTGCTAAGGTAGAGAAGCAGGAGGTAAAATGTCTGAGGGACTACAAATAGACTCCTTTGTAATGGACAATGTAGAAAAAGAGATAAAATGAAACTAAAAAGTAAGGTGGGAGCTAGGTTGTGTAGAGCTTTAACTATTTATATTTCTTCCTACAGGCAATACGGAGCTCCTGAAGATACTGAAGCAGAGGAATGACATGGCCAGATCTATGTTTTAGAAATTTTGCACATGCCACCTCCCACGACAGTATCAAGATTTAAGTCTTCGGCATTTATTCAAAATAAAGGCATAAAGTTTCATGAGAGAGAAATAGTTCTGGTTCATCATGATATACTTGAATCTTTCTTAACATGAGTTAGCACTTATATAGCACAGTAAGGTGTACAAAGCACTCTCTATGCACGCACACACACACACACACACACACATACACACACCATATTTAAAGTGAATCATTTGATCCTTGCAACAATTCTGTGAGACAGGTGATATTACGGTCTCCACTGTACAAATGAACAGACTGAAGCACAGAGAGGTTAAGTGACTTGCCTGGGGTCTCACAGATAAGGGTACAAGGCAGCATTTGAAGTCAGGACCTCCTGACTCTAACTCCTATGCTCCAGCCACTAATTACTTCCATTTAATTTAGCAAACATTTACTAAATGACAGCTTTGAGCCAGGCACTCTACTAGACACTGGGAATACATGTGAACATGAAAAAAAAATGAAAACGGAGAATTGGCATTTTGCAGGATAAGAAGTAAAATACATAACACTGATGAATATCATCATTGTTCATTGAGTTGCTTTTGTTTTGAACGACTCTGACCTAAGTGGTTCTTTTTGTTGTTATTAACAGGTTTAGTCTGTTGTTGTTTCGGTTTCGGTTTTTGTAGGGGGAGGGGCAGATGTTTGTGTGGCTGTTTAACTAGATATTCATGATTTGGCAGTACAGGGGAAAGGACAGTGAGAAGATCGGGAGAAGAAGACAGACATACCCTGAGGACATAGGACAAAACTTCCGCAGTAAGATTTCATCAGGGCAACATTGGCCCTTCTTCACCCCAATGCTATGAAAATACAAAAATAAAATAGTCAAGATACTCAAGTGTCAAAAAGGTACCTTCTATCTCTTCACATTCCCAAAGTCAAACAAAATATACAATTATATTTAGTTTCATTATGGGACTCACCTGATAGTGAAGTAATAAACTGTACCCACAAAAGAAAAGCAACATTAAATGACATTTCCTTAATGTTTCCTAAAAACAAACAAGAAAAATCTACAAAATCATTAAATGCAAATTGCTCAGCTTTTTCTATTTTGTCTCAAAATTTGATTGAAGAATACTGCATAGTCAGTTAACAAAAATAAATCTAAATGATAGCCTTACTTTCCTTCTCTCACTCATATCAACAATTTATCCAAAAAACAAAAACACCCAAATCATCATAATTTAAATAGATTCTTTATAACTTGCCAGCAATCTTAGAATTAGCCATTAGAAAAGTGGAAAAAAAAAAGATGAATTAACAATAAAGTGGGATACTGAGATGAATGAATAGGAGAACATTAACAGTCAGAAGATATGCTATTCATTTTTATTGTAATTCAAATAAATAATACTTTATGGAAAAATTAGGCAGAAATGAGAGAGTGCCAAAGCAGGGGGAGCTAAGGAAGTAGTCTTAGCTTCACATCGTGAAGTACAAAGCTAAAACTTGTCTTTTCTCCCCTGTACACTGCCACTTTTCATTTCCTGACACATCAAAGAATATGAAATAGAGATATCCAATGAAATTATGCAAAAGAAATTAGAGAAAGCACTTAATAGGCCTTAATGTATTGTCTTCATTGTGAGAGTTCATTATTCCAAGAAAAACACTGGATACAACCAATCTAGTTTTAAACAATAGAGGTGGAGGGAAATGCAATGAAAAGCATTGTTAAACCTCTGGTTTTTAAGTGTTCTGTGGATTCCATTTAACCTTAATTCACTCACCATCGACAATGAAAAATTGAGTGCCAGTGATACACTTTGAAAAAAAAAATTATATACCAAAGAATTTTGTCCATGTAGAAATGTGTTGTTATCGAATGTATTTATGTTGAATGGCTTAATTCTCTTTAACCTCTGTTCACTGTGGTTTAAAAGTTTGACTTCTTTAAAAATTCAGCCAGTTATGCCTTCACACTAAAAGGTTAAGAGTAGGATGAAAGAGAAGCTGTCCTTCTAGAAGGTAGAAAATCCAAATCTGAGTAGAGATCATTTTAAGAGCCAAAAAGAAATCAGACCTAGAAAATCCAACACATCAAGACTGTTAGTAGCCTTGAGCAATAGAATAATGTTAACATGATATTCACTACTTCGATGGCTATATTTAATATTTTAATGGCTTAAAATCAGCTGAGAACAAGCTGAGATGGATGGGGCTAAAGCAAGCTTATCACAGTTAAGTTAAAAAGAACCAGGGAAGACTACCAAGATATAGAATTGTGGATGTCTCCATCGTGCTACAATTCGAGTATATTCTCTTCTCCGGCCAGCCCCCCATCCTTTCAGCTTTCCTCTTTTGTGTTGTCCTTCTCCTATTAAATTATAAACTCCTTGAGGGAAGATATTGTCTTTTTCATATTTATACACTCTACTTAGTACAATGGCACATGGTAGGTACTTAATAAATGTTAAATATTTAACTGACTCTTCCACAAGGTATCTTTTCAAGCATAGCTGTCTTAACCATCTGGTAGCTAAACCTCCCAAGTCTCATCAAAAGAAGCAATAGGACACGTTCTCAGGGTCCTTCATCTGTATGGCCACATTCTTGAACTTATCAAAGTGGGTATACTCAAAGTATATGTAGGTCTGTTATGTTAGTGTATGTATTGATTCATTTTTTAATCACTTACCTACAAATTGCCCACAGACTTCTCTAAAGTGTTATCATTTTATCTAAATGATTTTATGTATTCAAACATTTGTCCAGGTGATTGAGCCATTGTGTTTATATGCGTGTATAGGTAGATGTATATAATATGTATATATATATGTATAAATATACATATATATATATATATATTTCCTCTATACCAGATTTTAAGAGCTTTAAAAAATACATATCATTGATGCATTTTGTCCTTATGTCACAGTCATTTTGATCTTCCTATCTCCAGATTGAATCATATTTTATGACAAAGAGAATATTTTATCAAAAATATTGACAGTGACAACATCTGACAACGAATATACATTATGTCCTTACAGTTCCTGACCTTTGTTATTATCTGTTCTTCTTAAACTTCAATGGTTTTTCAATTACTCAGATTTCAGTTTTATTTTAGTGATATTTTTATTTATATTATTTATTTATATTATTTTATTTATATTTATGTTACTGTATATAATCCAGGATTGCAGAACTAACATTGGCCACAATGTCAGAGGCCTAGTCAAGCATTCTCAGTCGACAAATGAGGAAACTGAGGCTCTTGATATTGAAATTCCATGCTTATGACTACACAGGTAGTAATTTACAGTCAAGATTTATATATTACCATCTTGTTTGGGCTGATTTCTGTATAAGTTTATTCAAATATTTCTACATTGTTCTAAATTATTCATATTTATTATTTTTTATTATATAATACTAGTCTATTTTTCATATACAATAGTTTTTTCAGCCATCAATCATAACACACTTTTCCCAATTCTTGGATACCACAGTGATGCAATACATATTTTGGCAAAAATTTAATTTTCTTTTTTGTCTTTGACTTCCTTGGAGCAAATGTCCAGTAGTGAGATCACTGCATGAAAGGGAATAAAAAGCTTAGTCACTTTCCTTGTATATTTCTAAATTTATATTCAGACTAGCTAGACCAATTCACTGCTCTGCTTCTATGTTAGTGTGCCTCCAAAGGCACATTAATTGTACTCATATTTCATCATTTTTGCCAATGTGTATAATATGAAACAGTACTTCAAAGCTCTTTTAACAGGCATTTCCCTAAGTATTAATGATATGTATACATAATAATTTATAGATTACAATCCTTTTCACAATTCTCTTAGTTTTAATTATATGTTACGTCATACTGCATGTGTATTTTAAGGTCACCATGGTAAAGGACATCCAATTGAGACTCTATGTCAAGGTGAGGTCCTCTAGATGCTCCTCTTTATAAATAGCACCATGCTAATTGCATGTTAAGAGTCTTTAAGATATTGTCAAGTCTCCTGGAAGAGATCTGTAAAGAGGAAGGCATTTTACAAAATTCCTTCTATAATACTAATATGTTTGTGATATCTAAAAATGGAGAGGGGAAAACAGAGGGGAAAAAAAAACTATAGCTCCATATCCCTATCAAATTTATGATTATATAACAACTGAAGAAAAGGCTTTTAACAAAATCCAACACCAATTTCTTTAAAAAAAAAAAACAACAACAACCATAAAACAAAAGAATAAATGATTCTTTCCTTAACATGGTAAATAGTATACATCCAAATCCAAGAGATAACATTATAAACAATAAGGATAAACAATAAGCCTTTACAACAAGATAAAGGGTAAATAAACAAATATCAATTATCTCCCTTACTATACTATAGTATTAGCTATAACAATAAGAAAAAAATTGAAGGATTAAGTATAGACAAAACTATCATTCCATAAGAAATGGTGAGCAGGCAGACTTCAGAAAAACCTGAAATGACTTGCATGAACTGTTGCTGAGTGAAGTGAGCAGAACCAGAAGAGGACTGTACATAGTAACAGCAACATTGCACAATGACTGACTTTGTTACACTTAGCTCTTCTGAGTAATGCAGTGATCTAAGATAATTCCAACGTACTCATGATGGAAAATGCCATCCACAGAAAGAACTATGGGGTCTAAATAACATCAAAGTATACTATATTCTCTTTTTTTTTTTTCCCCCTTTCTCATGGTTTTTCCCTTTTGTTCTGATTCTTCTTTCACAACATAACTAATATGGAAATATATTTAATATGATCATACATATATATCTTATATCAGATTGCATGCAGTCTTGGCAAGGAGAAAGTGGAGGGATGGAATTTAGAACTCAAAATCTTATAAAAGTGAATGCTGAAAACAATATAAAATTTATATTAAAAAAGATAACATCCATCCTCTTACCTCTCACTCTGTGGATATATCTGTGTATACATGTTCTAATTGATAAGATTAGATCAAAATGAGATTCTAGGGACTCCTGTTCCCACTTCTGGTGTGAGTTACTAAGATAAATGATGCTGTCTTTTAAAACTTGATCCCTTGAAGTATCCAATCCTAGCCCCATTGGCACAAGATTGCCCTGCAAGAGCCTTTTCTTCCCTCTTCCTAATTCTTCAGGGCCTCTTTTCAAAACTGTTAAATAGTTCCTTTTCTTTTAGTTATAACCACCTCACATTTCTTATGATCTGCCTCTTCCATAATATTTTTTTTTCCTTCTTCCATCACTGAAAAACTGGGGGTGGGGAGGGATGGAAAGACTTTTGTACATTTCTCCTCTCAAGTCTTGATCTGTGTTTACCTTCACCCCCTGTTCATTGGCAATGAGGGAGGAGTTCCTCTATCTTATTTCACCACATCTATCATTGATTTGCTAATGAGAAAAGATTTTCCCTCTGAAATATTACTTCACTTCTTTCTGTTCTCTTTTATTTTTCCCTTTATATACATGAGTTATCAGATTTTTTTTTTTTTGGCTTATTGATGCTTTCTGCCTTCTCTCAGTCAATGATAGAGATTCAATGAAAGAGATTTTTTTTTTTTAAAGAATTAACCAGAAGAATCCCCCCATCCCACATTCCTGGTCTTGTGTAGTTCTAGATACCTGCATTTAATTTCTTATATTTATCTTTGAATTCTACCTGAATTTTCTTCTATTTGGTCAGTATGAATTTTGAATATTTTATGCTCCTGGATTTCTTTTTAAATGATTCAGATGCATCCCTTTTTCTGAATTTTTTTAATGTTTAAAGTCAGCTTAGATCTTCATAGGATGTTACTCTAACCTGGCAGCTGATTTTTATTCTTAAAAATATGCTACCTGAAAAATTTGTTGCTTGATGCTATAGTTATAAATTAGACTTCAAAGTTTCTTGGTGGGTTAAACTTGGAATTTCCTTCTTTTGGTGTTCTATGGTTTCTCTTCATATGTACTTTGCTCTCTTCTTCCAATATTTCTGGCAAGTTTTTGTGTGATTTCTTGAAGTATATTATTCAAGTTTTCCTTTTCTGAATTTTTTCTGGTAGACCTCTCATTTATATATTTTCTCTTCATGACCTTTCTTTAAGTTTGGTGCTATTGTTTTATAGAGTTCACATTTGTTCTTCAAAGTTTAGAGGGTTTGTTTTTATTTGGTTTTATTGTATTTTTTTTTTTTT
>CM053586.1:126570002-126590617 GCA_028646515.1 Pseudochirops corinnae
TTCCCCCTGAACTAGGTAAATGATATGTTTGATTAAAGTAAGCTTGTTAACCCATTTTGAGTTGCTTTCCTTTAGAAAAGCAGATCTAAGAACCTGTGCTAGTAGCCGCCCTAGGTATGCTAGGGTGCTTGTTGTTACAACAACTCAATGAATCTTACTGTTTATTCTAAACACAGTAGTCACTTTAAATATGTATTGTCCTTACTTTTAGCTATTTATGCTGCCTTTTAGGAAGTGGGTGCCAAATTCTTCTAAGCAAATTCACGCTTTCTTCCAAATGGGTCGATTAAAAGAAAAGCTCTCTATCCCCTTAATGGGAAAAATTCTCTATATGATAGCTATATATGTAGCACATAACTTACCACTGAATTTCTTACAGAGAGGAGAAAGGCGATTAAGGCAGTGATTGTATCAACAGATTCATCCAGGCACTAAAAATGTATTTGTAAAATTCCATCTACTCTTTTGATAACCCTTCATGATTTTGTAGCATTTTAAGTTTTCTCTGAGGTGGTTCAATGATGTGGAACTGAGTCATTAGCCAGTTCTTCAATGTGTAACTGCTCTTACTGGTGAAGAAAGGTGGAAAATGAAGTGTTTGAAAGCAGAACAGGTAATTCTAGTTAGTAAAATACCAGGAGAATGGCCCAAGTGCTTGTTCTGCATTGTCTTTTCCCCCTCCAAGGAACACCCGTCCCACCCCATGCCAGGAAGGCAACAGACCCTATTTCGTCCCAGCGTGCTGATGACTACTAGCTAGGTGTTTTAATAAGATTCTTAGCACTGTATCACAGCTGCATTCTGACATTTAAAATATATTATCAAGTTGGCATTAGACTGAAACAAATCTTGGGCATTGCTGTCAGCACTACATACTCCTCCCTTGCATGTGACCACTGAGCTGCTACTACTAACACTCCCTCACCAGCAAGCAACAGGGATGTCAACATGACAACAAACCATGTTTATCCTACCCAGCCTCATACAAACACATACACACATACACACACACACACACACACACACACACACACACACATTACAATGTGTGGGATAGTCTTTAGTGGCTGAAACTGTCCAACTGTAAGGATAACCATAGCCAGATAGAGCAGGGACTGCCAGCATTGGTGGACTGTGAAACCCGATAATTGTTTCTATAAATTTTAATAAGGAGAAGGAGAGGGGTTGGAACCATGATTCATTGTCATAAAAACTCTTAGGTGAGGAAATTCCCTCCACCATTGTAGGTAAGCACCTTCCCTACAACTTAACATCTTAGTTGCTTAGAGCACTGAGAGGTTAAACAATTTCTTAATAGTCATAGAGCCATGTTTTGTCAGAAGTAGTACCCAAATCCAGGCCTCCTCTGCTTCAAGGTCAACTCTCTATCTACTACATCACACAGCTTCTTGACTTCCTGATGCTATTTTGAAAATCCAGCAGAATAATGGTATGGAACACAGTCTTAATTTAAGCTATGTAAAGTTGATTTTATTTTCCTAAGTGTGCACTAAGTTGTTAAGAAAGGCAATATGATGCAGTAAATAAGGCTTAGCTGGGCCTTAGTAACTAGAAAATCTGGCCCCCAAGCTCAGCCTCTGACAAAATGGTCTGTGTGACTCTGAGCAAGTCACCCAATTTTTCAGTGTCCCCAGGCAACTCTCTAACTCCACATGGAAGGTTCTTATCTTCATCAGCAGAGGAAGAGCCACACTAACTGCTCCTATGTCAATTAAATCTCAGATGTAGTCAATGACATGATATATTCTTTGAAAAGCTTACAACATCTCATGTGATAATACAACCAGTTTTCCTGTGATCCTAGTGCCGCTATCTTTGCTATTATCCAAATCAAAATCACAGACTCTCTGACTTGGAAACAATCTGAGAGATCATCCATTCAGTCTATCCTAACCTTAAATAATAATTCCCTCCCAAAAAGTAATTGCCATGTGGAAACTTCCAGTGAAAAGGGAATTATAGCCTCCCAAGGTAGCCAGTTCCAATTTTGGAACATCTCTAATTATTAGGAGGGTTTACCTTGCAAACAGCTGAAATCTGCCTCTCTGAAGCTACTCTTTATGGTTCCTTGCACTTTTGGGAGAGGGAGGTTTGGGAGGGCAAGGAGGACAAGTCTAAGCTTTCTCCCTTCTGATAATACTTAAAGTACTTGAGGAGAGCTACCTGGCCACATTCCTTGAAAAAATACTGCTCTTTGAACATGAATATGCTTGTTGTCACAGGACAAAAATATATTTGTAACATAATTGAACAATTATTTACTGCTTAAGACTTATTTATTGAATTTTTAGTGTGAATCCCTTGTACCTATCATCACAGACTCCCAAGGAATTCACAAACCACTAGATAGGAACTACTGGTCAAGTAAAAAATATGAAACAAGAAAATGGCCATCTTCTTCCCTGGACCAGAACTCATATACTTGCCAAATGACACATTTTCTGATAGTCTTTGACCTCCTGGATTCCTTAGGCTACCTGGACCTATTATACATTTTATTCTTCTACTACTTCTGTCCTGGTGGCGTGTGATATCATACTGAAGAAGTAGAGATGGCTACCACTAAATAATAAATCAATCCCCACTGGGAACAGAGAAAAATATATAAAAACTCCTAATTAGAGTACTTAAGAAAATTAACATTTATTAAAAGTCATAAGGGCAGGTAGGTGGTGCAGTGAATAGAGCACTGGCCCTGGAGTCAGGAGGACCTGAGTTCAAATCCAGCCTCAGACACTTAACACTTACTAGCCATGTGACCTTGGGCAAGTCGCTTAACCCCAAATGCCCTGCCTTCCCCCCTCCAAAAAGCAAAAAAAAAAAAAAAAAGTAATACGCAAGTTGTTATAAGAATAATTGATAGGGAACCATAATTTTGTGTACAATAGAATTGGAATTTAAAAGGAGCTCAAAGGTCAAATAGACAAACTTGTACCTGAATGGGAATTTCTCCCAGGAACAAAATCTGTTAACAGTGTCTGCTGAACAGATTAGATACATAAAACATAGAAGCAATAGAGTATATATTGTGGCATAATGTTTCATAAAAATAAAGGATTCCAACTCCTAGAGTAAGGACATGCTATTCAACCCAAACTCCTGAGAGAACTAGAAGGCAGCCTGCTAAAAAAAAAAATAGCTTTAGAGCAACGTTTCACATTATATCAAATTTCGCATTGTACCAAATAGACATGATCTAGTTATAAAATATCGGACCATTAAAAAAACTAGAAGAACAGAAATGTAACTATAGAATATGAAAAGGGTAATTTAAGAAACAAGGGTTGGTGAGTATGACAATAAAGTGGACAATTTTGATTACATTAAAGTCATGTTTTTTTGCATAAACAAAAACAATGCAATTAGAATCTGAAGTATGACATCACAGCAAATCTTGATATTAAAGACATGGACAATTTTCTCAAGGAAAGGAACCCAAGCTATCAATAATCATATAAAATCACTAATAATGAAGGGGGAGTGCAAATTGAATTAAATTTGTTTCATCTCATACCCATTATATTGTCAAAGATGAGAAAAAGTAAAATGATAATTACTAGAGGAGCTGTGGGAGAGCAGTGACACTAATGTATTATTGGTGGAGTTGTAAAAAGGTTCAACCCTTTTGGAAAAAAAAAATTAAACTACATTCAAAAAGCAAGAAAAGTGTGAATATATCTTGACTCAGCAATGTTATTGTTACACTTATACCCAAAAGATATCAAAGAAAGGGACAAAGGAAACATATGTACTAAAATATTTATAGCCACATTTTTAGCTGTAGCCAAAAACAAGAAAATAAATTGAATGTCCATCAGTTAGGAATGGCTGAATCAACTGTGGAATATTAATGCAGCAGAATATTGTTGCTGTAAAAAATTATGAAAGAGATGCATTCAGAGAAACCTGGAAAGATTTTTGTGAAATAATGGAGAATGAAGTGAAGACAAGCAAGAGAACAATTTATGCTATTACTACATTGTAATGGAAGAAAACTATGAAAGACTTAAGAATTATGATCAATGTGGTGATCAATAACAACTCCAGAAGGCTGATGAATCACATTTCCCACCTCTTGGCAGAGAGGTGACACACTGTAGGTACAGAATGAGAATACATTTTCAGACATAGCTGATTTGTAGATTTACTTTATGTTCATTATTCTTCAAATGAAGGCTTTTATTGGCCAGAAGGAGGGATGAGGAAAAAAGAAATAATAGTGATAAAAACAAAGTAAAAAAAAATATAATTGTTGCATCATTTAAAAAAAAGAAGAAAGTAGCAAGATGTTCAAAAAGGGAGACAGATAAGCAAGCTGGAACCAGCATTTTAAATTTAAACTATTAAAAAAAAATAAACTGTATGTAGTGGAAATTAAAGGCTTCATATGCTATCCTCTTTCTATAGTCTTCTTTTTACAGAGAAATGTTTACATCTGATGATATTTTTTTAAGTTTGCAGTAATAAAAAAAAGACATTTTTTTATTTAAATTTTAAATCTCTTAGGATTATATGCTCAATTTGAAGAGAAAGACTGGAGAAAAAGAAAAATGTAGATGATCCTGCTGCAAGCAAAATTTAGTTTGGGAAGAGGGGTGATTGCAGTGTGAAAAGGAAAAACAAATTGTCACACAAATGTTATGGAATATTACTATGCTATAACAAATGAGGAAATATACAGTTTCAAAGAGATGTGAAAAGATTTGTATGAACTGAAGCAGTGTGAAGTAAGCATAAGATGCAAAACAATTTATAATGTCAATATCATTAAAATGAGCAATTCTAAAGATTTTCATAAACTGAATTTATATAATAACAAGACTATAAAAATAAACAACTTTGAAAGCTGTAAGAACTATGATCAATGGAATGATTATCCATAATTCCAGAGGATCAGTAATTAATCATGTTATCACCTTCTGAAAGTGAAGTGGTGAATCCACAGTGGAGAAACCAAGATGGCAGAGTAAAGACAGGGACTTGCCTGAGCCCTTTCAAATTCCTCTCCAAATAATTTTAAAATAATGCCTGGAAATGAATTCTGGAGTGGTAGAACAAGCAAAAGTATGAGGTGAAACAATTTTTCAAGCCCAAGACAACTCAGAAAGGCTGTAGGAAAGATCTGCCTTACTGAGGTAAGAATGGAACACAGGCCAACTAAGACCATCAACTACAGTGGAATGAAGGCCCTGGTTCACAGTTCCAAGGCAGAAAAGAGTGTTTGTGGTCTCATAGCCCAGAACACAGGCCATAATAGCAGTTACAACACCTTTCTTAGAGCATACTACGTTGGAAGAACCAAAAATTTACAGACTCCAAGAACTAGGTCTGAAAACAGGTGCATGAAAAAACTTATGCTTGGAATAGTGTCCCCTCCAACCCAGGAGTACAGTCCAAATTTAACATAAAGGTAAAAGTCAAGAAATAGGTTGAGAAATGAGCAAGTAAGGGGAAAAAAGGAACCTGACTACAGAAAGTTACTATGGTGACAGGGAAAATGAAAACATATACCAAGAAGACAAGAAAGTCAAAACAGGTATGTCCAAAACCCCAAAGAAAAAAATTGAATTGATCTCAGATCCAAAAGTAACTCCAAGAATGTCTTTTAAAAGGATGTTAAAATGCAAATAATGAATGTAGAGGAAAGATTGGGAAAAGAGATGAGAGTGTTACAAGAAAACAATGAAAAAAGAGTCAACAGCTTTGTAAAGAAGGCACAAAAAATACTCAAGAAAATAATAACTTTAAAAAAATAGAATAGGCCAAATGGTGAAAGAGGTACAAAAAAAATCAACTTAATTGAAAAAACTCCCTAAAAATCAGAATTAGCCAAACAGAAAAAGATTTACAAAAATCTGCTGAAAAAGCTCCTTAAAAATCAGAATGGGCTACATGGAAAAGGAGGTACAAAAGCTCACTGAAGAAAATAATTCCTTAAAATTTAGAATTAGCCAAACAGAAGTTAATAATTTCATGAGACAATAAGAAACAATAAAACAAAATTAAAAGAATAAATAAAGAAAAAATGTTAAATATCTCATTGGAAAAAACAACTGACTTGGAAAATAGATCAAGGACAGATAATTTAAGAATTATTGGGCTCCCTAAAAGCCATGATTAAAAAAAAAAAGAGTGAACCCAGACCTCATATTTCAAGAAATTACCAAGGCAAACTGCCCCAATAATTTAAAATGAGATAAAATAAAAATTGAAAGAATCCATCTATCACCTCCTAAAAAAGATCCCAAAATGAAAATTCCCAGGAATATCATAGCCAAATTCCAGAGCTCCCAGGAAAAGGAGAAAATACTGCAAACAGCCAGAAAGAAAAATTTAGATACTGTGGAGCCATAGTCAGGTTATCACAAGATTTAGCAGCTTCTACATTAAAGGATCATCATATCATATTCATATCAAAGACTTGGATGATATTCTGAATGGCAAAGGAGCTAGGATTACAACCAAAAAATCACCTGTTCAGTATGGACATTTATTAAAATAGAGGGCGTTTAAGCATTCCTGGTGAAAAGGTCAAAGATTAATAGAAAATTTGACTTTCAAATACAAGATTCAAGAAAGACATAAAAAAGGTAAACAGGAAAGAGAAATCATAAGGAATTCAATAAAGTTAGTCTGTTTATATTCCTACATGGGAATATAATACTGGTAACTCCTAAGAACTTTTTCATTATGAGGGCAAGAAGGAGTATACATAGACTGAGGACATGAGTGTGAGTTGACTATGTGATGATATCTAAAAAATTTGAAGGGATGAGAGAGACAACTATGATGGTATGATAATTAAAAAATAAAAGAAGTAACAAAGAGGAACACGCTGGGAGAAGGGGGAAGGGAATGGTAGAATGGGACAAATTATCTCACATAAAAGACATGCAAAAGAGCTATTACAGAGGAAAGGAAGATGGGTAGGTGGAAGACAATACTTGAACCTTACTCTCATCAGACTGGGCTCAAAGAGGGAGTAACACACTCAGTTAGGTATAGAAACATCCTACCCTATAGGGATTTAGAAAGGGAAAGGGATAAGAGAAAGTTAGGGAGATAAAAGGAAGGGCAGGTTGGAGGAGGTGATGGTCAGAAACAAAATACTTTTGAGGAGGGACAGAGCAAAAGAAGAGAGTGAAGAAGAAACAGGTGAAAAATAGGATAGAGTGACATACAAAATGATCATAACAAAAAAAGTTACAAAAGGTTACTCTGATAAAGGCCTCATTTCTCAAAAATTTAGAGAACTGAGTCAAATTCGTGAGAATATAAGTCATTCCCCAATTAATAAATGGTCAAAGGATATGAATAGGCAGTTTTCAAAGAAATCAAAGCTGTCTATAGTCATATAAAAATGCTCTAAATCACTACTGATTGGAGAAATGTAAATCAAAATAGCTTTAAGCTAGCATCACACAACTATCAAACTTCCTAATATGACAGAAAAGGAAATGACAAATTTTGGAGAGGATATGGGAAAATTGGGACACTAAAGCACTGTTGATGAGTTGTGAACTGATCCTGTCATTCTGGAGAGCAACTGGGAACTATGTTCAAAGGGTTATAATTCCTTTGACCCCAACATCACCACTAGGTCTGTATTCCAAAGAGAATTTTTTTTTTAAAAAAGGAAAATAACCTATATGTAAAAAACTATTTATAGCAGCTCTTTTTGTGATGGAAAAGAATTGAAATTGAATGGATACCAATCAATTGAGGAATGACTGGACAAGTTGTGGTGTCCGATCTCACTGTGCCATAAGAAATAATGAGCAAGGTGCTTTCAGAAAAACTATTGCAAAATGAAGTGAATAGAACCAAGAGAACAGTGTGCACAGTAACAGCAATATTGAATGACAATTAACTGTGAACGACTTAGCTATTCTAAGTCATACAACAATCCAAACAGTTCCAAATGACTCATTATGTAAAATGCTATCCACTTCCAGAGAAAGAACTGCAGGAGTCTGAATGCAGATTGAAGCATAATTTTAACTTTATTTTTCTTTTCTTTTTTTAAATTGGTCTTTGTTTTCTTTCTTTAATGGTGTTTTTCCCCAGTTACATGTCAAGACAACTTTTAGCATTCATTTTTACAAGATTTTGAGTTTCAAATTCTTTTCTCTCCCTCCTTTCTTCCTCTCCCCTCTTCCCAAAATTAGGCAATTTGATATAGGTTATACATGTGCTATCATGTAAAATATATTTCTCTATTTGTCACAGTCGTGAAAGAAGAGACAGATCAAAAGGGAAAAAAAAACACAAAAAGATAATAAAGTAAAAAATGTATGCTTTAATCTGCATAGAGTCCATCCATTCTTCATCTCGATGTGGATAGCATTTTCCCTCATGAGTCTTTTATATTTGTCTTGCATCATTATGTCGTTAAGAACTGAGTCATCCATAGTTGACCATGACACAATGTTGCTGATATTGTGTATAATGTTTTCCTGATTCTGTTCATTTTATTTTCATCAGTTCATACAAATTTTTTCAGGTTTTTCTGAACTCTGTTCATCATTTCTTATTGTATGATAGTAGTCCGTTATATTCATATACCACAGCCTGTTCAGTCATTCCCCAATTAATGGGCATCCCCTCAGTTTCTAACATTTTGCTACCATGAAATGGTTGCTATAAATACTTTTTGCACACATAGGTCTTTTTTTCTTTTTTTTTTTTTTAATGATCTCTTTGGAATGTAGACCTAGCAGCAGTATTACTGGATCAAAGGGTATCCACAGTTTGGTTGCTCTCTGGGTATAGTTCCAAGTTTCTCTCCAGAATGGTTGTATCAGTTCACAACTATTAGTGTCCCGTTTTTTTCATATCCTCTCCAATATTTACCATTTTTATTTTTTTTATCACATTTGCTAATCTGATAGGTGTAAGGTGGTATCTCAGAGTTGTTTTAATTTGCATTTCTCTATTCAAAAGTGATTTAGAGCTCTTCTTCATATGCCCATATATAGCTTTGGTTTCTTCAACCAAAAACAGCTTGTTAATATCCATTGACCATTTATCAATTGGGGAATAGCTTATATTCTTATAAGTTTGACTGTGTTCTATATATTTGAGAAATGAGGTCTTTATCAGAGAAATTGGCTGTAAAGATTGTTTCCCAGTTTTGAGCTTTCCTTCTAATCTTGGTTGCATTGGTTTTGTTTGTCCTCCTGCCCTTCCTTTTATCTCCCTAACTTTCCATATAATATAATCAAAATAATCTATTTTACATTTTGCAATGCTCTCTCTCTCTCATTTGGTTAAGAATTTTCCCTTCCCCATATATCTGACAGGCAGACTATTCCTTGCAGTATTCCTTTCTGTTCCCACTCAGTTTTCTCCAAAAGTCTGTCATATCTCATTTTTCTAACATTCTATTTGCCTGATTAGTTTCTTTCTTGTTTCTTTTTGGGTTGGATTTATTGAGTTCTGAGAGGGGAAAATTGAGGCCCTCTACTAGCATAATTTTGCTGTCTATTTTTTCCTGTAACTCACTTAACTTCTTTAAGAATTTGAATGTTCTCCAACAGGGAATTAAGATATACAGGCACTGGAGTAGGGAGATCCATCCTGCCCTACCGGAAAGTCAGAGGGGCAAGGGGGAGGACATAGGAGAGAGCAGAGTGGGGGAGGAATTATACAGTGGGATGGCTGTCTTGAGGTTTTGGGTAGGGGAAAGATGGGGAGAACATTTCTAACTCAAAATTTCATGGAAATTAATGATGTGAACAAGAAAATAAATAAATTTATTTATTAAAAAAAAAGAATTTGGATGTTCTACTTCCTACTTGGTACATATATGTTTAGTATTGATATTCCTTCACTCTCCATGGTACCTTTTAGAATGATGTAGCTTCCTTCCTTATATCACTTAATTCAGTCTAATTTTGCTTTTGCTTTATCTGAGATCAGGATTGCTATCCCCACTTTTTTTGTTTTTTACTTCAACTGAAGCATAGTAGACTCTGTGCCAGCCAATTACCTTTACTCTGTGTGTGTCTCTCTGCTTCAAGTGTGTTTCTTATAAATAACACATTGTAGGATTATGGGTTTTGATCCTCTCTGCTATCTGCTTCCTTTTTTATGGGAGAGTTCATCCCATTCACATTCACAATTATGATTACTACCTGTGTATTATTATTTCCTTCCATTATATTCTTCCTCCTGTTTGTTCTCTCCTTTTACCCCTTCCCTGCTCACCAGTGTTTTGTTTCTTTCTACCTCCTCTCCTGATCTGCCCTTCCTGCCCCACAGCACCCCTCCCCCCTTACTTGATCTACTCCCTTCCTACTTCCCTGTTTGGTAAAATAAATTTCTGTATTCAATCGATTGCGCATATTACTCCCTCTTTGAGCCAATACTGATTGGAGTAAGGTTCAAGCAATGTTCATTGCACACTCTCCTGTCTTTCTCTCCACTGTAGTAGGTCTTTTAAGTCCCATTCTACTTTTCCCTTCCTTCTGCACCCATTGTACTCCTCCTCCTCATCCTTTAATCTTTATGTCTCCCTCAAATTCACCTAATATCCATACTCTCTGCCTATGCACAGTCCTTCTAGCTGTACATAGATAAATTCTGTAGTGGAAGAATTTTTGAGAATTACAAATATCATCTTCCTATATGGGGATGTAAATAATTTAGCTCTATTGAATCCCTTATGTTTTCTTTTCCCTTTTTACCTCTTTATGCTTCTCTTGGGTCTTGATATTGGATGTTAGATTTCTTTTTATTTAGTTCTGGTCTTCTCCTTATGATAGGAAAAGTCCTTCTATTTCATTGAATATCCATTTTTTTTCTTTGATGTATTATGCTTAATTTTTCTAGGTAAGCAATTCTTGGTTGTAGTTCTAGATCCTTTGTCCTCCAGAATATCATGTTCCATGACATTTGGTCCTTTACTGTTAAAGTTTCCAAATCTTGTGTGATCCTGATTATGACTCTCCAATATGTGAATTCTTTCTTTCTGGCCATTTGTAGTATTTTTTTCCTTGATCTGATAGTTCTAAAATTTGACTATAACGTTCCTTGGGGTTTTATTTTGTGATCTCTTTCTTGAGGTGATTGGTGGATTTTTTTTTCAATGCCTATTTTGCTTTCTGCTTCCAGAAAAAGAGGGCAGTTGTATTTGATAACTTCTTGAAAGATGCTGCTCAGGTCCTCCTTTAGATTATGTCTTTCAGGCAGTCCAGCGATTCTTATATTGTCTCTCCTGGATCTATTTTCCATCAGTTGTATTTCCTGTGAGGTATTTTACATTTTATTCCATTTTTTTCATCCTTCGGAATTAGTTTGATCAATTTTGATGTTTCATAGAGTCATTATCTTCCACTTGCCCAATTCCAGCTTTTGTACTTTCTTCCATTTAGCCAATTGTACTCTTTAAGGAGTCGTTTTCTTCAGTGGGTTTTGTATTTGTTTTTCCATTTGGTCAATTCTATTTTTTAAGCAGTTTTCCAAGCTGTTGGATCTTTTTTTCATAATTCTCTTGGATCACTGTCATTTTTTTCCCCAATTTTTCTTCTACCTCTCTTATATGATTTTTAAGTTCCTTTTTTAGGTCTTCCATGATTTCTTTCAAGGCTTGAGACCACTTTCCATTTTTATTTGGGATTTTGCCCATAGGTGTTTTGACATTGTTGTCCTCCTCTGAGTTTATGTCTTAATCTTCCTTGTCACCATAATAACTTTCTATGGTCAGATTCTTTTTTTTTTAATTGATTTTTGTTCATCTCTTTTTGGCCTTTTCCCTTTTTAAAAAATTTGAGCTCTTTAAATTACTGGGGTGGAAGTAACTCTGTCTTAGGCTTTTTGTGCCAATAGCTGCAGGCCCTGACTGTTTACCTGGTGCCACTTATGTTACCCTGAAGCCCACAGGGGATCCTCACGTCTGGTGCTGTGATGAATGGGAGGGGTGGGGGTGGCTGGTGCTGCTAGAGGCTGTAGGGGCCTGGCAGTTTATGTGGTGACAAGTGGGGGTTCTAGTGGTGGTATCTGGCATGTGCTGAGGATTGTTAAGGTGTTTCTGCATTTCCCTGTGGCTACACTGAAGCACATGGAAGTCTGGCCACTGGAGGATGCATGTTTGCCCTGGTCTGTGTTGAAGCACATGGTGGTTCTCAGAGCTGGAATCTACCAGTTCCCATGGTTTTTCTGAGGCATGTTGGGGAGGAGGGGAGTGGATTCTAATGTTGTAGTTTGCCTGTTCTACTCCAGTGGGGTTCAGGATTTCCCACTGGTTTGCTAAGGTAGGGCCTCCTGCTGGCTTGTTGGGGTGCTTCCTGCCCTGAATTGCCCTCCACTTTTACCTAAGTGAGACAGACCTTTATTGCAAATCTTCCAAGTTCCCTGGGCTAAAACATTGTTTCATTCTGTCTTTTTGCTGGTTCTGCTGTTTCAGGATTTCTTTGGGGGCACTATTTTATCACTGTTTAGAGGTAAATATGGGAGAGTTATGGCTTACTCTGCCATCCTGGCTTCTGGAAAGTTGAACCTCTGTATATTCTTTCACAAAATGACTAATAGGAAAATTTGTTTTGCATGATTGCATGTGTGTAACCTATTTCAAATTGCTTGCCTTCTCAACAAAGGGGAATAAAAGAAGGGAGGCAGAAAAAGAATTTGAAATTCAAAATTAAAAAAAACAAATGTTAAAATTATTTTAATATAATTTTAAAAATATTTTAAAAGAAGAGGTAGATTCAGGGCACAGGATTAAAAATATATTTTTGGACATGGATAACAAGAAAAATTGTTTGACTATGCATATTAGTTACAAGGGATTTCTTTTTACTTTTTTTCCCATTAGGGTCAAGGGTGGGAAGGAAAAAAATAAATTTCTGGCAATTAAATAAAGTAAATGCAATTACAATAAAATAATTCACAAATAAGATGGATTCATCAATTAAATACCTGAATATGGCATTCTGAGAAAAAGTGATAATCACTGGAGTGCAACAAGTCCATGGCATTATGTCTCCTCTTCTAAAAGTTAAGCATCCCCACTTAATCAACTATTTTTCAAATGATATTTTCAGACATAAGACATTTCATCACATAGATATTTCTATGACCTCTGAAACTTCCTGCCTGTGTTACCTTAGGTAAATTACTCTACCTCCTTGGGCTTTAGTTTACTTGTCTGCAAAATGAGAAGTTGGACCAGATGACCTCTGAGGTCACTTCCAGCTTGAGATCTATGATTTTATGATTTCAACATCCTGGTTACACTTTTCTGGACATCTTTCAGTTCAATATTTTTCAGTGAGTAAATCCCAGAACACCCTAAACACAATGTCTAGCAGAGCAGTAATATCACTGCCTTCAAGAGGAATGGTACATTACTATAAATACAGTCTAAAACTATATTAGTTTTTTGAGTGAGCAATACTGGATCATATAAAGCTTAGCTTTTGAAATTATAGTTTTCTACATGACTGTTTGTTGAACAAAGTCCAGGATAAAGAACAAAATGGAACTTTCAAAGTTCTCACTTCTTTCTATTATATCTCATCTCATCTCTTATCTCATCAGAGGCATGGAAGTGGTACAGTAGATAGAACGCTGGGCCTGGAGGACCTAAGTTCAAATCCATCCTCAGGTACTTATCAGCTATATGATCCAGGGCAAGTCACTTAACCTCTGTTTCTCTCAGTTTCCTCATTTGTAAAATGGAGATCTCCCCTGACTGTCATAAGAATCAAAGGAGATAATGATTTTAATATGCTTTGCACAGTGCCTACTATATAGTAAATGTTATATAAAATTAGCTATTATTATCATAGCTGTCTTCCTCAGCCATTCAAAGAGGCACGGCTTCCTAAAATTAGGTGATCATCCCTTTATACTGCATTCTGGCCAATATTATTGTGATTCATTCTGAGAACTGGTTTAGGAAGATTATTGGAAAAAACTGGAAAGCATTCAGATGAAGACAATGAAGATAACAATGACGCTGGAGATTATATCCTATGCAAATCTGTTGAAAAAAATAGACACTTTTAGACTAGAGAAGAAGAGACTAGGGGGTACACGAAAGTTGTCTCCAAGCATTTGATGGATTGTCACATGGAAAAGGTATTCTAGTAGTTCTATTTGGCTTAATAGGGAAGAACAAGAGCAAGTGGCAGATGTTTCTAAGAGACAAATCTTGGTTTAGAATCAGGAAAAAAATTCCTATTAGCATTCTTCAAAAGGAAAAGTGCTGAGCACTGAGCTTTCCACCAACCCTCACTGAATGTATTTAATCTGAGATTAACTCATCAGTGATAACTAGCTGGGTATGTTATAATAAAGATTCTTGTTTTCAGGTTGACCTAGATATCTCCTGAAATCCCTCCTGGCTAGACAATTGTGCGATTCTGTGATGTTCTTCTTTTTCTTGTCTACCTTTCTCCAAACTCAAATGGATCTGTGTCCTCAGTGATGTAAAAGTCCCCATCCAATGATGGAGCTATAAACCCATTCATTTTTACCTATCACTTTATTTGCTTACTGTCATTGTGCTCCTATAAATTTACCACCCAAATTGTGGGTACTTTCCTCAGTTTATTCTAAGGATATCTTAAGAAACTTTGAAGCACATGATATCCATCAGTTATTTCTCCCTCTTTCTGTGCTACCAGATCATCTTTGCCTTCAATCAAAGATTTCTTTGATTGTATCTTTTACTCCAGTTTATCTTTATACTTTCTAATTTGTTACATATTTCATTCTTCTCAAATTCACTATGTGTGTTCCCATAGTCCTCTGAGTGATACTCTTTTTCAATTCTTCACAAAATATAGTGCAGACCCTGATTCCAATAATTGTAGTCCTGCAACATTGATAGAATATTATATTTAAAAGATGAACCTTTATTTCAAGATATTTGGGGTAATTAATAGAGCTTTGCAATTTCCTAAACTTGATATAGTCTTTTTACCCTATTTAATTCCGAACCTAATTTACAGTTCATTTTCACTGTCCATGTAATTGCATGTCATAATCTGGACATTCACTGGACTTTTTTCACTTCATCTACCCAGCACATTATGGAAATGTGGACGGTTAAACCAGGCTCTTTTTTATTTGATGCAGCCAATATTGTTGTTGTTGTTGTTAGTCCTTCACTTTTTTTAAAGAGTGATAATATCAGCCACAAATAGGAGCATCTGGAAGATCTCACCCACTATAAGGACTCCATAACTTAGATTCTGCTCTGGAACTCTATGACAGTAATGAGTATCTTTGGTTAGCATATGTCTCCTTGTTTCATATTTTGTCTGTCATTTATGATCAGGGAGAAATAGAAAAAGATTACATCTGCCGTTATGTCTTTTAAGGGATCTTTAATACTTTTGGTGTGTGGTTAAGAGATATTTTGTTGAAAGAGAAATTTTAAGATGACTTTTTGCTCCTCTGATTCAAATATTTACTTTGATAGTCAATAATTAGTACAGTAGGATCTTGTATTATCTACATCTTTCAGTCTGTTATATGATGATTAACATGTAGTCAACTGTGGACTAGGGTATAATATGAATATTAACTCATTTGATCCTCATAACAACTGGCAGATAAGTGTTGTTATTATACCCATTTTACAGTTGAGGAAACTGAGACAAATAGTGTTTAAGTGACTTCTCCAGGGTCACATGCCTAATGTCTTTCTGAGGCTAGATTTTAACTCTTTTATTCAAGAGTTCAAACATAGAGCTTTATCCACTGTACCACCTAGCTGCCTACTACTTCTTCTGAAATCTTGACTTTTCTCCCTACTTGTGCCCTCATTGTCTGTATGTGTATACATTATCATAAAATTTTATGTATATGTTTATATAGATTATCATAAAATTTTATGTATATGGGAAAGTAGGTATGTAAGCCAATAGGTATTTATGTTTCCTCCATATTTTTAAGGTATTAAATAAGGCCCGTGATTTTTTTTTTCTAAGCCTACATTTTTTTAATTTTCTCTGGAGTATTTTGCTAGTGACTAAATGAATCAAAAGTATAAACTAAGTATGAACAAGTCCTAAAAAAAAAACTAAGTCCTTAATCAATTTGAGAGGGATAAAGTGTTTTGATATTTGGATGACAAATGATGTGACAAATAGTATCTTGAGGATGACTAAAAGAATCAGAAATATCTCTAACCCCATATATAAAACACTGAGCTAGTTCAGAACTGTGAATCCAATAGCAACCCAAACTGTTGGTGGAAGATGCCCAGCCTAGACCTTGAGAAGAAATTGCACAGAAGTAGGTCTAAGGGAAGAGGAGGAGGGAGTTTGTTTCTTTCTTTCACTCACCAGATGACCATGCAAATTTGAGAGATCTTTGGGTCCCAGCAAAAGTCTCACAGGCTGCTTTAGTAAAAGGTAGAATCCACTAGAGCCTGAAACCATGGCCAACAAAGGAAGAACCTGAGGATGGATGTGGAAAGACAGTCACCAAAAGATAATGATATGTTCCATCTTCAGACTTGGTACATTTCCACTGATTGGCTCTCATGAATGGAACATTCTCCTTCTTCACCTAAGGCTTTTGGAATTACTGACTTTCTCCAAGATTCATCTCAAACCACATTTTATAGGAGGTTTTTCTAATCCCTACAGTCAGCTAATACTTCATCTCTAATGTTACCTTGGATTTATGCTTTATCTACATTTTTATGTACCTATTTCTTTACATGTTGTCTCACCCATTGGAATATAAATTCCTTAAGGGTATGGTTTCTTTTTTGTATCCCCAGTTAGGAAAAGGAATGATAAACATTAAATATTAACTTATTAATAGATTATATTTAATATTGACATTCTAAAAAGGTGGAGCTAGGTGGTATAATGGACACAGTTCTGGGTCTGGAATGAGGAAGACCCATCTTCCAGAGTTCAAATCTGCTCCCAGACACTTACTAGGTACATGAGCTGGGTCAGTCATTTAATCTTGTTTGCCTTGGTTCCTCAATCTGTAAAATGAGCTGGAAAAGGAAATGGCAAACTATTCCAGTACATTTGCCAAGAAAATCCCAGATGGGGCCATGAAGAGGCAGACATGACTGAAAAACAACTGAATTGAACCTGAAATATTATCAAAAATAGATATGGAATTTTGTTCACTTGAATTTTGTGACTTGAGTGGAACTGATGGTAAATGGTGAATAGTTTTCTCACTAAAAAAAATAGGAGCTGCAGCATAAGATCAGCTAGATTGCTTTATACTCAAGCCCCCTGAATAGGACTTTAATATTTACTACTTTTTGGAGGGCAGGGGGGATGAAAGTTGTTTTCTGAGTGTTTAGTTCTATAAATTTCAGTAGGGGATTAAAATAGAAGTACAAAGCAATATACTTCAGAACTTTCAAAGGCAGCATGATTTCCCAGTTATCTCACTGGTCACTGAAACTTTAATTAAGTGGTCTTAGAACTCTCCCTTTGCTTTCTAAGAATAGTAGCAGCATGGAAGAGTAATATAGGCATTTCTACCTTTACCATGAAAGGAAGAGATTTGTCATACCCACAAATTACAGACCAAATCTGACTAAAATTAGTCTTAGTGAAATTAGTGATGGACCTTCCAACATAATGAGCTTCTCAATATTTTTGTTAAATAACACCTATTTCACAGATTTCATGTTGAGGGGGAACCTGGACAACTTAGAAAATGCAAGCCTCTCTTTTCATAGAAGAAGAAAATAAAGAAGCTCCCAGAAATTTTGACTGGTTTAGGGTCACAAAAGTAACAGAACAAAGATTTGAATTCAGTGCTTTTCAGTCCAAATCTGGCCCTCTTTCTAGTTCAATAGAACATGCTACATCACACTGTCTTTCTCCATAACTGTAACAATGAAATACATATGTTAGATTGTTGGTATTTCTCTCTTTACTGATGTAAATCCTAATATGATGGAAAGAAGAAAGTCTTACAAAGAACAAAATCTAAATTAAAGCATTTTGTTTTCTTCTCTAGTCACATTTTCCATGCAACTTTCAGGGGAAATTTTTAACATAGTATTGAGGAAATTTATCATTTTAAAACAATGCATCTTTATAAATAGTTTATCAAAATCATTCTAAAGATTAGAGCCAAACAATTTCTAAGGAAAAAGCATCATGGAAAACTGAAAAGAGCCCTGATTTTAGAACTCTAGCTCTGCCATTTACTAGCAGTATGTCCTTGGGTAAATGACTAAACCTGTTTGAGCCTCAGTTTCTTCATATGTAAAATTGAAATAACAAGCCTTACATGCCCTCCCTGACAGCATTATTGTAAGGCTAACACTTTGTAAACCTTCAAGCATAATGGAAATAGGAGCTATTATTACAGGCGCCCATTAGTTGACATAGTCAATATATTCCAGAAGTACATCTGTATATGACCAGATTTTGTTGTTGTTGTTGTTGTAAATTGAATTGTATTTTGAATACACTGGTGTAGTTAAATATTGAAAGAAATGTTGTGGTGAATCCTTTCCTAAAGTTAAGAATTCTTTTGTAATGCAAATAACCTCCTTCTTTATTTGCTTTCTAAATTCAAAGCTGTGATTTGTTTCCTTGAGGCAAGGAACATCTAGAACATTGAAAAATGAGGCTGCCACAGCACAGTGGTCCAGATTCACTTGTCTGTTCCATGGGACACTTGAACATTGATGGAAGATGCTTGCATTTCATGGTTACTACTTGTAAGAAGGCAGGACCTCAGGCATAAACTCCTGAACCAGAAGCCTCCAGGGAGGGATAGTGGTTCCTTACTTCCTCCAAGATAAAACACAAACTCTTCTGCTAGGCATTTAAGTCTCCACCTAATCTGGCTCTAGCCTACCCTGCCCAGTTTATTTAAAAGATGCTATTCTCTTGTGTACATTCCCTGTTCCAGCTAATATAGCTTATTTGCTAGTCCCTCTATACAATATTCCTTTTTCAGTCTTTGTTCCTTTCTACTGGTTGTCCCCATTCCTAGAATGTGCTCCCTTGTCACCTCCAATGTATAAAATTTCTAACTTCCAGACTTAGTTCTTCTATCTGAGGCCTAGTTGCTTCTCTGAAATTACCTGGCACTTATCTGTATACCTATTGTCTACCTCTCCCTGCCCTCCCCCCCTCGCAGAGGAGACTAATGGAGGATGGCAGATGGTAGATAAAGTACTAGACCTGAACTCAGGAAGACCTGAGTTCAAGTCCAACCTCAAATATTTAAGATCTATGGAACCTTTGGGCAAGTCACTTAACTTCTATTTGCCTCCATTTTCTCAGCTGTAAAAGAGATAATAATAACACCTACCTCTCAGAGTTGTCATGAGATTCAAAGGAGATCTTTTTGTGTAATACTTAGCACAATGCTTAGAAGATAATAAGTGCTTAAGAAATGCGTATTCCCTCTTACCTTCCATCCCTTACCTAGCCTTTAAACTGCAATTTCCTTGAGGGCAGAGACTGTTTCATTTGTTTTTCTTTGTATCTTCAGTACTTAGTACATTACACCAGAAAATTGGTATCACTACTCATTGAATGAATGAATGAATGATCCAGAAAAGCCAAGGTTCAAATCTGTAACAGTAATTAATTTAGCCCTTAGTAACTAAGGGCTAAGTACCTCTGTGAAAGAAACAGAAGGTATGAACTCTGTCTCCTGCTGCTGACATAACAGGAAGGGGTTGGCTGAGACAGGAAGCCAATGTGTGTGTGTGTGTGTGTGTGTGTGTATTTAAAAAGAGCTCCAGAGGACAGTCAGAATCAAGAATTTTTACTCCTAGTGGAGGAAGCAGAATTGTTACAGCATCTAGGAGCTGGGCTGCTACTGGACTGAGAACTGAGTTGGAATTTTCTATGAATCTGGTGAAGGCCTAAGTGGCTGCTGCCTCCTGGAAGGCTGAGATTTCTTCTGGGTCCTAGAGCCACCTGAACTGCTAGAGGACTGAAGAAGCATGACCAGGATAAGGCTTTGTTTGTTTGTGGCTTGGTTGATCCTTCAGTTCCTGGCAACAGAAGTTGTAAAGGTTTTGAGATGTGCTGGACCCTGTGAACTTCAGTGTGTAACAAGAACAGCCTAGGGGACTGGACAAGAACCTGGAAGCTGTCTGCCTCTGAATACAGGTGACTGTTTGGTGGATTCAGGTAGGAGCTGGGACCATGGAAGGGGATCCAGGGAATCTGAGAGATCACCCTGAGTCAAGATGAAGAAAAGGCCTCTCCTTGGATAGTGAAAGTGTGATGAAATTGAAGTTTACTAGACACTGAGGGGTGGAGGGTTTGTATAATTTTCTAATGATTGTATTTAGTGATTAATGATACTTAGTAATTGTGAATCTGGATAAGTGACTGATTAAGTTAACTTATGATGGCCCCAGGAGTGGAAGATTGACTTGTATTGTGAAATAATTGAATGATTAAGTAAGGAGGGTTTCCTGCTTAGGGAAACCAGATGATTATTCTTTTGTTTTTTGTTCTAAATACTGTGGCCACTTTGGTGAAAACTATGTGGCCATTATAATGTTAAGCTGTTGTGAACACTATATTGTGATTTTCTGTGATAAGATTTAATGCTGTAAATATTACATTGTGATTTGTTGTGAATGTTTGCCTTGATTTGTAATGGAATAAATGGAG
>CM053586.1:126590717-126622560 GCA_028646515.1 Pseudochirops corinnae
GCATGGCATTACAAAATCCTACCTCTAACACTTGCTAACCACACAACTATAGACAAAGCATTTAAATCTCTATGTGCCTATGGCCAGAGATATCTTCAGCACTAATCAGATTAAAATGTAATTTGAAAATATTTGGCAAAATAAATCAAAATACAGTAGAATATAAATAATGTTAACACATGGTTTTCTAATTCAATATGTGGCCATTCACGAGGATCCTTATTATGGTTTAGTGACCCCATTTCTCTGTCATTTTGACACTGCTGCCTCAGGCAAAACCTTAGGACTTTTCTAACCCATATTACAGATGGAAGAACCTGAAAGTTGGAGCTATCTATATAACATATTTAGTTCTCTTGTCCCAGAACTGGGTTACTGACACTTTAAGTCTCAATTTCCTCATTTGTAAAATGGATTGTTGTGAACCTCAAAAAGTAATTTCTATAAAGCACTTGCAAACTTGGAGAGCAAACTATAAATACCTGTCATCATGACTGCAAGTCTGTAGTCATCTATTTTGAAGGGCAAGTTCAATAAGCAAAAAAACAAAAAACAAAAAAAACCAATGTGTTCTAATTAAAGATGGAGCAAGAGGTCCCAGAAATTGGCAAATAGGAGCTGAGTGCAGCCCATCTAGCTCCAGGGGAAAGACAGAATATCAGCAGAGAGATAGTGTACTTTTCCTTTGCCTCCCCTTGGAATAGTTCTGCAGGCAAGCATGACATCTGTATTGTGAAGGACTTGTTTGAGGCAGTGAAGTATTCAAATGTATAAAAAGTATGGCATTCTCCCCTTCACAAAGGAAAAAATTGAAACTCTGACCACCATAACCAATAGGCTTAGCAAGCTCAAATATAACATGAACAAGGAGCTGAACTTGGAGAAAAGAAACCAAGAGGGAGGTTTATGAAATCCTGAACAAGACCAATAAATCCTTCAGCACATGGTTGTCAGGTTCTCGGCCCATGGGCCAAACGTAGCCTGATGGATAGCTTTATCTGTCCCACATGGCAAATTCGGATTGCACTGTAATTTGCTGCCCTTCTTCCCCCAACAGCTGAAACTAGTCTCCAGACACTCTCGCAATGACTTTCTTTAAAAGAATACAATTTTAAGTTAGGGTTCCCCTTATCTATATTGCTGTGTGTTCCCCCATTTCTGTGCCTTCCATGGTTAGCACGGGGTTTGAAAGACTACTCTTCAGTTTTAGATGCATCTAAGCATAGTGGCTAATATTTTGGATGTGCAGAGAGGAAGATCTGGGTTCGAATATCCCTTCTGACCCAAGCGCTCTCTGCACCTGCTCCAGTCCTATGGAGTGTGCCTCAGGAAACTCCATAGGATTTCTCTTTCCATTTTACAGATGGAGTAACTGAAGTCTGGAGATATTAGGGTCAATTTTTTTAGCTTCAGTGCTCCAAAAATGTGGTTACTCACTTAGGAAAAGTAAATTATTTATTGCTACCATCAACCAAACAGTATTTGTCAAGCACCAGGTGCTGTGTTCAGAGAGGATACAAAGTCACAAATGAAACAATCTCTGACTTGCAGGACCTTACATTTCAAGGGAAAAACAATATGTTCATATATAGATATATTAAAAATAAATACAATAAGATCCAGGAAAGGGAAGGCGCTAGCATCTGGGGATTTTAGGAAAGGATTCATTAAAAAGGTCCTCAAACAGTGAAAAGTCTTTATGAGCTTAAAATAAGTCTCTACTTTGCTTTATGCAAATAGAATTGGCCCACGTGAGTACAGAACAGAAGTAAGGGAAGTCACTAACTCTAAAAGATACTGAGTGTATAGCCAAACAATAAAGTAGTCTGAACATATAAAGATAGCATCAGAAAACATGCTATGAAGAGGATTGCGGCACACCAGTCATTTAGATACACATTTAGAAGAAATACTTTTTTTTTTGCCTCTGCTTAAAAATCCCTGGGTTCTATAACTCAAAAGAATCAATTTGAATGGACCTAAAACAGAAGTCTAAAACATCACAAACTGGTGCCTTCCTTCTGGCTTCATCAGAGTCCTAAGGTAGTGAATAGCTATCAGTGACTTGCAAGCTTCCTTTCACCTTAGCTGCAGCCCCCAGGAGAGCTGGCTTTGATACGGCTAAGGCTGAAACTGGAGTCTATTTGAAGAGACTAACCAGTGGGGGGTTAGGGATGTCTTCCACCACCCTCTCTTAAATCATGCTTTCAATCCACCTCTCCCAGCCTAGAAGGTGATGGCACACACTAAGCAAAGCCTGCTTAAAACCCAGCAATGTGGGCTTTCACTATAGCTTCAAGCCTGCGATGTGGGCACTTCAAAGGCTTCAAAAAGGCAGCAGCCACAGTCCCCCAGCTTGAGCTGAAAGGGAAAGTGTGAGACTCAGCAAGGGCTTGAGGGCTGGAGTGGGGGGAGGGAGGTGCTGGCAGTGGGGAGAAAGGTTAGGTTCCAAGAGCTTGGAGCAATCTTTCACTTTAAATCCATTGAAATCTAGTGAACAAAAAAAAAAAGCAGCAAAACTAAATGGGAGAAGGGGGAGGAGAGCATGGAGAGGGGAAGTAAAATCTAGTTTAACATCTCCCATGTTCATGTCAGGGTTTTATGAATCCTCTCAGGCTTGGTGGGATCCGTAAACTCTGAAACCAGCATCTGGACAGCTTGGTTTGCTTACCCAAATCCTTTGCTACCCTCCATTTAGCTGCGTACTTTAATAATAATTGGTTTATGAGAAGGTCCTAATCTAAATATTCCAAAAATGCTATAATTTCTTCTAGTTAAGATCCTCATTTTTAAATTTATGTACAAATCTAAACTGCTCCTCCAGTTTCCTGAATAACTCACTGGGGCTGGATTTCATTTGGATTTGATTTCCGGTATTATGCCTAACAGTTTCATAAGCTTTTAACTAGTGCCCATCAGCACTAATGGCTGGGTATTTGAAATGGGCGCTTAGGGGCTGAAAATCTTCTATTTGCGGGAATACTGGCTCTCTAGTTTGGGCACTAAAATAATTAGGACCCTTTGCCCATAGACAGGGTGTGAGTGAGTGCTTTTCTAATTGAAAACTATGGGCTTGTATACTGTTGTTTTTAACTGATTTCTCCATGAGCAGCTCGGGTAAAATGGATATTGTTTAATTTTCATTTTGAATTAAAGACTCAGAGACCTGAATAATATAGAAGCTAATGATGAACTCAGCGGTGCTGAAGCTCCTCAGAGAGCCATAGAGATGTATTAAAACAAGAATTATTTTGTACACTGCACTGTACTTCAACAGGGGAACCTCTGCAGAATGTAAAATCACTTCCAGGATAATGAAATTACAAAAGAATTTTAATATCATGTTAAATCTCTTACTACAAATTATTAGGACAAAAAGAAACAGGGGAGAAAATGGTTTTCTGATGAATTTCTCCTGTGAATCCCCCAACTGGACATGCTTTCTGCTTCAGTTACTTCCAAAGCTTCATCACTGACAGAGAGAAGAAAAGCTTGATATTTGTGAAATGCAGATACCACTTAAACAGCCACGGACATTTAACTGGTGAGGACAGAGATGACATGTCAAACTTCACATTTCAACAAGCATTGATAAAGAACCTACTATGTGTACCCTGTAAAGTGCTGGAGTTACAGAGATTAAAAAAATGCCCTGACCCTGACCCTTACAGAATATACAGTCTAGGCATACACAAAAACTATAATGAATTAGTTTTTATCAGACCTGTGATCTTATTGGTAGGGAACTCCCAACAAGGAAACTTCCTATGCTAGGTAAAATCAGCACCTGAGCTACAATTTATAATCTTAGTGAATTATCTGGGATGCTGAGTTTAGTAGTGTCACACAGACAGTAGAACTGGAACCCAGGATTTTCTGACACTGAGATTTGTTATCCATAACATAAATTAGAATATGAAAAGTCCATTAGAGGATTATCAAAGTGATGAGAGACTAGAGGAGGGAGGAATTAGTTCTAAGAGTCAGGAAGGCAATCAAGAAGGCTTGGAAACAAGGTATGATTATTTAAAGCAGGAAGGAAACTTGAGGTCATCTAGTCGAACGCAATCACTGCAGCACTACGAATATTTTACAGTTGAAGAAACTGATGTCCAGGAGAGGAACTGATGACAAAGGATCATACAGGTAATACATGACAGAAAAAAAAAAATCAAACCCAGATTATCTGATAGAAGAAAAATCTTGTGTTTGTTTCACAGAACAATACTGGCTTCGCGAAAAAGGTGGCAACTGACCTGGCTATTGAATGAAGAGGAGGATTTTGTCAGGCGGGGATGTGAAGGGCTTCTATTCCTGGCAAAGAAGGTGGCTGGGGTGTGGGGCAAGAGATGTGGGGAGGAAGTCTGTGGTCTCCACAAAGACACAGAAACAGGAATGAGTGGAGTGAGATAAAAGAACAGGCAGTAGTCTAATTTACCTGAAATAAAGAATGTATAAAGGGAAATAATATGAATGTATAGAGCTATAAAGATAGGATGGAGTCAAATTTCAGAAAGCCTTGAAGGACAAGGTAAAGAGCTGGAATACCAGGAGAAGGATGGTGATGGTGATGATGATAATAATAAGCTAAAATTTATATAGCACCTACTATGTCCTGGGTATTGTACTTAGCACTTTACCACTATCATCTCTTTTGATCCTCCCAACAACCCTGGCAGGTAGGTTGCTATTATTATCTCTGTTTTACAACTGAGGACACAGGCAAACAGAAGCGAAGCAACTTGCCTATGGTCATACAGTCAGGAAGTGTCTGAGGCTGCAGTGATCTCAGGTCTTCCGGACGTCAGGCCCAGTGCCCTATCTGCTGTGCTACCTAGTTGCATACTGGAAAGACACTTTTCAAAGTTCTGTTACATACAGATATAATTACAGACAGCATCCTACTTTTATTCGTTTTTAATTTGCCTTTTGTTTCTAGATTTCATATAGTTCTAGATCTATCCCATCATCATACAACCACATCCAGAATTGAGCCCTTCCATGTAGAGAAGAAAACAAACAAACAAACAAAAACCAGTGGTCATGAAAGAACATGATACGTAAGAAGCATTTTGCCCTAGTTGTTCCCTGCCTCTTCGCTGAGAGGAGGGAAATATGTTTTGTTGGCTCTTCTTTGACACTATTATTAGTTTTTCAGTAACTCAAAATGGTACTTCCTTTTTATAATCTTTTCATTTGCTTTATTATTGTCATTATTTTTATTGTTCTTATGGTTCTGTTTATTTTACTCTGTATCAGTTCATATAAATCTTACCATGCTTCTTTGAATTTCTCAGTCAATATCTCTTGCTACATGGTAATATTCATTACATTTATATGCCACTTGTTTGTTTAGCCATTTATTAGCTGATGGGCACCTACTTTGCTTCCTTTTCTTTGTTAACACACAGAGACAAACACACACACGCACATACACACACTAGTTCTATTATGAATATTTGGGCCTTTTTCTTTTTGATATTCTAAAGTTATATGTAATATAGGTTCAGTAGTGAGATCACTGGGTCAAAGTTATGAAAAATTTGTTCACTTTTCTTACATAGCTCTAAATTGTTTTCCAAAAGGATTGGAGCCAATATCAGCTCCACCAATAAGCATCAATGTTCTCATAGTTCCTCCAACCTTTAATCCATTTTTGCCAACTTTGCATAATTATAGAGTATGCGGTAGAATTCAGAGTTGTTTTCACTTGTATTTGTTAGTGATTTAGAGCATGTTCTCATATAGCCATTGATAGCTCATTTTTTTTTCTTTTCAAAAGCATGCATGTACTTACTTTTTGATGGCATGATTACTTCATTGTAAAGGCTTATGAGGTCAGATGGTACCCTGCCCTTAAATTGGAATGAGGACTCCTATCTGAACTGCTGAAAAAGACAGGTGGCACTTTGTATCACCACACAACAGAAGTCACACCATTACTCACAGCTATATCAACAATGAGAAACTTCATTCAACACACAACATAGTACTAGAATAGATCTGGCTTACCAGCCTAGATATGAGATTCCAAAGGAAAGAGTAGGGGTTAATAAAAATAGGGCGGATCTACCCTGATACCCAAGCATTAGGTAAAATGTTAGAAGTCCTCAACTCCTTGTGAGGGGCAATGTACCCCAAACATTTGAAAAGTAATATAGCAAGCTAGATGCTTAATCAGTATTTGAGAACTGACTCTAAAGAATAGCTCTCGGGTAAGTGAGGGAATTTCTATTGCCCTAAATGTAAGAAAAACAAAATGTAAGAAAAAAAAGATCTGGTCAGCAACTGGAAATTTTCTCAGTCTCTCCCTTTGATAACTGTTCCACCACCACCACCCCCAAGGTCACGCATGAGTCAGTTCCATGGTTCTCATGTGCTCCAAGACAGAAGGGGTGCTCCAAAGAGGTCATTTTTGACAGAGATAAATTCATAATATTCTACATAATACCTTACCAGTCACACACAAAATAACCTCTCCAAGAAAGCATAAATTTTTTTTATAGATCATCAATATGCAATATCAAAAGTACCCTCAGTTTTTTCTAAAATCAAATCTGACTCGAGAGAAAAACAAGTATAAGAGATGCACAGATACTTGGTATAAGTTATTCAGTCATTGAAGCAGACAAAAATTGAAATAAAAAATGTAGTACAGGGCTGGAGGTAGGGGTAAACCATGCAACTGTATTGAAGGTGGCTTGGCAGCAAGAGGGAAAATTATGATAGGGAATTAAGTTAATGTTGATAGACCCAGATCGAATTAGTATGTAGGTTTATTTTTCCATTCATTAGTCTAATGGAAGAATATTAGACAAAGCTTATGTTAAGCTTTGTCAACTACAAGATAAATTTGCAGTTGAGGTATGTGTCATGAACCAAAACCCTGACTTAGATTATTCACTATCATATCAGCACAAAGCTAAAAGCTACACTGGGGAGAAGAAGTAGGCATTTGGGTGTCAAATAAAAAAAAAAAAAAACACATATATACATCTTTAAGGGAATACATTTGCAATATGTTCCATGTCAAAATATAAGCACTAGAGAAAGGCTACCAATAGAGATGGGGCTCTTAAGTTTCTGTTTCATATTGTTTTGCTTTCTGGATTCAGTTTCAAGTTTAGACCACAATGTTCTTATTTAGTGATTCCTGGAGTGTCACAAACATTCAGAGATTTGCACTGGAAGAGCCACCAAACCTTCTGTTGTTTCTCCTCTCCCAGAATCAGTTCCCTCACTTGTAACATGAAGAAATTGGAATAGATGATCTCTAAAGTCCTTTCTAGATATACAGTTCTATGATTTTAGTTTCACAGATTCTCCAGGACTCAATTAACCTAACAAAATATCTATAGGCCTAAAGAACACTGTCTTCCTTTGGTCATTTTGAGAGATGAACACAAGTACTTAGTCTCAAAGGTGTGAGTTGAGACAATAATGATCCAACTACCACATTTCATCCTCATAATACACATGCAGATCAGAATTAAACTGATTTAATTTCCAATGATGCTTTTTTTTTCCTTTCAAATTACAACGTTTTTAAACATCATATCTCAGAAGGCTCAGAAGTCGATTGTTTATTGACTTTTCTACCAGGTCCATATAATGTAATGAGTCTTTATATCTCTATTTTTAAATTGCTTATTGGATTTTCCAGATTAAACAAATCATATAAGAGAAATTACAGTTTTGGAAATTGGAGGATTAAGTCAAATGAGTATATCATTACAGTATTATATCTATAAAGGTAAAAGAGAAAATACTAAAAGAATGAATGTTTGCTTTTAAGAAGTTTTCATTCTTGACTTTTTTAACCCTTGATTGCTCCCTTTTGTTTTTTTACATAAAAGCTCTTTCTGGATATGCCTTCTTCCTCCCCCCTCTATCCCCAACATATCTACACTGCATTGAACCGTCCCTTCTCACAAAGAAAGACTGTTAAACAAAACAAAAAGACAAAGTGACCAACTCTGACAATCAATCTGTACCCATAATCGTGAACCTCTGTCAAAGAGACGTGAGTATGTTTCATTGTCTGTTTACCATGGCCAAGATTGGTCTATAGAGCTGCCTTTCAAGATTTTCATTTGCAGTGTTGTAGTCACTGTGTATATTACTCTCCTGTATCTGCCAGCTTCATTGTATAGCAGTTCATGCTGGTCCTCTCTAAATTTCTCATATTGATCATTCCTTTCTGGCTGTTGTTTATTTTGAGTCTACTTTCAATGGTGTTGGGAACCTTCAGTGAAGAAACCTCTCTCAATACAAACCAGCAGTTATTCTACAATTTATAATCTTAGTTGCCTAGGGCACTGAGAGTATGTCACTGTGCCCAGGGTCATGTCAGAAAACTTTCCTACAACAGTCAGGACTTGAACCCAGGACATTCTGACTCTAAGGTTAGTTCACTCTCTTCTATGCCATACAGCCGCTCCTTTCCCTATGGTCTGTCTTTGCTGGGGAAAAAAAAAATCGTTCAGGACTGGAATAAATGCTTATTGAAAGATACTAATTAGGACAATCATCTTTTCCTTTACTTTTTATTCACTTTTGACCAAATCTTCCCCAACTAACTCATGCTGAGTTTTTCATTTCCAGCCCCACTTCCACTCCTACCATTTCCAAAACATATTAAATGATTGCATATTTCCTAAATAATACCTGAAATGAATTTTAATTGTGGGATTCATCTACCTGATAGTGTATTGTATTCTACTTTAAGTATAAGGGTAAAATATTACACAGCCATTTTTGTAGATTTTTCAGCTTGGTTAGCACAATTTAGTTCAAATTGCCACTTGTAGAACCTAAGATAGAAAAATGTCTGGGTCACATTTATCCTGGTCTTTTAAACTACTCTATTGTATCAGCACAATGGAACTAAAAGAGATGTGATTCCAGAAGCCATGTCTGCTGCTATTCATTTGTGCCAAGTTCCACATTATATTTATCTCCCAGCTATCACCCAAACACAGGCCTGATTCATACAAAACAGCCTTTGTACTACCAACAGGATTCCTTTCCTAGGGCTATAAAAAATTAACTTTGAATTCCCTTTGCTTTCACCCCCAAAGCTCTTTGTTTCCCTTTCATCCTTTGTTTTATTTCTTCTATTGCTAAATAAATGGGGAAAAACCCTTGTAAAAATTCAATTTTAAAATCCTATGTCCCAGATCCCAAGGGAGTCTCTTGTGTTCCAAATCGGGTTAGTTAAATCGAGCAATTACTTAGTAAATAAAAATGCTACATGAGATGAATGTTTCTGGACAGTGTGAAAGAACATCCTTCCTTTTGGTCTTGAATTAAAGGGATTAGAAAAGTAAAACTAATTTTTACTCATCCTTATCTTCTTAGAGTGCAAAATCCAGAATTTGAAGCCTTTTTTTTCCCGGAGATCCTCAAATGACTTATATTTCTCAGGGTTTGAAGATATAAGGCAGAGTAAAGTTAACTGACAAATGATTGTGTCAGTCAGTAAAAAGATATCAGAGATTTACCAACTCTGGTCAAGATCCAGGATTAGGTCATATAATATGATGGCTCAACTTCTTATGTAAAGCAGAACTAGTGCCAATTTCAAGGACATAAATCAAAGAAGACTGTGCTTTAGCAGATCACTGTCTACTGAGATGACATCATTCCCACAGTCCTGTCTGAGATACCACTATCTCACCAAGATAGCAGTTTTAGGATGTGCAGAGAATGTGCTCACAGATTTCTAAATAATCCATTTATTTGGGATTTGTGAATGTGCCATCATGGAGAAATAGTACTATTAGATATAATTTGGGTGGGGTGATAAGATGTAAGTTGTAATACATTTAAAATATTTAATATTGTTCAAAAAAGTTTTGTCCCATTTAAATATACAATTTCAGATTCCAAAGGACTTAGACTCTGGAAAAACTGGTTTAAATAGAGATCATATGATCATTAGTATAAATCTTTATATAACTATTTACATATTGTCTCATCCATTAGAACAAGAATGTCTTGAGGGCAAGGACCACGTTTTTGCCTTTCTTTGCTTCCTCAGCATTTAGCATAGTGCCTAGCACATAGTGAGCTCTTGACAGATGCTTATTGACTGACTGACTGATTGACCGACTGACTGACTAATGAAAGTGACCTTGGGAAAACATAGAAGTCAACCCTCTCATTTTACAATCGAGGAAATTGAGATTTATAGAGGTTAAATGACTTGACCAAAATAGCACAAGTAGCGACAGAAATTGGATTTTTCTGCCACTGTGTGCTACATGAAACTATTACATAGAAAAGAGATTAAGGTAGGTCATTTGTCAATCTCCAGAAAGTCAAATCTAGCAGACGAGACCACAAATTTCCATTTCTAGTTAGAAGGAGGGAGTAACTACATTCCCTTCTCTTAGTCTTCTGTCAATAGGGTAGAAAAGTCAAACTTCACAAGATTGTAGAAAGGGAAAGGAAGGAAAGTACCATGAAGAACATGAACAATCCCAAAGGTTACATACATTGTAGTCCTTTCCTAAAATCCTATTCCAATAAGGCATCATTAACCAAAGGTGACCCTGAGTTGTCAAAAGCTATGTCGTTAACGTAGCTCTGACAGGCCCTATCAAACTAGAAATGCTTCAAGTTCAGCCTACCAATAAATTATGCGTCTACTGTATTTGGAGCAGCCTAGTTAAACAAAGAGAGAGTCATAATCAAAGGACAGACCACCAAATGATTGACTTGTTTGATCACAGCATGATAAATAACATACTATCAGTTAGTTGATTTTTCTGGAAAGATCACAAACTTCCCTTCTCTTCCTTTCTCCTTTGACTGGAAGAAAACTTTTCCAAGTGTCAAGAGGATGTCAGACATCTTCCCATCAGGGTCCTTAATCAGCATCTCCAGATCAGCTGGAAGTAATATCTGCATTTTCAGGTACGAAGAACAGATTAAACTTTTCTCTCTACTTGGATTCCAGCAAAGAGACTACATCACACCTAAGGAGACCTTCATGAGCAACTCAAGAATGGGATAAAAGTACTTCTAGCCACTTCTAGGAGTTATGAGTTATGTTTTTTGCCACATGTGCTGTCTTACCTGGAGCCAACATTCCCCTCGGCTCTAAATGTACTTGGGACAAGAGTATGTCACAGATTTGGGGGGGGAATGCTTTGTATCGACTGTGTTCATTGTACCACCTTAATACATATCCATTTTTAAAAAGCTTGCTGACTAAAATGTTAAATGTGGAAAAACCAGTTGGGACTTGAACTAATGGCATTAGTAAGAATAATTAGAAAATTATTCCTGAACCCCTCAGGAATACTTCTAGAATTCTGAGGGGGAGAGTTAGCCAGTCTAGTTCTGAGAACACATGTGATCTGTAAGAAAGGAAATTGGGATAAGAATATCCCAGAACTAATAGCTAAAAGTATCATAATTATTGTTTATCTCCAGTAACTCATACTACAATTATCTAGGTGAGAAGTAACAGTGGCCTAAACTATGGTGATGACAGTGTAAAAGGAGAGAAGGGAATGCATATAAGAGATATTATGGAGACAGAAATGACAAGATGTATCTGGTAGCACAAAGGATCATAGGATCATAGATCCTGTGCCAGAAAGGTCCTCTAAGGCCAAGTAGTCCAACGCCCATAATTTGAGGAAAGGGAGACCCAGGGAAGTTAAGTTATTGGACTATGGTTACGTAAATAGTAAATCTAATTTTCAGTGAATGAAACTATCACAACCACTCCATCAGTCAATAAAGTATTTATTAAGCACCTATTATATGCCAGACACTTTGCTAAGCACATACAGAAGGATACACTCACAATATCAAAAACATAACAAACAAGAAAAGAGCAAGACAAGGGGAGAAATTCTCTCCCATACATCTTAATTGCTAAGGCAATATATCCTGTCTCTAGTTTTTACCCTTTGGTTGACAAATGAAACATCATATTCTTCCATTGTTTGAACATTACCATTTGTGACAGTTTCTGAAGAAGATAAACAACTGGTCAAATGGAATTATGACCAGATAAACTGTAATAAACACTTACTGTTTATGGCCCTGGATAAAACACTAGACTTACTAGATAGGGACACAATCTTTTCCTTAAGGAGCTTATGTGCTATTTTATTAAAATAGCCTATGTAATTCAACATGTCATTGTCAAAAGACATTTGTCCTTCATATAGATTTTATTTATCCCAACAATCCACAGCAAAAATTCAGAGTAATTCTATTTCTGCAGAGCTCCTACCTATAAAATGTAGGATTATGGGATAAGAATAAAAATATAAGTACAATAAGTTTTAGTCATAGGCATAACCAGAGTAGAGCCATCGGGGCCTTTCCACAAGGTGTCTACATTTAGTATCTTGCTTTCCTCTCAGTGGTTTTATCCCCCGTGACCTACCTACCAAACACTCCACTATCCCAGAATTTCACATTCTACAATTGACTTGAACTGTGTAATAAAATCCTAGTTCTTCATCTTGCATCTGTCCAAACAGGATCCCATCACCATAATGCTCCTCTCCTTCCATCTCCAAGTTTGGCAGGGGGATTGGTAGTACTTACTGGTTGATGAACTGTCCATTTCCCAGATTAACAGCACCTAAAGTTAGTCTGTCTTCTGTCTCATCACTGCCATCCCTCTTTATTCCCTATCTCGCCCCTTCATCTGATATCTTCTTTATCACTGCCAGCCCTAAGAAGCTATACTCCACACATGCATCTGACACTGGGTAAAAGGTTTCCTAGCTATGTCTCTATCTATCTATCTATCTATCTATCTATCTATCTATCTATCTATCTATCTATCTATCTATCTTTGCTTAACATTATACCTCTGGATGGGTTTTCTTTTCATTTGCTGAGGGGAAGAATTGCCCCTACTTATTATATAAGAAAATTCCTCAAATTCAAAAATTATAGTTGTGCTTCAACCATTTTCTCAATCAAATTTTCAAGTTATTGTCTTTGGGCCTCTCATTACACACAAAAATATAGCAATGCAACCAATTTCTTTATACATTTCCTATAAGAGATTATGGTGGAAGAGAGAGAAAAACAGGAAAGTGTAGGTATAGGTCATTATCTCTTCCCTATGTTTTTCTCAGATACTGGCATAGCATAGATCAGGTTTCTTAGGTCATCCTAGCATATCTTTCCCTGACTCAGTCAGGGACAAATTTCACCTGCTGGTCTCTGACCCACTTCTAGTAGTAATCAACACTTGTGGGCTCAAGGCCATCCATACTCAGCAGGTAGAACACAATAGGGTAGTTAGTAAACTGCCTTCATACTAGAATCAGAGTTCTTCACTTGCTTGTTGGCTCTGTGATATGCTGGATTCTGCCAGTCCTATAGCATCTATCTGTTCTTAACTGACTTTCAAGGTGGCCTCTTGCCTGTCTAGACTTGCCATATCTGCCAGACTCCTTTTGTTTAACTAGATTCCCATATTAGTCTCTCCCAAACTACCTTGTCCCATAGCTCTTCATGACCTGGTGTGACAGGTGTTTAATCAAAAGCTGAATGTGTTGAGGGGAAAGAGGAATGTGTTTCTTTGAACTAGATGGAAAATGCCTGAAGAAGAAAATGATCCCAGAATCTCATCACGCCAAAGATAAAAATACAGTATAAGCTCATTAACTTGGGCTGCTCATTAATTTAAAATCTGATAACTCAAGCTATAGTTTAAGTTTATCTTTTCCAGTATCTATGAAAAAAATGCTAAACAAATTAGCAGTGTTCAAAGTCATGGAGAGACCACAGAAACTACTTAAGAAAGGGAACTATTTTCTAATAATTTAATAAGGCCCACTCAAATTACACATCATTCTTATCTAGTCATTATTGGAGGTCATCTAAAGACCTCTACAAAGCTACAATTAGCCTAGAGAGAATCAGTGTATTTATAGCAACTGAATTTATTTTTTTAAGGTTGTTCATTTCTTTCTACATAGAACCTTCCCTAATCTCCTCAGGTGAAAGTTCTACCATATCAAATTCTCCATCACTTCCTACATATACTTTTCTGTGCATATATGGTATCCCAAACTCCCACACCCCAGAAGAACATAAACTTTTTTTTTAAGTTAAAACTTCAATATCTAGAAAAGATACTCTGTAAATTCTAAAGGCCTAATGAATTTTGATTTAGCTAATGACTCCTAACTCTGTCATCATTCACCCAAATTACTGAGGATTTTTTTCCAGTAAGTCAGCTACTCATACCAAGCAGTCCAGGTGTTGCACATGCCTTGGTCACTTTGTCCAAAGAAACCACTCAGGGGCAGATATAGAGTCTTACAAAGGCTACAAATGACCAGAGGTTCTTGATGCTCATAGACTTAGAGTTGAAAGAGCCCACAACACTCATCTAATCAATCTTCTAGTTGAATGTTCACTGGCTGGGAGGTTAAAGAAAGGGGTAACCAAAATTCCCACACACGTAGGCCAGGAACTCAGGTGAATGAGATCAGATCAAAAACTGTGCAGGCAAGACAAGGAACTAGAAAGAATCTAAGACTGGAAATAGTATCTGAGGTAGAAGTCGGGTCAAAACAAGGATTTAGAGCAGTGGTTCTCAACCTGCCTAATGTTGTGACCCTTTAATAGTCTTATGTGGGCATGTCTGCATGTGGGCAGACCCACCTGGAGATGGATAGAGGAGATTCCTAAGACCATGGGAAATGTGTGTTTCTGTTGGTCTTAAGTGACCCCTGTGACCCCTGTGAAAGGGTCATTCCATCCCAAAGGGGTCGCAACCCACAGGTTGAGAACCACTGCTTTAGAGGGACTGGTTAAAAAAAAGAAGCTTAAAGTTACAGGCAATGGAAAAAAAGAGGAGCTTTGAGTAAGACAGAATAGTTTTTCAACATGTTACTTTTAAGTGTGGCCATTTATGGCCCCCTTCTTGATCCAGAGTTGCCTAAATTTCCTTCTATGAAAGCACTTCCTCAATACTCTTGGTGTGGCAGAAGCCATAAACTAAACAGGATTCCCACTACCTCCCCCAGGATCCCACCCCACTTCGTGTAGTTTAGGCTAGTTTTTCTTTATGTAGTGAGAACACTGGCTCTCTCTCCCAGAGCCAGGTGGGTACACCTGATTCCAAGGGCTTTAGGTTACCCTGAGGAGCTTTAAGTGTCCCATTTGATCCCCCACCAGTGTATTCTTCTTGTTAGGCACTAGTAATGAGCACTCCAGGTCCATTTAAGCATTTAACCTCAATTAGCTTTTACAAATGATTGAAAGTTATTCTTCCTGGTCCTACCTCAGTCTCTAAGGAGAATGGGCTTACTCTTAAAATAATAGTTCCTATAAACATTGGTTTTACCAAGACCATGTCTAGATGATTGCCAGATGAGGCCTCATCTCAGCCATAATGGGCTATGTCCTACAGGTCACTCCAAAGGTCACTACATGTTCCTTGGGGTATTAACGAAGAATTGAGTGAAAGAAAACCCATGCTGGGAACTGGGAAGCTGCTCTTTCAAAAAAAAGCAAAAGCTGCAACAAGCAAAGATCTCAGGACTATATTCATAGGACCATATGATATCCTTGGTGGAGTGGGCCCAAGCCTTCTCCTCCCCTTACAATATCTTCCCTCACCAGGTGACGTCAGTGAAGGAATCCAAAAGATTCCTCAAAGAAAGCAGCCAAATAGCCAGTGACCAGGCCTAAGCTGACTCAGGCCTTTTTGAAGATTCTCCCCACCCTCAGCTATAGTAAATTAAAATAGTATCACATTCACCATGTGATTGGCTGGCCAGCACTGGTTACAGACTATCTACATATCCTACGTCTGTCCAAGGCACTCCCATTACAAGTCATCGTAACTCTTCTGGGAAGTAGGTTCCCCAGAATCTCCACATGGGGAAATGCCATCACAGACACTCTGAGTATGCACCAGATCTCATCATCTTACTTACTTAAATACTTACTTACTTACTTACTTAAATAAAAATGCTTAAAAAGTATTGAAGCTCTCCTTGAGAGTTAATTGGCCCAAGGGCCCAAGGCACTGGTGATTGACATGGCATCTTGCTCAACTGCGTACAAAACAATCAGGACAAGGGAGGCTGAAGCTTCAGACCATATAACAGCAATGTGAACAACACTAGGAAATTGTGCTTAACTGAATCACCAATTTTATCCTGGAGTTAACTTCTCTTTCTTGCTCTGAATATCCTTCCCCTTCTTTGAATGGGTAAATAAGTGTTTCATTTCATTCCAATTTTGGACCAAAACTATCGGGGGACTGCCTTGAATGAAGCCAAGCCCCTTACACCTGGTATAGACATGCCACAAATGTTTAGATATATTCCTGGCCTTCTTTCAACACAAATTGAAACCACTCAGGGGAAAGAGCCCTGCAAGTGGTCACAACACCATGTACACAAATATGTAAGTCTCTAAAAAACTGCAACTCACTGGACCACAGTGGATGAACATTGCATGCAAATTGTTCACTAAAGTTTTTTCATCACTAGCTAGGCTGCCGAGTAATTTCAATCTGCAACAATAACAAATAGTTCCACCCCATATCATTAAACCCATCTACCCTTTTCCATTTGATTTTCTGTTTCTTACAATTGCTTACATCATACCCTGAGGGTTTAGGGGACTGGTGTTCCTGTAGTTTGATTTTAAATATTTTAATTAAGTGGCACCTTCTGCCCCACGGCTCCTGAAAGCAATTTTTGAAAAGTCAAAAAGAAACAAAGAGACAAACACTAGAGCACCATTGATAAATTATAACTGCTACCTACCTACACTGTGTTTTTTCCAGCGCCCAAGCACTTTTGCTTATTTCCAGTAAGTACAGAAAACGAGAGATGATGGTAACACAGCATCAAAGTCAAATGCCTCCCCAGAAAGGTAAAACTCAGAACTCAGACTTAAGCCTCTAGAGAACATTCATTTGTTCATTCATTCATTCATTCATTCATTCAGCAATCATGCCAGCATTGATTAAGTGCCTGTTATGTGACAGGCACTATTGTTAGTGCATACCTATTGTGAGATATTGGGGTTATAATCTTAAAAAATAAAAATAAAACCCTGTCCTCAAGGAACTTAAAATTTACTTAGTTATGACACATACTCCTGCAGACATTGTTGTACAAAAATGAAAGTTTCTTAGAGTTGTTATAAGGAAATTGCTTTGAAAATCTTAAAATACTTATAGAAATGTGAGTTATCATTCTTTTATAATAGGGGTCCCCCAACTTTTCCTGCAGAACTAGATCATCTTCAGATCTATTTATCCAGCCCTATAACCTCTTTCCTAAATTTCATTCACCAACAATAGACACTTGTATGTAACACAGACATCTCAAATTATACTATGAGAGCTCAACATTGCTTTAAAGACCAGACTTGGTTCATATATGGGTTGATTTTTCTGAGCAGCTTTGTTTTCTTTTTCTTTTTTATTCTTTTTTTTTTTTTTTTAACAAGAAATGGCTCTCTGGGTAAAAGAAGAGAAGTGAGATCTATTAGAAAGGGAAGTGATATAAAAAAGAGATGATATCAAGAAATATAAAATTTTGAAGAAATAAAGAGCTGCCACTGTGTGCATTGTGAGAAGAGATAGCTCCGATCACACTCCCCATCTCTCTCAAAATCCCCTCCAGCTAGGAGTAGGTAACAGTCAAGAGCTAACACTTAGCTCCAACAACCAAGTAAGGCATAGAGGTCTACTAACTGGGGTGTTTTGTTTTATAACATAAACACACAAACACACCCCTTACTTACTTTATAGGTCTCTTTCCAATAGCTATCTTTTGTAATAAAGCAAGCAAAGTCATTTAACTTCTATTTGCCTCAAGTTCCTTTGCTAGAAAACAGAGATAATAATAACACCTGCGTCCTAGGGTTATTATGAGGATCCAAGGTGATAACATTTGTAAATCGCTTCGCCCAGTGCCTGACAAACAGTAGGTGTTAAATAAATACTAGCTATCATTAGTACTAATATTGTTGTTGTTACTATTATTTTTCCCAGTCATCCCAAGCCATGTTCTGATCAAGATGAGAAATTGCACTGTAAATCACCCATTTTTATTCTCTACACCATTTGCATGAGTTTCTTTTCTAAAAAGAATGGCAAAAATCCATACCCTTTCTATTTCTGTTGCTTACAACATTCAAGTTCAGGGCTGTATTTCCCTTCAGTGTTCTTTCTTGGCATTTTCCCTATATTTTTAGTTTTTTTGCTTTGACCAAGTGACTTCCTAATTGGCCTTATTTCCTCCTCATCACCCAGACCTATGTTGGTAACTTCTCCCATGGGAAGAAAGCTCAATGGCAATCAGACAGAGAAGTGCCTTCCTTCCATTAACAGGAATAACCATCGATGGACTATGGACCTACTCACTAGGAGTCAATTGAACCCATGCAGCTTAGCACTTTTACTGTTTCTCTACCCCCTACTTGTTTTTTCCAATAACATCTTATCAGTTCCTCCTCTAATCCCATCCATTACAGGAAAGTGAAGTATCCTTCATTTATTAGCTACTTTCTGTTAAGACTTGGGGGACTGAACAAGGAGGAAGAGAGAAACACTCAACCATGGAAATTTGGTCATTTTAGGAAAGGGGGTGTTGAAGTCTCTATATTCAAGAGGTTTCATAAAACACTTCAAAATAAATTACCACTTTTGTCACATTTTCCTCATTCCTTTTGAAATGTTATATTGACACTGGCAGCACAACCCCTCTCTTTTCACTATCAGCAATAGAGTAATAAGACTGATTGATCCTCTTATCTTGGGCTAAGCCTTCTTGGCCTTTCAAGTGCATTTCCTGTATCATTAAAATTTCCATTTCCAGTTTCTCGAAATCAACAACAAGTAACTATTTCTTACTCTTTTTTTATAGGACAGTTGGGCCCTTGTCATTAACAAACACTTCAGGTTTCTTAACTGACATTTAGTTCAAGTGGATGTCAGAAAATATAATTAGGCTCTTTCTCTATGCTTCTCTCAGGTGTTTATTGCTTTGGTACAATGCTCTCACCTTCAGGACACTTCAAGATGCTGTGGGCAGGGTTGGATTACTTTTACAGAGCAGGTCAAGTAAATGCCTCTAGTGTAAAGCCTTTTTCTTAGGATCCTAGGATAACTGATTTATAGCTGGACTCTGGCAACTATCTCTTCCAACCCTCTCATTTTACAGATGAAGAAACTGAGACCTCTGGGGAACTAGGTGACTTGTTCAAAGTATCAAAATACCCAAGGTCAGCAGGCTCCATCTGTTTCTTCCTTTCCCTACCCCATTCCCCAATGAAAACTATTTAAGGGATTATTAAGTTATTAAAATATTTCATTAAATAATTCATGTCAGGTGTTGGCTTCCTGTCCTGCCAAATCGACCACAATGACCCTCTGCTAAGAGCCTCACTCTCTCTGAGTTATTAGGCATACTGACTTGTATTTCATGGCATATTTGTCACTTTCAGATGCACCCACGTTGATCTTCACAAGGAAGTTATGAGAATCTTCATCTTTCTGATTAACATAGGTGATAATATAATAACTCTCTCTTCATTATACTATACTACCTCTGATATTAAGGAATATTAGGAATATAAGATATAGATTTATAAATGGAAGAGGCCTTCTAGTTCAACACTTTCATTTTACAGATGAGGAAACTGAGGCCCAGAAAAGCTCAGAGATTTTCCCAGTGTCACAAATGTAATAAAGATCATGGGTAGAATTTAAAGCTTAGTTACTCAGACTCAGAATCAGTGTTCTTACTATTCACAAAATCCTTATTTCATCTACTAAGTAATTAATCCAACAATAAAGAAACATTCATTAAACACTTACTATTTGCCTAAAATATCAAATGTTTTTGGATCTCAGGGATTGGGCTTGTATGTCTAGTATGCCCTCATGATGAACTGCTCTTTTTAAATTGGTTGGGCAGTATCTTAATTTCAATTTCATGTCTCCATTCAAAAGATTTCCAAGGCCCAAATTTTCTTCATGATTTATAGGCACAGAAAAAAAAAAAAGATCTATTCTCTCTTCTAGCCAGGCCACTCCTGGCAAGAAGGCAAATACAATGCCTTCTCTCTATCTCTGCCTCAGGTTAATTGGGGTTTCAGTCATCTCCAGGCAACTTTCTGGACAAATCCAGTAAAATCTGTCATTCCTTTAGCCACCACAACCTTAAGATGGAATACACCACAGTAGATGTGATTGTTTCTGATATTAGACCTGAAATCTTCCTATTTGGGCTTAGAGACTTCACTCATTAACTATATAATATCCATAGGAGATAAATAGGTGACTGACTATGATGACCAAAAGAAACTCAATAATAATAATTTGGAATAAGGACAGTCAGGGTGAATAGGTCTGAAAACACAAATTGAGTAGGATTTTTTAAAATGTTAAATTTATATGTTCAAGCCCTTTATTCAAAGTTCCGCTTCACCTGAAAGCTATACTTGATGGATGTTGTTATATTTCAAGGACTTCTATTGCTTAAACTTTTTTAAAAGGTTACTTTAGCTTATCAAAGGGAACCTAGAATACATAGACTGGGAGACAAGAATCTATGGTTAATTTGCTTACTGTTTTTAAGATAGTAATAAAGTCTGGGATAGTTAGACAGTTAGAAAGACTTAGATAACTATGTAACCTAGAGCAAATTTTTTTTTTAAACTAAGTGTTTCAGGCAACTCTAAAACTCTAAGATGAGTACAGTTCAAATAATAGAACACTGGATTTTTAGTCAAAGAAGCTAAGTTGCATTTCCAACTCTGCCATATATTGCCTGTGTGACCTCGCCCAAGTAACTTAGCCTTTGTGGACTTCGGTTTCCTCCCCTGTAAAATCAGGATATTGGATTAGGTGATGACTAAATCTCTTCTGACTTTAATTTTGGTGCAGACAAGAGTGCTAGCTTCTCGGAATCAGATTAAGTTGGTTTCAAATTCTGGCTCAGCCATTTATTTCAGGTGTATTAGGTCAGGTAACCTCTCTGGGTCTTAATTTCCCCATTTGTATAATGGGGAGTTTGGACTAAATGACTTCTAAATCTCTTCTAATTCTGAATCTATGATTTCTATGATTCTGTGATTATAAGTAACAGATGAGGTGTCCCATCACTTAAGGGACTTTTCACACCAGGAGCTTTTCAACTTGACAAAATCCGAGTACTGGATACCCCCAAACACTTCCAAAACTTTTCAGATGAAACATATTAACCACACTCCTTACTGCCAAGGCAGTAGCAACAGACAAAGGAATAAAGAGATAGAAGAGTCAGTCCCAGAGAAAAGTCATATGCTATAGTCTTCTAAGGTAGCCAGCCGTTAAAACAAAGAGGGCAGGTAGCCTAGAGAGTGGAGGGGGCAGGAGCTGGAGAAAGGAGGGCGGGGAGGGGATGGGAAAGAAATATTAGAAGTTGTGCAAAAATCCCAGCAATAATAAAGAACCTGGCAACAGCTGCAAATCTACACACAGCCCCATTCTCCCAGCTCCTTTGATTTGTAACCACAATTGGCCACTTACCCCTCATGTTGAGGATGTAATTAGCCAATTTGCTAAAGTTGGGAGAAAAGACGTGAAGCTTGGTAGTGCTGCATTTACAAAGGCTCTCTTAAGGGTTCTTTCTGGGAACTTATTACAGCACTTAGGTTCACCCAACAGCCACTGGCTTTGGATTTCCATTTCTATAGATTTCCTATTCAGAAACCTAATAGCACACCACTGGAGTTTAACCATTAGGTTAATTGGCACATTTTGGTGGAGTACCTGTGCATTTACCACCACCCCTCCCATTTAATTCTGTTTGACCCCAACTAAGATCCTATGTCCTTTAAAAATCATCTTCCTGGTTTGACATAAAAATCTGGGGACAGGAAAAAGCACCTGTCATTTTCAATATTTGTTCTCCTGTTGGAACCCTTTCCCTGGAAGAATGGCATTGCTGTAAAGAGGATTTTTATTTTCTTAGCATTTAAGTTTAAAAAAAAAAAACTTGGCTTCTGTAGAATAGAGAGCTTTACTATTCAGGCCTCTTCCTGAAAAAATATTTGTTCTTAAAGGTTTTCTAGTAAAGAGGCATTGTCTTTGTTTCTTCCAGGTGAAAGATTTGCCTGAAATACTTTACTTGGTGCACCTTTGTCTCTAATCTTCCTTTCTCTGTTGTTCATCTATGATTTATTTCTTTTAAAATGGCATTTTTCCTACTTAATTGTTTATGGGAGACTTATGGGTGGTCTAATTACGTAAAAACATACTTTTTACTGTTTACTAAGAAAATTATTTGGATAACATTGATCAATTATTAAAACAATATCTTGTACCTAAGTGCAAGAGGTTGTGCAATGATTGCATGCATTCATGCATGCATGAATGTATGAATGAATGAATGAGTTTTCTTGAAGGTCCCCAATGAGTATTTTAAAAGAACACCCAATAGGTCATACAACCAGGACAAGAAGTATTAGGAATGCCAGTGGTAGACATTCACACAGCTAGTCAGGATCTGAAGCCAGATTTGAATTCATGAAAATGAGTCTTCCGAAGTTCTAGCACTTTATCCACCATACCACCTACGTGTCCAAGAGTTCCCTTCAGAGTAGGGAATTTTCTCATAGCTATAAAAGGATGGAGTGGAAAAAAACTGGTCTGACTTATACTGACTAGATCTTCTCTTTGTCCTTTCCTTTTTCTTGCTTTCTCTCCTCTCCCATTCTGCAAGGCTGCCAGAGTTAGAACCAATTAAAGATATAGGCACTAACGTCTGAACCATCACTAGACTCAGTCCTCTAAATGAGTATTTATTTTTTTTAAAAAGAGGGGTGGGCTGCTAGATGGTGCAATGAATAGGGCACCAACCCTGGAGTCAGGAAGACCTGAGTTTAAATCCTGCTTTAGACACTTAACACTTACTAGCTCTATGACCTTGGGCAAGTCACTTAACTCCAATTGCCCTGCCTCCCCCTCCTCCAAAAAAGCAAAAAAAGAGGAACTTGACTTTTCTATTGGTAAAGTAATAGACGTGATCCACTTCTGTCATGATTTTCCAACTCTGAACTAGTGATGGTTCTTCTGTCAGTGGTGCATGGTTGCTTTAATCACTTCCACCATAGTCACAGCCTCAGATAATAGTGATACATGATCTGAGATTTTCTTCTTCTGATGCTCCTTACTTGTATTCAGATACTTTCCTATCTCTAACACCTTTGTCATTCCCCATTCCTCATAAGAGCTCTCAAGGGAGTAAAATAGTAGTAATTCTGTTGTTTAATATCCTGCAGCTGCACATCATCTACCTGACCTTTTGTATCTTTGCAAGTGGCTCTGTAGCCCCAAGGGTTCAGGAAAACCAGTTATTGCCTATGGAGAGAGGAGGATGTGAGTTAATACAAGGAATAGTCAAAATTAGGAATAGAGAATTCTCAAAAGTAGAAGACCTGTCTAAATTAGAGTCTCATTAAAACATAAGGATCTTTTCAACATCAGTCATGACATTTCTTTTTCAATTCAATCTTTTAATATTTTGCAAGTCATTATTTCATGTCCACACTACATAAGAGGTATAAGAAAGAAGTCCATATAATGAATTCCCTTTTTTTTTCTTGGCTCAGAACTGCCATTTCATTGGTGTGGGCTAATTCTTGGTGTGGATAGTCTCTTCATTAATACAAATAGGAAACTCATCTGCTACTTATTGCCTTTGCTACCTAGGGTCTCTGAGAGGTTAAGAGACGTGTGCAAAATTATTTATACTTTCCTTTTGATGTATGAAACTTCATTTGTAAAATATTGCATGGATGTAATGAAGGCAGCCAGGCAGCACAGTGGATAGAGGTCTAGGCCTATGGTCAGGAAGACTCTTCTTCCTAAACTCAAATCTGACTTCAGACACTTACTAGCTGTGTGACCCTGGGCAAGTCACTTAACCCTGTTCCCTCCTCTGTAAAATGAAGTGGAGAGGGAAATGGCAAATCACTACAGTATCTTTGCAAAGAAAATCTCAAATAAAGTCATGAAGAGTCAGACACAACTAAAACAATGAACAACAAAAATGAAGAAATAAATAAATTGTACTCACAGGGATCATGCCTAGATATGTTTTGTTGATAATCAAACAAAGCATACAGTTAGAACAAATGCCAGATTGTCACACAGCTGCCCAAAAAAATGCCATAACATAGATAAGACCTACCCATGTGCTTGTCTACTTTGTCAGGGCCACAGAATAATCTTAGTGACTCTTAAATCTGAGCCCTAAAAAGGTTTTATATTTAAGTTGACAAAGGGAGAATGCAGCTCTTATGAAAATCACCCATTTAAGATAAGCAGAGCTCAGGGACCTCTGAATTTACCAGTTGCCATAAGCTAGATAAAAATACACAAAGATATTGGTTTAGACATAGGAAATGAGAGAGACCTTAGAGATCATCTGGTCCAACCATTTTACAGATGAGCAAACTGATTTCCATGGAGTTTTTAGTGACTTGTCCAAGGTCACCCAGTAGCAAGAATCTAGCATCCATGAAGGAAAATAGCACAAATTATAGCAGAGCCCATATCATAGAGGGCTTTAAATGCCATTCAGAAGTATGAATTTTATCCTAGAGGTATAAGAGAGAAACATTGGAGATTTTTGGTTAGTAGATTGACATTATCATACCTATGTCTGAAGAAGATTGGCAGCAGTATGGAGGACAGACTGGAATCAGAAAAGCCTACATACAAGAACAATTAAGAGGTTATATTAGATGATACAGGCCTGGACAAAGATAATGGTTATATAAGGGAAAAGAAAGGGATATATGTGAGAGATGATGTGAAATACAATCAATAAAGCATGGCAACTGGTTCAATATGAGAGGGGGAGGGGAGAGCGACAGAAGAGTTAAGGATTTAAATCTAATTGACTAGAGGATTGGTGGTGCTTTATACAGAAGTAAGGAAGTTTGGAGGAGAGATAGGATTGTGAGAAAACATAATGAACATGATTAAGGTCGAGTTAATGATAGTTTGCTTCAATATATTTAGATTATTTCACATATTCCAAAATATAAACTATGGTATTGTGTTTGTAGGGGGACCACTAAAGTTTGTTCTGGCTGAAATACAACTCCAAAGCCAAAAATTTTGTTGCTAGTAGACATGAACAATACAGGCAATGCTGGTTGGCAATATGGAACAGGATGTGGTTGTCTAAACATTTTGTCTTTGGCCAAGGCAAATTTTCATGCCAATCAGTGAGTAAAATTAGAGTTAAAAAGAAAATCATTATTCCAGTGCCCAGTCACTCAGATGCTAGGTTCAAACTAGGAGTGGGGAACCTTTTGGCCTTAAGACCACGTGTGGCCCTCTAGGTCCTCAAGTGTGGCCCTTAGACTGAAAGGGCCACACTTGACGACCTAGAGGACCACACATGACCTCAAAGCCCTGGGTTCCCCACACCTGGTTTAAATTGTATAATGTGTTTTGTTTATAGAGATGATAATAAAAAAAATTAACAAGGAATTAAAATGAATTTTCTAATTCTAAGTTTAGCAATTCTTTGGCATCAGGAGAAAGGAGGTCAGATAAATAGAGATTCTTAGCCTCAGGGTTCCTGCTAGCTTTTGTTAGTTGTCTGATTGGTTGTGGTAGTTAATAGACCTAATCTATGCCCTCAGAGATCTTTAATCCACCTACCCTTGTCAGAGAGAAGCTTACCAGCCCTAGCAGATGGTGGCAAAGAGAAGCAGATGGCTATGAAGATGTTAAAAATCTCGAGTCCAACTAGTGTCCTAAAGTGGTGTTATCATTTTTGCTTTTTGTTGGTCTCTATGGAATATCACATTTGGACTTGTCTCCACTCCTCATTATCTATCACATTATTTCCACTGGGTGTCTCTGAAGATCTCTGGTTGATAAACTGGACTTTTCTAATACATACTAGCCTTCAGATTTCAACATCTCCATAGCTTTCTACTATCATCAACCAGTGTGCACTGGCTAGTAAGTTTCTCTGTAGTGAATTGAAGTTCTTGAGGACATAGATTGTGAGATCCTAGAAAAGGCAGGAATCTTTCTTTTGCCTTTTTTATTTTTTATATTCCCAACACTTAACACAGTGCCTGGCAAATAGTGGGTACTGAATAAATGTTTACTGATTGCTAGATTGAAAGACAGGGCTATGAGCTACCACACCAACCAAGCAACTAACAAAAAAACTTACAGAAACTCAAGGCTAAGCATATCTATTGGTATGACTTCCTTTCTCTCAGTGCCAGAAAATAGCCAGACTTAGAGGTAGAAAATTCTTCTTAAATTTCTCATTATCATCTTTGTCACCAAAACACATTTGCAGGGGTTAAATCCAACTAATTTCATAAGAGCTACATGAGGACTGGGATAGGGATGAGGGCATTAAAGTAAATTTTGTTGTGAGGGTTTAATTTTGTGTCTTATAGTCTTGAATTTGGAGGAGTCACCGTCCTTTCAATAACTGCTATTATTTTAAATTGATTTTTAAACTCCCTCAGAAGCCAAAAATTCTGGTTAGTTCAATGTTTAGATGAGATTGAAATCTTCTCAACACAATGAAAAACAATAAAAGTCCTTGTCTCATTACGTCTGAGATTTTCAGAGTATAAATAAGTCCACACATATGTGAGGCTGGACTGCCCCCAGAGGACAAGCAGGTACTCATCAGGTATATTACTTTAAATATTCAAGATAATAACTAGTATTTCTGTATCTTTAAGGTTTATAGTCCCTTAAGATTTACAACAGGCTTTACAAATATTATCTTTTTTTTTTTTAACTTCACAACAACCCTGGGAAGTATGTGCTATTATTATTCCCATTTTACAGAGGGGGAAAATTAAGACAGAGGTTAAGTGACTTGCACAAGGCCACATAGATCATAAGTTTCTGAGGCCAGATTTGGACTCAGGTCATTCTAACCCTAGATCAAGTCCACTATACCTTGCACCACCAAAGTGTCTTAAATTTTAAGAAGGAATAAATTTAAAGTTGAGACATTAGGGCACTCCCTTGCAACTCTGTTGATATCAGTGGAATTAACCTGACTTCCCTTATGGAAGTAACAATTCAACTCAGTGTCTTATAAAATATTAGGAAAAAAATCATTAAATGAATTCCAAATGCTGTCTAATCATCACACCCAAGAGTTACCACTTTCACAATCCTAGGATCAGAGTGAACTCCCATCTGAATAAATCAATCAAAAAGAATTTGTTATGACATACATTATGCTAAGCTCTGGAGACATAGAGAAACATAAAAGCATCCCCTGCCCTTTAGGTGCTTCCATTCTAACGTGGGAGACAACTGCACATTAGTTATTTATCATCAGGGTTACTGATGGAAAGTGTATTTTCTTTTCCTCACTAGAAGGAGGCACTGAAAAATCAAGGTAGATGGAAGTGGGTGGAGTGTGTGTGTATGTGTGTGTGTGTTTGTGTGTGTGTGTGTGTGTGTGTGTTGGGGGGACAATCAAAGGAACTTTGGGTCACTGGAGGGAGATGGAAGGACACATATGTTCTAGGTCAGCAGCTATCTGATTACCAGAGAAGGGAGTTGCTATCATGAACTAAATATAATCATGAGCAGTTGATTCTTTGTCTCCCTCAATGACCCACTTAAGGACTGATCCATCTGGATAGAATTTGCTACCACATTCAGGCCTGGCAAATCTATACCTTCTCCATTTCCTCTCCACCCTCTGCCTCATTGCTGTGTGGTAAACTAGCATCACCTTAGGTATTTCATGTTCTTGTTAAGTCTTGCTTATTTGCTGTCTGCAATCTTATAGTGGGTTTTGTCTCCAGATAAATATAAGCTGATTTTTATTGCTTTCTGAGAAATTGCTTACTATAGAAGAGTGGGTCACACTAAATGGAAAGATGAAAGATCCCTGGATCAATAGCACTAGATTTTAGCCATTAGCCAGTATTAAAACTCTCTGCATCTCAGTTCAAGAAACTTCATATATAAATGCATAAGAAGAAACCCAGATGGGAAGATTCTAGTAGCCTGGAGGATCTGGAAAGGGTTCTAGCAGCAGTGGTATTTGAGTTAGTCATTGAAGGAAACCAGGAATTCTAAAAGTAGTAGGTAAGGAAATAGAACATGCCAAGTCTTGGAAGACAGTCAGTACAAAGACATGGAGAGAGGAGATAGCATGTGTGGGGTATGACTGGATCATAAAGAGCATGAAAGGGAGTAAATTGTGAGATGACTGGAAAAGGAAGAAGGGGTTAGCTTGCGAAGAACCTTAAAAGCCAAACAGAGTAGTATTTTATATTTGATACAAAAGATAGTAGGGAAACATTGGAATTAATAGAGTTGGGGGCAGGGGAGGAATGTGTGGATGTGACATGATTAGCCCTATGTGTTAGAAAAATCACTATGGCAGCTATGTGGATTGTGTGGTTCTAACAACTAGATCATGAAGCATATCTATAAGGAAAGAGAAAATAAAATTTTGCCAGTGCATGTATTATATAACCTTATTCTAAATAAGTGCTATAAAATAATAATAATAACTAACAATAAGGCATTTTCATATATACAAAGCTATATATATACATACATACAGATGTATGTGTGTGTATATATTATATATATGCATATATATATGTCTTTTTATTTTCACAATAACCCTGTAAGGTGGGTATCATGCTAATTCCCATTTTACAGATGAGATAACTAAAGCTGAGAGAGGTTAGATTGGTAAAGGCAAGGGGACAGACATTTCTTAAGTGCCTACTATGTGTTTTGCAGGAACTTTGCAAATATGATCTCATTTGATCCTCACAACAACTCTGCCAGATAGATACTATTATGATCTTCATTTTATGGTTGAGAAAACTGAGGCAGACAGAGGTTAAGTGACTCAGTCACACAACTAGTTTTAGGCCACATTTGAACTTGAGTCTTCCTGACTCCAAGCCCATCACTTTATCCACTATGCCACTTAGCTGTTAAATAACTTACCTAGGAAAACACAGCAAGTAAGTTTCTGAGGCAGGATTCAAACTCAGGTCATTCAAGAGGCATACTCTATCTGTGATCCATTGTGATATATTTTTATTATTATTTTGGCATGCTTACGGTAGGAAGTGATTAAATAATCTTGCTTCTCAAATGTTTATTTTCTTTCTAAATTCACTAAGTTGGGGTGGGGGAGGAAAAGGCATTTAATATAGCATTAGGGTATATAGACAAAAATATCCTGTGCAGTCAGTATGTATCCTGGGCACCCAATACTGTGCTCTGCTTTTAGAAACCCTTCAAGCAATTCTACTGCATCCCTTTTAATCTACTGGCCTGTTTTTGATACTTTGGGGAGCCTGGAAATCATTTTGCTGCCAAAAGCCTGGCAAAGGGGGGAAGAGGGAGCAGTGGAAGCTTCTGGTTGGCAAATACAAAGCAGCATTCTCTCATCTAGCAAAACAATGAGATTAGCTCTTTTATCACTAATTTTTTGCTCTCCTCCACTGCTTGGTAAACACGGCCTGTATGGCTTTGCTCCTTATCAGCTGCAAAATGAATCTGTTTTTGTTGAAGCACTGTCAATCAGAAGGGCTTTTCTGTTCATATACTTAGTGATATGCCCAGCTGAAAAAGACAGACTCTCATTTTCTCCCTGCAAAATCTAGCCCTCACTTTAACAGGAAGAAACAACAAGAAAGCAAAGCAAAACAACCCCTCTCCACCCCACCCCACCCCCAACAAAAAGAGCTTTTCTATATAGGAGAACCTGGAGTTCATTTGCTCAGTTGTACAGGTTGAGATAAAAAACAAGGTCGAAGCTATTAACACTTGGACTAGAGGACATTCTCCTTGTTAGGCTCTGGTTAGACAGTGACTTTCTAATGGGCTGGTTTGTTTCCAACTTGTCATGTAAACGCTAACATTAGCTAAAGCTGGGGTGGTCTGAGGCCAGCTTGATCTTTGATTAGCTATAAAAACATTCAATTCTATATATCCCAATCTGAATAGTCAATGAACCTCCTCATACTTGTTATTCCCTCTTGATTGTGTCATTTCCAAATAGAACTTAATTTGACTTCCTGCCAGCAAACTCCTCTTGGTTTTTTGTTATTTTGTTCCTGGTGATTGACAACTTCCTTACTCATTCTTTAATTTGAAGTCCAGGACCTAAGACTTGACAAAGGATGCCCTTGATCACCAGGAAAAGTCAAAGATGCTTGGGGGCTCTCTGGGAAGATAACCTCCTTGATTATGCATTTGTCAACATACCATGAAGCAGTTACTTTCCTGGAGCTCAGGAAGTTACATCATCCTTTTGTTGCTAGGGTGCCCAGAAATTAGAGTTAAAGACTCTGAACACATTTCCTGGAACAAACTTCCCATTCTTCTGAACCCCTAAGCCAACCACAACTGGGCACCCAATACTATGGCTAACCACCACAACACATACACAATGTCTAATTCCGTTTTGCACAAATGAGATGCTGGAGTTACATAAAAGATATGTCTACCTTTGGACATCTGGTAAAGTATCACAATAATATTCAGTCATTCAAAAACTGCATTTGACTATATTTAACTTCCCATGGAAAGCTTGAGGCACCTTTCCTGCTTCTTTATGCTAATTAGTATACCTGCTTTCAGGAATTATGATTCTCTTTTCCTTCCTTCTATGCAAGTACTGCTCATCTTTCAAATCCAAGCTCCTCCATGAGGTTTCCTTGATTTTTCCTCCATGAAACTTCACCAGAAACTTTTTGTTCCTTTGAATGACATTTTTAACTAGAGAATCTCATGATGAAGGAACTAGATGACTTCAAAGATTATCTAGGCCCCGAGGCATGAATCACTACTATGAAATCCATGAAAAGAGTGATCAAACCTCTAAAAAGGAACTTGAAAGGAGGTGAACAGGAGGAGAGGAAAGAGAAAAAGAAGGTAAAGGATCTGAAGAGGAGAGGATACAGAATGATGTGAACTGAGGAAAGAAGAGGAAAGATAAGAAGGCTAAGAAGAAAGAAAAGAAAAAGAGAAGGGAATTAATAAGTTAAAATCAAATTGGTAAGACAGTGACAGAAGGAAAAGGAAGTTGAGCATCAAGGTCAACATATTAAGAGGTTATCAAAAGGCTATGTGAAAGAGATAAGAAAGAGAGTGATAACTTCAGAATAGCAATCACCCACAATCAACCTCCAGCACATCTTCAAGGAAACTACTATCAAGAATGATAAAGGGGAGCCAACATGACGGCGTAGCAGCAGCAACATATCGCAGCTCTCACATAGCCACCCCAAAATACCCATAAAATAGGACTCTAAACCAATCCTAGAACTCCAAAACACACACAAAGATAGTTCCCACTAAAGTCAGCTCGGCTACGAGGAACCATATCAGCACTGCAAACCGAAACCAGTCTGGCCTGAAGCCGCTGCTGAGCCCCGGGGGCAGCTGGAGGAGAGGAGCGGTGAGCGGATTAGCTGCAGCTGTGGGCAGTGTTGAGAACTAGGTCAGTGGGACTTGCGAAATTAGGAGAGAAAAGCAGTCCAGCAGAAAGGTCTCCAGAGTGGAAGAGCAAAAGGCAGAGGTTTAGCACCCGCCTCCATGTTGCAGCTTCCCACCCATGGCCTGCAGACAGGAGGGGGACTAAGCAATTGTTCTGAGGCCAATGCTCTCGCGTTGAGTGGCCCGGATCCGGATCGCTGTCTTGGGCCTCGGTCTTGGAGTCTTCATTATCCAGTGAGCTGGAAGTAAGTAGGAAGGGTCCCAGCACCTTCCTGAGAGCTACGGCAGCCGGGAGGACCCCAGCAATTTGGAACAGAGCTTTCCCTTCTGGAAGCAGAG
>CM053586.1:126623060-126689521 GCA_028646515.1 Pseudochirops corinnae
GAGAATAGACTGGGGGAGGGGGGACACACTGGAATGGCTGTTTTGGGGTGGTGGGTAGGAGAAAGAAGGGGAGAAAATATGTAACTCAAAATCTTGTGGAAATGAATGATGCAAACTAAAATAAAATTAAAAAAAAAAAAGAATGATAAAGAATGTGGATCTCACTTCCATTAAGTACAGTCAGCAAGTCAGTCCATAAGCATTTTATTAATTGCCTGCTTTGTGCCAGGCACTGTGCCAAATGCTAGGGATACAAAGAAATACAAAAGACAGTCCCTAATCCCAAAGGATCTCACAGTCTAATGGGGAAGACAATATGTAAACAATGATGTACTATCAAGCTATACACTGGATAAATAGGAAGTATCAAAAATTTGCAAGGACCTATGTCTCCAAAATGTGTACCATGATAGGATATTATATAACATGACATGATATGATATGGTATGATATGGTATGATATGATATGTGATATCATGTAGTATGAAATGATATGATAGATTTGTTCTACCACAGCTAAGGGACTGCTGATACTTATGCTTAAAGTGCAGGCTAGCCTCCCACTTAAAAAAGAAGGTAAACAGCTGGATGGAATACCTCTGAACTCTCCAGGTTATTTGGGACAATGCTCTGAGGAAGAAGTAGTTACTGCCACTATTTGGTGACTTCTATCCATCTAAGCCACTCACTTGCTGCATGACCTTGGGAAAATCACTTAATCTTTGTGGGCCTCAGTTTCTTGATTTGTAAAATAAGGAGGGCTAGACTCAATAACCTCTAAAAATGATGATCCTATTACTTACTTTGCTTGTTTAATAAGAGAGAGGGAAGAGAGTTATTCTGGGATTTAGAAAGACCTGAGTTCAAGTCCTCCTTCTGGACTTCTGTTTGAATAACTGCTGGACAGCTCCCTCAGTCTCAGAAAGCCCTCCAAGACTATGATATGCAGCCAAGGTTCCCATCTGATTGACAGAAGAAGTTTTCTCAAAACCTTTTAAATATTAGTGATTTTTTTTAATTTATGAAATAAATTTTTCTTAAAATAGAATAAGAATAAAGGTGATTGCAAATGAAACTTCAGAAGTGTTATGTATAATTTGCTACTCCTTTTAAATATGTAATAAAGTTATCATGCAACATTTTTTCTTTTATTCCTTCCCTCTCCTCCTCTTGCTCAAGAGACAATTACCATTAAACACAAATGTGTATGTGTGTGTGTGTTTGTGCATATGCATGTAGCAAGTCTAGTACAAACAAGCAAACAAAAGGAAATTTTATTATAGTGAGGTTCTTTTGCTTTCTTTCTGGGGAATTGATTTTAGGACTGGCAAACACTAAGAGGGGTAGGCAGCATATATTGTTGCCCTGCTAAAGTGAATTTATTGGTTAAACAAATCTGAAATAGCCAGAAAAGTTGATAGAGTCTAAACCTTCCCCACCTAATCAGCTTACTCTACCTAATATTCCCCATTTGTTTATTAGTTCTTCACCAATATAACTTTATATGGAACTATGCTGTATGGAACAGTCAGTTCTAGAGTAATATATAATCAGTGACAGCTATGCTCTGGGAACTTTATCTGGATAGCAGAGCACTGGACAGATGGATTGGAGAGACCAAGGACCAGTGAGCATATGGGGAATTAAACAGTAGAGGTGGTTGGCTCCAAGACAAGAAACAAATGTGAATGGGCCAGGAAAGGCATTTGCAGAAGCTAAATAAGATAGCTGAAGAATCTATGTCATTCTTGAAAGTGGATGAAAGAGGAGTTAGTTCTTTACTCTACATTCTCGCTAACTGGATCTAATGAAAGATGCTCAGATAAGTTTGGTCATTGTTTCTCAGGGTACAAAACATATGTGTATACAGACATACACATATACATGTGTGTCTATTTATAACAGACAAATACAAACATGCACACATAGTGTATACTTACATATACACATGTATATTTAAGTATATACATGTATATATGTGTATTATATACATAAACATATATACATGCATGCATATGCATCTGTATTCACTCATATGTACATGTAGACACTTTTTCCATAGGTAAGAAAATAACAACTCATCTTCTCAGAGAAGAAAAGGAAAAGTGTTGAGTAAAACATGTAGAAATTGACTAAATCTGGAGATTTTGAATCTAACTGGGAATGAAATTTTTGCATTTCCCCCTTCCAAAACAAAGGACTAAATCTTCTTTCCTTTATGGTCCCCATGCTTCATGGACCCATTTCACCCGATATTTCAATTCCTTAGACCATCATTTTACTCAATGCAGGAGACTAGTTTTCCAAAATTTTCAGACAACACTAAATTTTTAGATGCTGGTCCAGAAGAAGCCTTTGAGTATTGGTCCCTCCTTATCTCTCCTCCAGGCAGTCTGAGCCCAACAAGCTGTAGGATAGACATTAAGGGCTATAAAGTGCAACCTGGTCAACCAGAGTTATCAGTGTCTTACACAGAAACATAGAAAAGACTAATCCTGGATAACCTCTGGAGAGCATGTGAAAGTCCTGAAAGCTCTTAATACACCTAATATAAAATAGACTTGTAAGGGGGTGTTCAGCTTCACTTCAAATCCCAATCTTTTTATGCTGAGCAACAAAGGATGAAGAAAGAGTTTTTTAAATAAGTCTGGGGAGTTCCTGGTTTAATTTTCTCCAGGAAAGAAGAGGGTTGTTATTGTTTTCAAATGGGCAGATTTTTTAAGCTAATTTTCTGCAAATGTTTACAGAGAATTGCAAGCCAGCAACCTAGGGAGAGATACAGTTCATCACTCATACCATCAATGCCACAGAATTCTCTACCTCAATGGGACCTTATAGAATATTGGTCCAATACCATCATTTGATAGACATCCTGTCCTGGGGAATCCTATGGGAGTAAGGAAGGGGTGAATACCTGCTAGGGACTAGAAGATGGTTAGCAGGGGGGCAGCCTTAGGCAAGAGAATGACAGAATCACCAAGTTGCAAGGAAATAAGACCCTGTGTAATCCAAATGCAATGCCACGGGTTGAGAAGATTTAGAGCTGCAGGGTGCCTTAGATATCATCTAGTCTAACCTCTTCATTGCACGTAGGATGAAAGTGAGGCCCAATATGATAATCAATTTATTCAAGATCATACTGGTGATGAGTAGGTTAGATAGGATTAAAACTTGGGACTTTATGACTCTAGATCCAATATTCCTTCCACAATACTGGAAACAATCACAACAAAATAACAACATAATCCAAAGTTTAACATCAGGGTGTTTTTATTGAAAAGATACAAGATTCAGGAGTTAATCAGATAAAACTGGGTGTAAGTGACAAGAAGTGGGTTAAAAGCAAAGGAGACTAGAGAAAGTACTCAAGAAAATGATCAGAATATGGCACTTGGATACGATTCATTTGTTTCACATAACAGTTCCACCTAAGCCAGTGACATTTTATGATGACAATAAGCTAGCCCCTCACTCTTGGCAGCTCCCAAAGCATATGAAGAAGAAAGCAGTACGTCTGTGGGTGTGGATGTTAGCCCTCATCCTAGAACACCTTCCTATACCTGACTTGGTGGAATCTGGTTAACGACAGTTGATGATTAACTCTAGGACATGTATACTTGGGTTCTCCTGTTCTTTCATTGGGACTGTAGCTTCCCCAGTGTACCATATATCAGAAGTCACTTCATTGCCACTACAACTTATTTTTCAGTTGTTTTCAGCTATTTCTGACTCTTTGGGACCCTATTTGGGGTTTTCCTGGCAAAGATACTAGAGCAGATTGCCTTTCCTTCTCCAGTTCATTTCATAGAAAAGGAAACTGAGGCAAACACAGTGAAATAACTTGCTCAGGGTCACACAGCTAGTAAGTGCCTGAGGCCAAATTTGAACTCAGGTCTTCCTGACTCCAGGCCTAGAGCTTTATATACTGTACCACTACAACTTAAGGATTTCTCAAATTATATAGTCTTCTTATCCTTTCATGATTAGTGTGAGTTAAATATTTACTAACTACAGATCTATTTCAAGGTAAGCTCATTATTAAAAAAAAAAAACATTGCAGCCCATTTGTCGCATTTTACTCCCTATATGACACAGGCCAAGTCACAACCTCTTTGGGTCTCAGTTTCCTCACCTATAAATGAGATGGTTAGACTAGATAGACTATAAGATTCCTTCCCACTCAATCCATGACCTGTGAAAGAAGAATGAATATATAATAAGACAGATAATCCTAGCCAATAGGCCAGGAATATAATTATCTGTCTAATGGGAAAGGGACCTATTAGTTGATCATTTTAGGTTTCTAGAGATCCTGAACAGAGAGGTAAGATAGCTAGACACACTTATTCTCTTATAAAGTGTCTTTAGGGGTACAATACTGGTTATCTCCCCTTTTATGTACAGTTTTAGCCCCTTGTAGAGCATGTTGCAACTTAGCTTAGAGCAATGTACAACTATTCCTCAAAGGAGCTGTTAACAGCCAGAACAAGGATATGATGCGTTGGAAAGAACCAAGGTTACACAAAATGATGTGTTTTGTGTGGGTGAGTAAAATAAATTACTATAGCAAAAGTCAGCTGTGGGCAATAAAGGGAGATAGCATGTAACCAGGGGTGTGATGGTAAATGTTTAACAACTGACTCTTGGGGAAGGGGGAAATTAATGTACGCATGACACACTTTTAGGAGTAGCCTGCATTGTTAATATTTTTTCTATTATTTCCTTTAAGTTTAGACAGTCAATAAAACAAGTCCTGATTTGTAGCATTTACTGATTTCTGAGCTGTTAATGCTTGCATTGAAAATTTAATAATCAGCTCTAAACTACCAGTTTGAGCTGGACCCTGAGACTCCCCATATGTAGCACCTGAAATTGTCTTCAAGAATTAGGTTAGTATACTCTACTCATCTTAGTGGGGAGGTTATATTATGGAGAGATGAATTTTGTTTTAAAGCAAACTAGAGTTTCTGGTTGTAGGTGATATGAAAAGGGAGACCATGGACCCTGAGAAATCTTTGATAATAATAAGGTAGGCAGCTTTGGTGGTAATAGGAGGTACTAGGGGTGGGAGGGAGAGAAACACACACACACACACACACACACACACACACACACCACAAGCCAATATTACAATATCACTTAGCAACAGATTTACAACAGATCCAGTATAAATGTTGTTATAGTGTGAAAAGGAGTGGAAAGATTACAGTAGCTTCCCCCTTGGGATCCTTTATCCTGGCATATACTTTACTATACTAAACATACCAGCAGGCTTTGTATAACATTCAAAGCCACCAAAATTTTCAGGTGATGGCATATAAAATTTTAAATAGACCCATGTGGTCAGCAACTGCAGAGTCAACAGCAATACTGAACAAGCTGCAGCAACAAGTAACGGCAGAGATGAAGCAAAGTGTATCAAACCTCTCTAATGGGAATGGCAGAAGTGGAAAGTCATCATCTGGAGCAGTGGTTCTCAACCTTCCTAATGCTGCGACCCTTTAATACTTGTATGTGGGTGTATCTGCATGTGGGTGGACCTGCCTGGAGATGGATAGAGGAGCGGTGTCTTGGTTCCTAAGACCATCAGAAATATGTGTTTTCTGATGGTCTTAGGTGACCCCATTCCACCCCCAACCCACAGGTTGAGAACTGCTGATTCTGGAGGAATGCCATGGTAGAGAGAGCACTGAATTTAGAGTCTGAATACATGTGTTCAATTCCCAGGTCTACTCTCATGAAACCCGGGGAGGTTACCTAAGAAATGAGTACTGAAAGGCAGGATTTGAATCCAAATCCTCTAACACAAGGGACTGTAATTTCTATCATACCACGATATTCCCCTCTGTGCCAAACTGCAAGTAGAAAGTTCAAAGGTGCTCCAGATACCTAGAATTAGTGTCGGTAATTGAGTTCCCTTGAAGAAGGTGTTGCTTTTCTGAAGTACAGCCACGACTACAGGTAATTTTCTACCATATTATATAATTTATTTTTCTTCTTGATCAAAGTCAACTTGAAGAATAATGAATCAATTAATATAAGAATCATTTATTAAGTGCTTACTAGATGCAGAACCTTGTACTAAATGCCAAAGATACAAATTTTAAGACAGTCCCTGCTCTCAAAGACCTTATGTTCTAATCAGGAATATAACAGGTACAAAAGGTTTCAAATGCAAGACGGATGGGAAAGTCCCATGATCCCTAGGGTACAATGACAAAGCAGGTGATAATGCCTCTTCTTTGATATTGTTTCCACGAATTAAATATCAGTCTCTGATGTGGATCCATTTGAAAAATTCCACTGACTTTGGTGACATGAATTTTCTAAGTCCTCTGTAACTGTGCCTATAAGTACCTGTAGGAGCAATTGTCAGGATCCATCTCCACAGATGAAAAGTGTGCAGAGAACAATGTGACCAGCACAAGGGACATCCTGGAAGAGGTACTGTTGTAAGACAGTCAGTTAGTCAGTCGACAAACATTTATTAAGTACCTCCTATGTGTCAGATACTGTGCATGGAGGTACAAAGAAAGACAAAAACAATCCCTGCTCTCAAGAAGTTCATTGTCTAATAGGGGACAGAATATACAAACAACTATGTAGAAATAAGACATATCCAGGATAAATTAGAGATAATTAACAGAGGGAAGAGACTCATTAAAGAAGATTTAGAAAGGCTTCTTGAAGAAGGTGAGTATATTCTTTGAGAAACGACAAGGTCAATACTAGTAGGTTGCCAAGCATAAGGGGGTCAAGGTTGTGGGGAAGAAAGTTGTAAGATTGAAAAGCTAGGAAGGGGCCAAATTATAAAGAATTTTGAACACTAGAAGATTTTATATTTGATCACAGAGGTGATAGGAAGCCACTGGAGCTTACTGAATTGGGAAGTGACAAATTTGACAAATATTGCCATCTCTGACACTCTGCCAATTGAAGCCATGTGAGCATGCCCAGAAAATCCAGGAATGATTTTGGGTTTTGGTTTTTGTTTTACCACTGTTGGGGATTCCCACTGTAATATAGCCTTCATCTTATAAGTCCATCTATATTTCTCAAATGCTTATTTATTTCCTAGCCACCACCACCACCACCCCAAAAAACTGCTGTCAATTCTCACACTGTCATTTCTCCGGTTTGACAGGAAATAAATGTTCTGATGTTGATAAAAAGTGCTAGTAGATGTCTGAGATCAATTTGGTATACTTGGGTGGTGTCTTATGGATATTTAGACAAAAGGCAAGATTAAGCACAACACCATAGAGTAAGTACCTATTGGAAAATGGAGATAGTGAACTTCGGAAAGCATACAGGGACATTTCACAAACTTGGTTATATAATGTGATATTCAAAGAGACCATACTTAGCCTGAACTTTTTTTGTGTTTTTTTTCATTCTTCGGTCCCCTGATACAAATAGCTTTCAAACATGGCATACTAGACAGTGCATTAAGTATGGAGTGAGAAGCCCTGGATAATAATTTCAGTTCTGTCCCCATACTAGCTACATGACTGTTGGCAAATCAACTCATTTCTCTGGACCCAATTTTCCTCCTCTATAAAATGAAAAGAACTGGATTTAATGACCTCTAAGTCTACAAGAGTTCTTAACCTTTCTGTATCTGTGTTATAGACTTAGTGGGAAGCATGGTGAAACCTATGAACCCCTTTCTCAGGAAAAAAAAAACACTTTTAAATGCATAAAATAAAATAACTAAGATTACAAAAGAAATCAATTATATTGAAATTCAGTTATGAAAATATTTCTTAAGATAAGCTTATGCCTCCCCCAACACCAAGTAAAATTCTTTTATGAAAGGAGACTTTTAACCCTTTAAGATATAGTTTTGAAAATATCTGTTTTACTCTTTGATTATAGTAGTTTGGATGTCCAGTCAATGGTTTCTTGTCTGCGGTGGTTATTTCATTAAGAATTCAGTAATGAGAAAAGCAAAATTCTTCATTTTATATTTTGCCAAATAATATTGACTTTGTCCAAATTGCCCACATGTTCCTGAGTAGAGGACCAATGGTCATGCTTCTCTAGGAAGTACCAACATACCATCTCCTCTGCCCTGCCTTTCTATGACCACAAGTACTACTGTCCTCATTTTATTGATGTAGAAGTTGAGTGTCAGAAAAATTAAGTAATTTGCCTATAGTCATATAGTTAGTATCAATATGCAGAATTCAAACCTGGTTCTCCCTGATTCTGACTCTCATACTCTGTCCACTACTCTGTAGTACCTCTCCATAAGTCCAGAGGAAAAGAACCAGAAGTCACCCCATCCAGGTGGCCTCCTTTTCAGCCAGCTTATAAAACAGTCTCAGGTAAAAATAATGCATACTTGTAGGCAACAGGGATAATCCAAGGAATTTTCTTCATAATTTAATCTTTAAAATGTTGATCCAGGATCAAGTTCAATTTTTTTTTTAATTTTTAGCATATTGTGTCCCATGAAACACCTATGTTGACATTTGGAATGAGGCACAGAATTTGGTCAAAAGCACTACAGTGATTGTGAATTTCTGCTTGGGAATTGTTCTCTGCATTTATATCCTTTCCCTCCATCAGAGCCTACAGTAAAACAATGAAGTTGGCAGTGTTTTGCTCATGTACTTTGGAATATAAAACACCTAAAGAAAATATAACCAGAGAAATGTAATTCAATAAATTAGTTGTTCAGCCAAGTCTCCCCTGAGATGTAGAAAAATATATATTAAATATGCTTTATGCTCTCAAAGACCCCCAGTGCCCTAACCTGAAGTAATGATAAAGTGCATTGGTCTTTATGGCACCTTTTATCGAAGGACCTCCAAATACTTTCCCGACATTAATTCATTAATCCTCAGAATAACCTCTGAAGCAGTCTGTGGGTGGCAAGTAACATGTGATAAATGGGTTAGCATAGGGTAGTCAAGTTTCCCAGCAAAGATTTTTATTTCCCCTCTGAAACATAAAGCAAGGTGTCCTTGCCGCCTGAGCTCATAGAGGCAAGAATAGAGTCACATCCTCTGTAGTCTTTTTCTAAATTTTATCTTATTTACAAACAGCTTTAATTATGTTTGAATTGACATTTCAGACTTTACCTTAGGCTTCTGAGCAAGAGCCATTCTGCTTCTAACCCCTCCAGGGTAATCTTGTCAGGAGCTAAACAGTTCTCTCTATGATGCGTCCATCAGGCCTCTTTGATAGATAAAATATCAATAAAGTTCTTACCATTTGCCAAGCACTATACCAAGTTCTTTTAGCTGATATTCATCAATATTTGGATTGTGAGATCATAGACTTAAAGCTGGGACTGGTTTTTAATAGCATAATCCTCTTTATGTTACAGGGGTGGAAACTAAGGTCTAGGAAAGTTAAGAGACCTAGATGACTTTATATAAATAGAAGGCATCACATACTGGATTTGAACTCAGGTCCTCTGATTCCAGAGATGGTACTCTTTTATTCTAATAAATAGTAACGATGTGATGGAGGCACTTTCTCTACTTAAATCACTCTGCTTACCTTTTGCAAACTAAAAACCCAACACTACATTTTCTTGAGGAAAAAATAATTTAAAAAAAAGATATTGGCACTTTTATTTGTACCAGTTCTTCCCCTGATAAATCTTCCTCTCTCCTGTGGTTCCATTTCACACTCCTTTGTCCTTTGAACAGTTCCAGATGGCTTTCCTCCCTCTCCCCCATCCCAGCAAACCCAATTAAAATATTACAAAACAGACACTTTCTTTACTCTGTCATGCCAGTCAAGCTACTTCATCCCTGTGCCTAAGCTACCATAATCTCTGAAGTGAGGCCATTGATGCTGGTCTAGCCAAGAAGGGTATTGGGAGAATAGTTTTGCATTTTCTCTGTGCTTTGAAATGCAGCACATTAGAGTAAAAGCGAGCTTTTCCTGGAGGAGATCTCAGATAACTACAAAAGTTTGCAGCACACTATTTATAAAGAAATAGCAAAACACTCATTTTCTATCTAATATCAAAAACATAGGGTGGGGAGCAGGATGAAGGCTCAAAAGCATATGAAAGAGTACTCCCCATCTACAGTTATGTACTTTTTACTGCATGTCTGTAGCACAAGCTCAGATGTAATGCCTTCTCTGATGGACAGACCAGAGTAGGGATACAAGGCAACCTGGGAGAAGAATAAGAAAATTACTAGACTGAAAACAAAAGCATCCTAGTTCTAGTCCTTGGTATCATAAACCAAAATCAAAACAACTATTTTTAATACTACAACAATTAGAAGCATTTAAAGAGAATGTAAACTCTTTGAAGGCAGGGACTGTGTTTCTTGTTTTTTGTTTCTGTTTTTGCCTTTTTTTCCCCAGTATCTCTAGCACCTAGCACATAGTTAGTCCTTATTAAATGCTTATTGATTGACTGATTGTCCAAAAGTAAAACTTCCTACATATATGTTTATTTAGGCTTTTGGGGGTTTTTTGGTAACAGAGAGGTGGATTTGTGATCACATCAGTGTAGAGAATGCCAAGTGCAGAAACTCCTCCCACCAATGAAATACAACAAATTCTCTAGCTTTCAGTTTTAGAGGAGTTCTTGGGAGTTACTAAGGGGTTAAAAGATTTGCCATAAGCCTACAGCCAGTGGGTGTCAAAGGAAAGACTTGAACTCAGGTCTTCCTGACTATAAGGACAACCCTCAATCTTCTATACTAAGTTGCTTCTTCATGTTTCTATACCATCTTGCAAAAGACTCATAGGTATTCTGCTACATTGTGTGATCTGAGAACCACAAAAATATTTTCCTGCAAAGTTGCTCCCATTCCCTCAGCAAGAGGACAATGCAGTTCCCAAAAGAAAAGGAGGATTTTAGAGTTTCCATATAACTTTCTCCCATGAAAAATTAATATTAATAATTTAATAAAATTAGATAGCTATTACCTCAGAAGATAGCAAAAAGACCCTGGAATGGTCAAGGCAAGGCAAGACATATGTAGATTTCAATACATGTCAAGAAGTTTTTTTTTTCCTTTGTCCCTTTTAGCTTTATATGTATTGTTATCTGGAAGAACACGTTTGACTCCATTTATTTGGCATATAGCCCATACTAAAGAGACAAGAGGTGAAGATTGCCCAGGAATAACCTTAATCCAATGATAGTGAGTCCCTTTGCTTCTACAAGCCTTGGTATTGCCCCTAAGTCTACCATATTTACTTCCAAACTAACCTAGAATGACTACTACAATACAATACCCCAGTTCCTTCCTGGGCCCTAGATGGAGGAGATGGACAAGAGGAACAGAATATGACTGTACTTTGATCTGTACCCTTTTAAGCATAAGCAAAGTGGGATTTTTTTTTTCTGGAGTTCAATTTCCTAGGCTCAGGCTAAGTTGTAAACATCTGAAGGATTAATGTCCTTTGAACCCTGATAATTCACAGCTATGCTGAGTCAAGTGGGTTTCATGTCTTCTGGTTCTAAGCCAATCAGGGGCCAAGTCTTTGATATATATATGTTCTGGGAGGTTGGCATTTTGCTTTGGGGGTTCACTTATGAGAAGGACTTTTTGATTTCCTAAATTAGTCTCTGAGTAGCCATTTGTTAGGAGCCTCCTGACTGCTCAGAGGTTTGCGCTTCCCCAATCTGGTGGTATATGTAGGTGGTTGTATTACTTTGTTCAGACAGTAGGGGCCCTGTCTGTTGAATCTATGTGCTAATTTCTCTGCTTGTATATTCTACTTATCCATAATTAAAGTAAGATTGCTCACCCCTTTGCCTTTCCTTTAGAAAAGCAGATCAAAGAACCTGTGCTAGCAGCCCACCCTCTGTGCTAGTGTGGTTGCTAATACAACTCTTTTTCACCTTTATTCATTCATTCATTCATTCAACATCACTTACTGAGTGCCTACTAAGCATTCACTAATTCTCAGGAGAAAGATGGGGAGAGAGAGGAGAGATAAGATGGTGTTAGCACAGAAGAATTTACAGTCTTCCTCTCTTTCTGACAAATTTAACCTGTTCTAAACTTTATTCTGGTACTGAGAGATGCTAAGTGGGATTTCACTTCCATATTAAGTTTCATTGTCTCATGAGATATACACACAAACACACACACACACACACACACACACACACACACACATTCTACTCGGACTCTATTTCTTTTCATATCCCCAAGAGAAAAGTAGGGATTCAAACCTACAGTTTCATTCTAAGACTGTTTGCTGGCTAAAGAAATTCAGAATTTGCATTTTGGGGGGAGATCTCTTCTCATTGAACTACACTGCCATCCCTCTCTCCTGATAGGAGAATATCTAGATGGTAGCAATATCAGGAGCCAACCAGGAAGAACAAGAGCAGGTGGAGCCATCTAACTATTGTCCTAGACTCTTTGGAATGGCAACATGAAAATGTTAGTCTAGAATGAAACAGGACAAAAACAGAAGGATGTTCCCTAGAAAAGGGGAATGAGAACTGTGCTTAAATTCTGCCTAATTTCCAGGTTTGAGTCTTGTGTGTGATGTAGCTTCTTTCAGTTGCTTCCTTCTTTACCTTTCACCCCTTAATAGATCTCCCAAATCCTCAAGAGAATTTAATCCTCCCTGGGATCATCTTTTTTAATTGAACCAGAAAACTTCTCCAAAAGAATTGGAATCTCTTTTTCTCCATGGGTTGTGTTTTGAAAAAATAGCTGCCTATGCTCAGGTCATTGAAAAATGAAAAAAAAAAAATCAATACCATTTCATGTTTTGATTTCAGCCAGGTGGTGAGGATTATTTGAGCCATTTCCTTACCCTACATAGGGAAATGTCTCTTCCATAACATGGTTAGCTGGAACCACACAGGAAAAATAAAAAGCTTCAAACTGCTACCCTTCCAATTCAGGAGAGATGGGCAGTTTGACATAATTTATCCCTCTGAGTATAAACCAGGAACCTCTCAGCCAGAAGTTCCTCTTGAAAAGTTGTATGTTGAATGTCACGGGACATACAGTAGCCTTAATCATGGTATGCATTTAGAATGAGGGTTGTGCTGAAAATGAAAAGCATCATGAAAGGAATGTTGACTGACATTCAACCCTTTCCAGACAACAGGGTTGCTATAACAATCTTTGACAGGCTATTTTTATAGTGACCAATTCTCAGTTTTAAAGGCTAAGTCAACCCCCAAAAAGCAGCTTTTTCAGAGACAAAGGGAGAATGACAAGTTGGAAAGCCAAGTTGGAAGAAATTCTCAGACCTTCCATGGCCTGAATTTGTGGAGATAATTTACTACATACAAAAGATGACCTTATAAATGTTAAGGATCTGAGCAAACTCACTAGGTGATAGTGGCTTAGTGCAAGGTTGAAAGAACTGAAGACTGACCAATCTCTTTTGTTCTTGTTCCTTAAAGCAAAAACTAGTAGGGAGACTGGTTAAACATACACACACAGACTGAATTATGTGTGTGTTTAAATCACTAAACAACATTTAAAACACTAAACAACAACTAAACAACCACTCCCTATATTCCAAAGCACTGTATTCTGCACCTTGTCTAATAACAGAGGAAATCAAGTTGACATGCCCTTTTCAGAAGGAGAAGTAGTATTTATTTGCTTACTCTTCCCAGAATAAGATGTGGAAAGTAGAGTTGGAGGGTCTACATAATCGATCAGTATTTATCAAACATCTGCTTTGCACCATGACTGTGCTAAACCCAAGTGACAGAGGAGGTGGCACACAAGGCAAGCTCTGCCACTGACTAGCCATGTCATTGAGTGAGTTATTTTACGTCTCAGCCTCTGTCTCCTTTTCTCTAAATTGAGGGAGTTAAATGAAATGACATGCAAAGAACTATCCAACCTTAAATTTCTGATTCTAATGGCAGATTTTGGACTTGCACATAAGGGTGTAATAGGATAGAGATTGGACCTGTATTATTGTTAATGCAGGAAACTCCCAGATAGGATAATCCTTCTGCCAGTGAAGGTTGGCAACTTCTCTGTCACTAAGAGTTTTAGAGAGTTGCCTAAAACATTATATGATTTAGTGATTTTTCTCAGAGTAACAGCCAGTAGATGTAAAAGGTAAGACTTGATTCCTCTTTTTCCCAGCTCTGAGGCCAGTTCCCTATTCACTTCATCTGTCATAAACATTTAGCAGGACATTTCTTGATGCTTCCCTATGTGTCCCAAAAAACATAACATAACAGAAATTAATGTGTAAATTAGCTAACTACAAAGAAATGTGGAGTTGGGAAGTACTATGATAAGAATACAAACAACTTACTATGTTTTTTAGGACTGATGTATTTCTCTCAAACTTTTTCCTTGAATATAATAGTAATAATAATAACTAGCATTTATATTGTACATTAAAGTGTGCAAGGAATTTTTAAACTACTATCTCATTTTATCTTCACAATAGCCCCAAGAGGGAGGTGCTCTAATTATCTTCATTTTACAGATTAAGAACTGAGGCAGACAGAGGGTAAGTGACGTAGCTAAGGTAAGACAGCTAGTAAGTACCAGAGACTGGATTCAAAATTCAGGTCTTCTGAACTTCACTTAACAAATGCTATAGCTTGGGTGTTTATTCCAAAGATGTTTTAAATGTATTAGATTCTTGATGGGTTTGTTTTGAACCAGCAATGAACCAATTTTATTCTCACCTCCTACTACTACCATCCCATTTTGCAATTCAGACAAAGTGACAGATGAGATACTACTAAGAAGCATGTCCTTAGGGCAAAAAGTGTCAGAAAAGTACTATTATGCAAGTACTTATTAAATATCACTTGAAGACAGTGACACTAATGATGATGGATTATGAAAAGAACAAATCTATACAATAAAGGTCATGTGCAACTTTGACCCTTCTTTCAGATCCATATCCTACTAAGTACCTTAAGCTCCTTGCTGATACATAAGAAATAGATGTAAATTCCAAGTGTTTTGCATTCAATTAAAGTCATCCCTGACTCTCTCTGTTCCCATCAATAATGTCTACCTATGAGCTAGTGGAGGATATTGGTCATGTACAGTATCTACCTGGCCAGGGACTTATAAATTTAAATTTTCACATGCAAACTTTTTTTTTTATCTGATATTGGTTGCTATACCCATCTGAAGCTTCAGTTCCACTACAGAAACTAATCTACTGCCAACAGGAGAAAGGGGGGAAAAAAAAGCAAAAATAGAAAGGCAGCCAGGAATGAAACTGTAATTTCTTTTGCTCTGTAAATATTTGCTATGCGGATCAAGAGAAGTCAGTTGATTATCCATGTGTTCTATTTTTCATGTACTGAACAACCATTTTTTGGCCTTTGAAATAATGACTTAATTGTAAAAATATAAGCTGCTTTGGCTTCCAAGAACCCTTAATGCAAGAATGACCAAAGCAAAAACGAAACATATTGACTCCTTCTGAATTAGACACTGAAAAGAGAACTGCTGTCCAGGTTCTGAAAACTCTGCATTATCCCACTCAATGACTGAAACCTAAAAAATGGAACCACTGCCCTGCTCATCCATCTGGGAACATTCTTGCGCAATCATACCTACATAGGTAGGAGCTAGAGCTTTGTTAGTTCACATGAAATAAGATTATTTTCTTAACAGGGAATTTCTCAGAGTTGTGACTTTCCAGTGTTGACACCATAAAAAAGTGTCATATGGACCAACACCACTTGGAGATCATAGACTTATACTTCTTCTTCCCTCAAATCTTCCCATTGCACTAAGAACATATGTAATCTCTTCTCTTTAAGGTATCATTTTATCTCCTGTTTACTAGGGGAAAGGATATCTTTTCAAGGGCTCTATTTGCCCATGAATCTCAGATATTCTGGTAATCAGGCTTGCTGTGGGGAGAGGAAGCTGAAGTTGGTGATAACTACACATTAACTTTGGCAATAGGAGTCATTGCTAACAGTAAGGCAAGTGGAGGTGACAGAATTTCAGTTGAGCTATTTAAAATCCTAAAGGATGATGCTGTTAAAGTATTGCACTCAGTATATCAGAAAATTTGGAAAACTGCACAACAGTGACCTCTGGACTTAAAAAGATTAGTTTATGTCCCAATCCTAAAGAAGGGCAGTGCCAAGGAATGTTTCAGATTACTGAAAAGTTGCTCTCATTCCACACACCAGTGCACCAATGAATTTTTGCTTAAAATTCTATAAGCTAGGCTTCAGCGATATATGAACAGAGAATTAGCAGAAGAGCAGACTGGTTTTCAAAGTGGCAGAGGAACTAGAGACCAAATTGCCATTATTCACTAGATTATGGAGAAAGCAAGGGAGTTCTGGAAAAAAAATATGCTTCTGCTTCATTCAATACACTAAAGCTATATATCCACTACGTGGATCACAATAAAATATGGCAAGTCCTTAAAGAGATGGGAATAGCAGATCATCTTACTTGTTTCCTGAGGAATTTGTATGTGGGTCAAGAAGAAAAAGTCAGAATGGAACATGGAACAACTGATTAGTTTAAGATTGGGAAAGGAGTACAACAATCCTGTATATTTTCAGTTCATTTATTTAACTTATATGCAAAAGTACATCATGTGAAATGCTGGGCTGGATGAATCAAAAGCTACAATTAAGGCTATTGGGAGAAATATCAACAATCTCAGATAAGCAGATGATACCACTCTGACGTCAGAAAGTGTAAAAGAATTAAGAAGCTTCTTAATGAGAGTGAAAGAGGAGAGTGTAAGAGCTAGTTTGGAACTTAACATTAAAAAAAAAAAACAAGGGCCTTGCAAGTTATCTCATCACTTCCTAGCAAACAGAAGGAGAAGAAATGGACACAGTGTCAGATTTTAAATTCTTGGGCTCAAAGATCACTGCAAATAGTGTCTGCAGCCATGGAATTAAAAGACACTTACTCTTTGGAAGGAAAGCTGTGGAAAATCTGGACTGCATACCAAAAAGCAGAGATATCACCTTACTAACAAAGGCCATATAGTCAAAGCTATGGTCTTTCCAGTAGCAATATATGGCTGGGAGAGTTGGAAAGTTGGGTACTACAGAATTGACTCTTGTGAATGGTAGTGCTGGAGAAGACTTTTGAGAGTCCCTTGGACAGCAAGGAGATGAAATCAGTCAATAATTAAAGAAGTCAATTCAGACTATTCACTGGAAGGTCTGATATTGAAGCTGAAGCTTAGATACTTTGGCCACATAATAAGAAGACAGGACTCATAGGAAAAGACCCTCATGTTGGGAAAGGTTGAAGACAAAAGGAAAAGGGGACAGCAGAGAATAAGATGGAGATGTAGTGTCATGGAAGCAACAAACAAGAGCTTGGCCAGACTTCAGGAGACAGTGGAAGGTATAAGAGCCTGGTATGCATGAAGAGTTGGACATGATTGAACAACAGCATGCTAAATTATTCCTCAGCTCATACATGTCTTCTGCTTCCCCACTAGAGGAAGCAGTCTAAGGGAGGACAGACAGAAGACTAACAGATTTGGAGCTGGAAGAGACCTCAAAAGTCACTTAGTCCATTCCCCCATTTTTAAGATGAATTAAAGTGAGTTGGTCAGTATCATAAAGAACTCAACAACAGAACTAATATTTGAACTATGATCCTGTGACTTCAAGTCTAGGACTCTCAATAACACATTTAAACAGTCTTACATTTTGGCAAAGTGCTTCTTCACAACAGCTCACAACAGGTAAGGAGGGAAAGCATTATCATCCTCATTTTATAGATGAGTGACTGGAGGCTCAGAAATGTTAAATTATTTGCCCACAGTCACACTGTTTGCTATCTATTTGCTATCAGCTAGCAAATAGAGGAGCAGAAATAGAAATCCAGATTTCTTGACTTTTATTAAATGCAACTCTTTTGCTACCACCCCATACCATAGAAGTTAGCATGTACCCCTTTAGTCACCCAGACCAAATTACGGTCCTTAGGATGACACCCATTTCTCCTAAGTAAATCTCTACTTATTAAAACCCAATCAACATGCATTTTTTTTTTCTCTTTTCACCAGGTTCCGTATTTAAGAGACCTGGGAGGGCAGGAGTGGGGTTAAGAGAAGGAAACTATTCTACCTGCATTAACATGCCATAGCATAATAGTTCCAAAACAACTTTTGCTTAATGAACAACCACATTTGCATTTCAAGAGTACCTTGGGGTGCTATAAAGTCAATATAGCATAGATAATTCTGAAATCAACCCTTCTCCCTCTATAAAAGGCCCTTTAGCTGTAAAAACCAATTCTAATAAAAGGCATCTGTACTCAGACTTGTGCTTTATACAATATACTTCACCATAACATAAAATATTTGGCCCTGAAGAGCAGCTTTATGGAACAGACAATAAAATAATGTAGGATAGAGTCATGGCTGTATATATAAAGACTTGTTTCCACAGCTCTTCCCGTAAAGGGTAGAAATAGCAATTGAGCTGAATTCTGCATGGCAGTGACCTTGGCTGTCCATCTCATCTAGAGACCTTATGACAGATGGACTTAAAATACAAAGTATTTTTATACAGTACTACAGAGGCTGAAGAAGATATTGTAACCTCCCTACCCACCCAAGCCCTTTTGATCATAAGTAATAAAACGAAGTTAAAACAGGAGGGAGGGTAAAACCCTGAACCTCCTGAAAGAAATCCCCAAATGAAAGCTATCAAGAATATTATAGCCAAATTCTAGAGCTCAGAGGTCAAGGAGAAAATACTGCAAGCAGCCAGAGAGAAATAATTCAGCTGCTGCTGCTGGAGCTGTGAATTAGTCCAACCATTCTGGAGAACAATTTGGAACTATGCCCAAAGGGCTATAAAACCATATGTACCCTTTAATCCAGCAATGCCACTACTAGGTCTCCATCCCAGAGAGATTAAAGGAAAAGGAAGAAGAGCCATCTATACAAACAATATCTGTATCAACTCTTTTGATGGTGTCAAAGAATTAGATACTGAAAGAATGTCCATCAATTGGGGAATGGTTGAACAAGTCATGGAATATAAATGTTATGGAATACTATAGTGCTATAAGAAATGATGAAGGGTATGGTTTCAGGAAAATCTGGGAAGACATATGAAATGCTACAAAGCAAAAAAAAAAAGCAGAAACAGGAGAACAATCTACACACTAACAGGAATATTGTAAAGATAATCAATTATGAAAGATTTTGTAACTATGATCAAGACAATGTGGTCCCATGACAACTTCAAAGGAAACATGATGTAAAGTGCTATCCATCTCCAGATAGAGAACTGATGGACTCAAGAGTGTAGCTTAAAGTACATTTTTCCATTTTTTTTCTTGCTTTTTTTGGAACATGGCAAATGCAGAAATATTTTTTGCAGGAGTTTACATGTATCATTATTGTTCAGTTGTTTTTCAGTCACATCTGACTCTTTGTGACCCCATTTGCGGTTTGCTTAACAAAGATCCTGGAGTGGTTTGCCATTTCCTTCTCCAACTCATTTTACAAATGAGAAAACCGAGGCAAACAGGGTTAAATGACTTGTCCAGGGTCAAACAGCAAGTAAATATCTGAGGCCACATTTGAATTCAGGAACATGGGGCTTCCTGACTCCAAGCCCAGCACTCTATCTACTGTGCCACCTAGCTGCCCTTTGTATGTATAATGGATATCATATCTCTTGCCTTTTCCATGAGTGGAGGAGGGGTAGAGTGAGGGAGAAAATTTCAAACCAAAAATAAAATTAATCAAACAAAATCAAAACAAAGCACTCTTCCTTAGCTACCACTCCTGTACATGTATCATCTTCCCCTATTAAAATATAAGCTATTTGGGGGGAAAACTATCTCACACTTTAATTTATATCTGCAATACAGCATTTGGAACATACCAAGAACATATGAGGCACTTAAAAATGATTTTTAAAACTGACTCTGTCAATCTTACATGCCCAGAGCCTAAATAACCAGCATATTCAGCTCGGTCAAATACTCAAAAAATTGGCCTGCACTTCACCATCCAAATCTACAAATGACTGGTTTGTACAAAATCTTCAATCTGATTTATTTACAATAAAGGATACTCTTACTAAGCTGATGATTCTCATGGCAGCAGTCTAGAAAACCTTCTTCCCTATACTGAGACACCTGGAAAATTAAATTAATGACAGAGATTTATTGATGAACATAAAATTATACCAAAACAAAATTTGTTTCCCCTAAAGGATATTTTCACCAAGCTATAATCCCCTTTTTGGCACATCTAGCAAACCAATCAGAAAACTTATGTTGACCAGTCAGTTCCTTTTTTTTCCTTTGCCTGGTATTAGCGATATTCATATTTTAAACCTCTGACAGGTCCCTATTGTTAAATGAATAAAGTCCAAATTTCTTAGCCCAATGTTCAAGACTCTCCAGTTTGGCTACAAATCACCTTCCAAGCTTTGTCTCAAACATGTTTCCCCCATAGGACTTTCAATCAAACTAGACAATTCATCTTCTTCTAAACATGCTCTGTATTTTCCCTTCTTATTGGCTTTGTTTACACTCTTCTTTCTCTAGGGAATGTTTTCCCTAGTCTTCTCCCCAAATCCCCAACCATTAAAATTCTACCTATCTTTCTAGATCCTGAAAAAAATGTCAGCTCTGTTAAATTATTTCTCTAGTGAGGAATTTTAAGGTAGACTGGACTATTCTCCCCAACAAGTAACTCTATCTTAGAGCAGTGGACAGTAGGATAATTGGCTGACCAATGATTAAAGAAATAGTTCCCAGTAGCAAACTAGTGGCCTCCAGGGAAATCTGTCTTTTCGTTTAAATTTTCTGTTTAACAAGGGCTATCTCTGTAAGAGGCCTGGCACTTAGTCAGAAAGTCCACGTTAACTGTCTATTTAATTCCTCATGGGTGTTTCATGTTCTCAAGGCTAATTCAGGAGGGGGTCTTTCAGGGAAAATTCTAAGAGTCGAAGGTCTCTTCCAGCTCTAAATCTATAATTTTGTGCTACTTTGCTATGAATATTTGATTCCAAGAATACTTGAATCCTCATGAGTTCTTGATATCTGATTACTTCCTACCCTTCGTTCTCTGTCTCCATGAAATCATAAATTCCTTCCTATTCCTCGATAATTAAAACTCAGTTTCCCTACCTAGAAAAGAGACTGTAATATGACTCTCTCAGTACCAATATCCAATCACAAGATTATAGAAACTATATCTAGAAAGGAGAAGCCTTAGAACACCTAAAATCCAACTAGTTCATTAGGGTCGCAGCTACTTGTGGAAATTGGCTAAGTAGTGGAAGTTGTTCATGCAAATAATAGGACTCCAAACCCTCCTCAGAGAGGTTTGGGGGAATGTTGTGATTTGAATAGATAAGTATAACAGTGTAGGTCCAAGACAGAATTTATGGGGGCAAATAATCCAAAGAATTAGGTAGGCATCTCAAGGGAATTTATAGCAGTCCAAAGTCAAGAGGTGGGAGGATATAACGGTGGAAGTGAAGAATAGCTCGATGAAGTCAGAGAAAAACATTATGCAGGCAGCAACACTAGGAATCTATGAAGTGATAGTTTATTTTATGCAATGTATATGCCCAAGACTTTATTCTTTTATGTTAACACTGTTTTAAACAAACTACCTCCTTCTTCTGCTATGCTGGCATTACTGTTAGACCAGGTTGTTTCTTGCCCCCATTTCCTTGTTTGAAAAGAGTATGAGTGAAAGCAGAACCTTGAAGCATGCCCAGTTGTTGGGCAGGTATTTTTGGACACTGTGAGAATTTGTCCTAGATGAGAAAGCAAAATATAGAGAGTGCCCTCAAATTAGCTTTTTCTTCTGATACAAACATTCCTCAAAACTTCAGAGTTTTACTACATCTGATTATATTTCCCCTGTCAGATTTTTGGAACAGAAATATTTTTAAATAATGTATTTATAAATTTTTAAATAATGTTTAAATTCCTGCTCATTCACAATTAGTAGCAGTGGAAAAGGAGTTCAAAAGATGGTAGCCTAGATGGTGGAGTAAAAGCAGGAACTTGCTTGGGCTCCTACCCCAATCACCTCCAATACCTATAAAAAAATCACTGTAAACAATTTTTAGAGCTACAGAACCCACAAAATGACAGAGTGAAATACACCTCCAACTGAAGTCAATCTGGCAAGTTGAAAGGAAAGCTCTATAACACTGGGCTAGGAGCAGTACACAGTCCCATGGGGGCCATGCCAGCACAGACTGGCTGGAGCAGACCTCAGGGGACTGAATCACTGGCAACTCTGGCAGTTTCCAGACTTCTCAACTCATAAACACCGAAGAGAAAGTAGAAGGTCAGTAGGGAAACTGTTGAACTTGGGTGAAAGAAGAGCACAGTCTGGCCCCTGGCCCCAGGACAGTGGAGGCAGTGGGACTGTAACAGAGGGGCAGCTGCTTCCAGAGCTTCAGGCTCACAGATGGTGGGGGGCACAAGGAAGTTCAGAGGGCACTTGCTGGAATCTCTTTGCTGGCACTGAGGCAAGATTCTCTTACCTTGCCCTTCTTAGAGCTGGATTACAGTCTTGAGTGATGGTCTTGGGGTAAGGAAGAGTACTGGCATGGAAGAGTTTGTGGGAGCTGTGGAGAGTGAATTCTCTTCACATTTCTGATGCAAGTGCCTAGAAGTAGCTCTGACAACAGCTGTGCAAAACCCCAGAAATTGGGGACACAGCACTCTCCACCCTGCAAGCAGAGCTCTACTTTGCCAAAGAGGTCAAAAGTCAAGTAATTGACTGGCAAAATAAGCAAACAGAGGAAGAGAAATCAGATTATAGAACCATTCTTTGGTGACAAAGAAGATAAAAACATAGAACTACAAGAAGACAACAAAATCAAAATTACTGCATTGAAAGCCTCCAAGAAAAATAGGAATTGGTTGCAGACCATGGAGGAGCTCAAAAAGGATTTTGAAAATGAAGTAAGAGAAGTAGGGGGAAAACTTGGAAGAGAAATGAGAGTGATGCAAGAAAATCATGAAAAATGAATTAACAGTTTGCTAAAGCAACCCAAAAATATTGAAGAAAATAACACCTGAAAAAATAAACTCACTCAAATGGCAAAAGAGATTCAAAAAGCCAATGAGAAGAATGTCTGAAAAAGTTGAATTTCCCAGATAGAAAAGGAAGTCTAAAAGATCACTGAAGAAAATTATTCCTTTAGAATTCAAATGGAGCAAATGGAAGCTAATGACTTTATGAGAAATCAAGATATTATAAAACAGATTCAAAAGAATGAAAAAATAGAAAACAATGTGAAATGTCTCATTGGAAAACCCACTGACCTGGAAAACAGATCCAGGAGAGATAATTTAAAAATTATTGGAGTACCTGAAAGCCATGATCAAAAAAAGAATCTAGGCATCATCTTTCAGGAAATTCTCAAGGAAAATTGCCCTGATATTCTAGAACCTAAGGGTAAAATAGAAATTGAAAGAATCCTCTGATTGCCTCTTGAAAAAGATTCCAAAAAGAAAACTCCTAGGAATATTATAGCTAAATTCCAGAGTTCTTAGGTCAAGGAGAAAATATTCCAAGCAGTCAGGAAGAAACAATTTGAGTATTGTGGAAACCCAATTAGAATAATACAATATATAGCAGCTTCTACATTAAGGGATCAATAGGCTTGGAATATGATACTCCAGAAGTGAAAAGAGCTAGGATTAAAACCAAGAATCACCTACCCAGCAAAACTGAGTATAATATTTCAGGGTAAAATATGGTCATTTAATGACATAGAGGACTTTCAAGCTTTCTTGATGAAAAGACCAGAGCTGAACAGAAAATCTGACTTTCAAATAAATAAAAGAATCAAGAGAAGCATGAAAAGGTAAACAGGAAAGAGAAATTATAAGGAACTTATTAAAGTTGAACTGTTTACATTCCTGCATGGAAAGATGATATTTGTAACTCATGAGACTTTTTTCAGTATTAGGATAGTTCAAGAGAATATATCTATATCTATTTATCTATCTATTTATATGTATATATGTATGTCTATCTATGTATGCATGTATATGTATATGTGTGTATATGTATACATAGGCAGAGGGCACAGGATGAGTCGAATATGAAAGGATGATATCTAAAAAATAAAATTAAAGATGAGACAGGAATATATTGGGAAAAGGAGAAAGGGAGAGATAGAATAGAGTGAATTATCTCACATAAAAGAGACAAGAGAAAGCTGTTACAATGGAGGGGAAGAGCAGGGAGGTGAAAGGGAATGAATCAACCTTACTCTCATTGCATTTGGCTTAAGGAGGGAATAACACACACTCAGTTGGGTATCTTACCCTACAAGAAAGTAGGGGGGAATGGTAATAGAAGAGGGGATGAAAAAGGGAAATAAAATAAATGGGGGGGGGCCAGGATGGGACAGAAGAAAATAATAGTCTTTCACATAACTACTATGGAAATCTTTTACATAATTACACATATATAACCTATATTGAATTGCTTGTCTTCTCAATGGGGGGTGAGTGAGGAGGGAAAAAGGGAGAGAATCTGGAATTCAAAGTTTTAAAAACAAATGTTAAAAAACTGTTTCTACATGCAACCAGAAAATAATATATACAGGCGATGGTGTGTAGAAATCCATCTTGCTGTACAACAAAGTAAGAGGAAAGGGGGTAATGGAGGGATCAGGGAGGAATAGAAGAGAGAGGAGACTGGGGAAAAGGGTAATCAGTATGCTTGCCATCTTGGAGTGAGAGATAGTGGAGAGATAGGGAGAAAATTTGGAGCTCAAAATCTTGTGGAAATGAATGTTGAAAACTAAAATAAATAAATAAATAATATTTTTTGAATGATAGCAGCTTAAAGTACTGGACAGAACACTGGATGTGAAGTCAGAATGGCATGGGTTCAAACCTTGTCTTGAACATTTAATAGTTTTGTGACATTGGGCAAATCAGTTCACCTTTATGTATCTCATTTTCCTCATAAGCAAAGTAAGAAGATTGAATGTAATGGCCTCTAAAGTCTTATTTGGGAGCTTACAGTACAGGAGACTCTTCTGTCATTCATAGTTATAAGTTGCATATTTGTGGAATCAGACTTATCTTGATCAAGACAGTGCCTATACATGCAGTCATTAAATGACTCCATTGATTAGAGCAATAAGGGTGATCTTCTCATAAAGGCAAAGGGACAAAGCCTTCTTCAGCAGGAAAAAAAGCATAAATAGAAAAAACCTGGCAAATTGGCATCAGAGCATTTATTAAGTATCAAGTTTCTAAGCTTAAGAAGAGCAAGATGACCAGTTCCTGGGTGAAGATTGAGGATCAGGTAAAGTCCTTTTAGATCAAGAAGCCAATATGTGGAGGTTGTCAGAGACTTGACTTTTAATCTGACTGAACTAAGCTCCCTAAAATTTGATCATACTGTGATTGCTTACTTTTCCTGTCCCTATCATGGTGTGCACATGGGTAGGATCCACTAAGCATCCTTGGGACTCAACTGTCTGCACAGACACATAGATTGGCCATGGCCAGAAAGTGACAGCAGGGGAAATGTGGTAGCAGGGTATTGTGTAAATGAATGGAAGAAAGAGTTTTAAACAAGAAAGAAAAAAGTCAGAAATGTGAAATTCAGTAGAGAGGTCAAGGAGAATGAAGATAGAGGAAAAACCATGGAAATCACTGATTGCATGAGGGCATTTTTCATGTCAAATCAATAGTAGCCTCTAAGAAGGAACGGGGGGGCTAGGGGAATTGGGGGAAAAGGTTAACTTGATGCATGACAAAGCAAATCAATATAATCAATATAAAAAGGAATCAGCAATCCTCATATGAGTAAATGTTAAAAATGAGACAGAAAATCTAAGGCCATCTCTATACTGTAACTGACAGAAATCATTTCAGTTACAGAAACAGCATCACCAAGAAACAGTACCACATTTCCATCAATATTTGCCCACATATCTCACAGCAGAAAGAATATGAGGAAAGGACTTATGATAAGTAAAAATTAATCCAATTCACAATAAAACGAAAATTCCATAAGCCCAGAGAACATTCATGAGTGGGATTTTGTTCAGAGTCCCTAAATTTAATGAACTGAAATTAAGTACTATACCATTCTACAGTTTGATAATGAAGGATTTTATTTTAATGAGACTTTTTTTACTTAACAATAAAGAAGGTACATAACATCCTTGACTTAGGTATTCAACAGAAAAGCAAGTTCTGGCTCTTTGCTATAAAGATCAGGTTTTAAAGGGAATGCGGAGTGGAGAGGAAAGAAATTAAGTAGGAACTGCCTAAGCCATAACCATATCCCTTTTTTCCTCAAAGGTTATCCCTATACTTCAACTTCTGAAACATCAAATTTAAGAGTTCGAAGGAAGCTTGGTTAAGCCATCAAGTCCAATCATACTTGAAAGAAATCCCTATTATTTTTAAATTTTATTTATTTATTTTTAGTTTACAGCATTCATTTCCAAAAGCTTTTGATTTCCAAGTTTTCTCTCCCTCCATCCCTTCCCTCCTCCCCCCTCCCCAAGGCAGCATGTTATCTGATATAGGCTCTACACATACATTCACATTAAACATATTTTCACATTAGTCATGCTGCAAAGAAGAATTATAACCAATGGAATGAACCACAAGAAAGAAGAAACAAAACAAAAAAAAAAGAAAGCAAATAGTGTGCTTCAGTCTGCATTCAAATTCCATAATTCTTTCTCTGGATGTGGATAACATTTTCCATCATGAGTCTATTGGAGTTGTCTTAGAACCTTGCATTGCTGAGAAGAGTCAAGTCTCTCAAAGTTAGGCATTGCACAATGTGGTTGTAACTGTATACAATGTTCTTCTAGTTCTGCTCCCCTCACTCAACATCAGTTCATAAAAGTCTTTCCAGGTTTTCCTGAAGTCTGTCTGCTCATTTCTTATAACAAAATATTATTCCATTACATTCATATACCACAACTTGTTCAACCATTCCCCAATTGATGAGCATCTCCTCAATTTCCAATTCTTTGCCACCACAAAAAGAGCTGTTATAAATATTTTTGTACATATGGGTCCTTTTCCCAATATCTTTGGGATACAGACCTATATTGTTATAGCACTTTGGGCATAGTTCCAAATTACTCTCCAAAATGGCTGGATCAGTTTGCAAGTCCACCAACAATGCATTAGTGTTCCAATTTTCCCACATATTCTCCAACATTTATAATTTTCCTTTTTTGTCATGTTAACCAATCTGACAGGTGTGATGTGGTACTTCAGAGTTGTTTCAATTTGCATTTTTCTAATCAATAGTGAGGAATCCCTATTAGGACATGAAAGACAAGTAGTCATTCACTCTACTTGAAGGATTCCCAAATGGGAAATGTAATCTTCTCTTGAGGCAGCCTATTCCATATTTGGTCAACTCTAATTATTAGGAAGTTTAGTTCTTATTTTTTTTTGTTATTGCTGACATCAAGCCTAAATTTTCTTCTTTGAACTTCCACCCATTTCTCCTGGTTTTATCCTCAAGGATCAAGCAGAATCACAGAAGCAATCTAATCTTGTATGACAGTCATTTAAATACATATGTATTTAAATATTATTTATGTATATATATATACATATATATATATGGATTCAAATTCTGTCTCAGATACTTGTAGTTGTTTCTGGGCTATTTTATGTGTTTATTTATATGCACGTACATATATACTCGTATGTTTATACATGTATTTGAATACATGCATGTATATGTATATATGCATGTCGGGGGGATATGAGATGAGATGAGATGAGATGAGATGAGATGAGATGAGATGATGAGATGAGATGATATGTGATAGATTTGGAGCTGGAAGAGACATTAGATGTCATTTGATCTCAAGCTCCTCATTTTATAGATCAGTAATTAAGGAAGAGAGGAGTTAATTGAACTAACCATCATGAAAACATTTGGAAATATTTGAGACAAGATTTTAAATCAGGCATTTTTTACTCCAGTCTAATGCCCTATCCACTATTATGTGCTGATTCTCAACTTGAAAAAGCCCCTTAGTCTTCCCTTCTTCAGGTCAACTATCCCAGATCCCTTTACCCAATCCTCATGTAATACAGATTTAAAATCTTTCCCAATCCTGGTTGCCCTCCTCTGAAAAATCTTAAGCTTCTTGTTAATAAAAGTCCAAACAGAATGTGATACTATACTCCAAATGTGATCTAAATGGGGCAAGAAGTACTTATTTTTTAAAAAAAATAAATAACTGAACCTGTGATTCTATTAATGTAGGGCGCTTCTAATGAAATACTTTCTCTATAAATGAAGATCAAACCAACTCTGAAATTTATAGTCTTAGAGAGTTCCCCAGGGCACAGAGACATTAATTGACTCATCCAGGGTCACAGATAACACGTGTCAAAGTCACAATTTGTATTTCCATTCTTCCTACTCCAAGACCAGTTCTCTATCCACTGAGTCATGTTGCCTCTTAGAGATGGCTAAATTTTATTCTTACCCTTGTTACAAATATTGAGAAAAGCCTAAATCCCAGCAAACTAATTTCACTTATCATAGGTTGATAGGTAGTATGTAGGGATCAGTGTGAGTCTAAAAGCACCTTTGGTGCTGAGAGTCACAGCCCAGTTGCTAAAGCTCATAGAGAAGTCATGAAAGCCCACTTGCCTGATGAGCGGCACCTGAGATTGGCGGGCTTGGCCTGTCCTCGCATTGGTCCATCCCTCCAGTGCATGTGGATATCATGCTTTAATCATGTACCTCTACGCTATATAAGGAGGACACTACAATACAATAAAGGACAGCTGCTGTACACTTCTCTCTCACCTCTGGTCTCTTCAGTCCCTCCCGAGAATGCAGCCTAAGGCTGGCCCTTAGGCTACAGAGTTAAGAAGCAGCCATTTCAGTGGTACAGTAGGAAAAGAACCAGACCTGGAGTCAGGAAGATCTGAGGTTCAAATGTGAGATCAGATCACTTCTAGCTGTGTGATCCTGGGCAAGTCAGTGAATCTCTTTTTGTCTCAGTTTCCTCATCTATAAAATGGGAATAATTTGTGAGGATCAAATGAGATAATAATTGTAAAACACTTAGCACAGTTCCTAATACATAAGAAGTGTTATACAAATGTTAGCTATTATTATCATAATTATCATTATCATAGTCTGAAAGTAAAGATAGAGGGCATAAATATAACCACCACAACAAAAAGGTGATTGCACCTGTTGGGGAGGTAGCATGCTAAAACGGAAAGAGAGTTGCATTGGGGATCAGGATTCAAATCCTTTTCCACAACTTACTGTCTGTGTCATCTTGGGGAAGTTGCTTCTCTGCACTTAAGTTTATCTTATCTGTAAAATAAGGAGGTTGTATTCAAGTCTCTGAGCTCCTTTCCAGCTTTAGAACAATACACCCATGAACTTTCAAGCATACTAAATACCATGTCATGGATTTCTACATTCAGTGGAATACTAATACTCCCATTTCATGTTTCCCTGAGGAAAAAAAAAACATGTCAGGAGGTGGGGGGAAAGTCAAGAAAAAATAGAATCTATTTAATTTGAAGAATGTGTTTTTAAAAAACCATGGCTATCCAGGGTCTAGGGAACCAGCAACAAGTTCTAGCCATGAACCAGGGCACCCATCAGGAAGTGCTTTTCAAGTCAAGGTTCTTGGCAGCAATGAGATTCAAAGATCACTTGGAAACTATAGTGGGAAGAATACATTAAAAATGAGTGGTAGAGGCTTCTCTGTCATAATTCTAGAACACTGAAAGATTAGGGAAAGCACAAGCAGTCTCATTGAGTGTGTTAGTGATAAACTCTTATTTTCTTGATACAGATTAACACTAACAGAGATATAGCCACAGCTGTTATTTATTCAATAATACAAAGACCTTTCATAAAGGAAGTATTTTATTCCAAAGGAGTTGTTTAGATCATCTTACAGAGGCTATGGTGCCTATGCCAACTACTTTACCTCTGTGGTAACTTTAATCAGGGAGAACAGTGGAACAGTGATAAGAACAAAGACTAAGATGTGGGTCCTGCCTCTCATGGTTACCACATGTGTGAACTTGGGTAAATCACTTAACCTCCACAGAGCTCAGTTTCTTCATCCTTAATAGGAAAGGAGTTGGATTAGATGGCCTTTGAGGTCCCCTCTGAGTCTAGATTTATAATTCTTTGAATCATAAACTATTAGCCACAGTAATAATAATTAATATCTATTTTAAACTTGAAATACATAAGGTACAATCATTGTAGCAACACTGTGAGATAGGCAATGCACTATTGTCTTTCAGAGATGAGGAAACTGAGATGCAGAGAGTTTAATTGGCTTGCCCATGGTCACACAGATAATATTTCAGGACTGGGAATCTAACTCAGGTCTTATTCCAGTTGTCTTTCTTCTATCAGAGCTGGAATGGACTTCATCTCATCTAATCTACTGATTTTAGAGAAGAATAAATTAAGATACAGAAAAATGACTTTACCAGTAACACTATACTTAGTTAATGGCAGCTAGGTGGTACAGTATAGTCTACTGCAACTGCTCAACATAGATTCAGGAAGACCCGAGTGCAAATCTGACTTTAGATACTTACTAGCTGTGTAACCCTGGGCAAGTCATTCAGCTTCTCTGGGTCACAATTTCTTTATTTTGTAAAGTGGAGAAAATAATAGCATCTATTGCACAAGGTAATTATTCAGATCAAATAAGATAGCATATGTAAAGCACTTTCCAAACTTTGATTTGCTATATATGTGCTGGGTATTATTATTATCTTCATCAGTATTAGATATATATTTTTAGAGCAGAGCCTATAAGATATTTTTGCTCTATCAAATCAAATCAAATCCTTTTTTGTTCAATAAATGATAAATATATCTATACTTTACAATCAGTTGTGTGACTGTGAAGATATGATCTGCTATAGAAAAATATTTGTGAAAGCTTACCTGCTCTTTTCTCATGTTTTCATCAATGATACCTTCAATATGTGAGTAGACCATTTTAATAGATTTCATTGAGATAAGAAAGTAGATCTATAGCTCAATAGTTGTTAATGCCCTTTTTTGACATTTTTGGGTAACAACACAATTTGTGAACTTTCTCTAATCATTTGGTACTTTCCCCACATTCAGATAGTTTAAAAATCAATCCTTAAATGCTTTCAAAATTGTGTTACCACCAGAAGAGATTTCTTCTGCATACACTTGATTTGGTTCCACTGTCCTTCTAGTTTAGTTCTCCTTTAATGTCATTTGTACACATCAGTGAGTGATGAGTTAAATTTCAAATGAAGTAGTTCCATTATCATTAATAATGAAAAATATAGTAAGATAATAGGAATGCTGATTGATCTTTCCATTATTTATCTATTTGCTGTCTTCTTTCCGATTTCATCTGCAAATGCTCTGGATTAGTTGGGTCTTGCAGCAAACTTTCTGCAGATTCACTTCCCCTCCTTTGCTCTTCACAACATTATGAAGTGATGCTAACTTTCTCCTGCCATCAGCCTCCATAACACTTTACAGATGAGCTTATATTCTAAACTGATGAGGCCTTTGGCTAGTGTGTCTCTTCATTTGACAAGGAGATTAGATTTTTGCTGGCTAAAGCACTTTCTAAGCTCCTTTGGCCTTGCGGTGATTGTTTTTCATCAATTAAACTCCTCTGGGTGATAATGGGAGTGTGATTTCTTGTCCTTTATCCATTTCCCATTTGTCAGTATCAACAGCTCATTTTACTGGGTCACATTTGAGCTGTTGTAATTGCATAAAATGACTTCTCTTTATTCTTTCTTCTAGTTTCATTTTTATTTGAAACACTGATCTGACTAGTCCTGATGGTCTGAAGGCACACAGATGCCTGATTCAGAAATGCCTCCCATATCAGTAACCAGGCATTTCCTGTACTTTAAGATATGGTCAACTTCACATTTTGTGATATTGTACAAGGTCTATGTTATTCTGTACTTTCCAATTCTCTTCCTGAAGAAATCATTCATGATAAATGAGCATGAATTTTCTGAAAAGTCTAGAAGACCTTTCATCTCTTCCATTATTAATCCTGTAGCATATTTTGAAACTTTTTTTCACTATCCTCCCCTATATTACTCTTTACTATTGAACTTAACGGTTTGCAGTGCATATGCTGACTTGGTTTGGAGAACTTTGTAAAGTCCCTAATAAAATTATTCTACCTCTTGATCTTCTGCAACAAAACTTGGTGCATAAACTGCAATTGTCTTTATGGTGGTCTTTTTCTCTATAAGTTCCCCATGAGCCTTGTGTGCTGAGAAAACCAAGTTCCCTCATTAACTGATGTTTCTTATTGCATGTGGATATTTAGTGAAACCAGTTCCCTCAATTCTTGTTATTTTCATTTTAAAGGAGAGTATGTTAGTCATACTTCCATTTAGTTCCCACTCCCTTATGTTCTCTTATATCATTTATGGATAGTATATCAATACTGATGTGGTTTCATTCTTCCAGTAGTATGCCAATAAGATCATTGTATGAAGATCACAGTTTAAAAGTTCAAATGGGTAACTGAAAATTTGTGACATTCTTAGAACTCACTACTAATTTTTCTGTAAGAGGATTAAGGATCACTTGGATTTTTTTTATTTGTTTCATGGTCTTCCATAACCAAATAATTCATTCCCTAATGAGCTAGCTATAGATGTTGATTGTCTCTGGGTTTAGCTAAGTTTATCATCTGAGAGTTACAGAATCATTTGCCAAGACTGTACATGAAATCTTGCCAGTTTCATAGAACTTCCAAGAGTTTGGGCTTTGTTGTCCTGGCCTTGAGAATCCTTTAAGAAAATATTTAAATATTAAGAACCATAAAAATGTCATACAAAGATACATTAATCAAAATCCATGTAGTAGGATAGTTTCTTTTTTTTAGACAATTGGGTGACATAAAAAATTGTGTTGGATGGCAGAGTATAATCACGAACTTATCTGAACTCCATTCTAACCACCTTCAGTACATATAAAAAAAATGACTCTAAACAAATTTTAGAACTACAGAATCCATAAAGCAACAGAGAGAAACAAATCTCTCACTAATGGCAACCTGGAAGGCAGATGGGAAGGGTCTATTGCACTGGGCTGACAGCCAAGCAGTCCCATGTGAGCCACCTGGGCCCAGATCCAGGGCAGCCATGACCAGCAGCACAGACAGGCTGGAGCAGACTTCAGAAGATTGAATCACCAGCAGCTATAGTGGTTTCCAGACTTCTCAACCCATAAATGCCAAAGAGAAAGTAAAAGGTCAGTGGGGAACTCTGTTGGAAGTGGGAGACAGAAGAGGGCAGTCTGGCCCATGCACCCAGGGCAAGAAGTGGTGGTAGTACAGGAGCTGCAGCTGCTGCTGAGTGACTGCCTCCAGACCTCCTGGCCTGCACATTGTAGGGGGAACAAGCAACCATTCAGAGGGTAATCACTCTTGCTTTGACCTGCTTGGATCTGAGTCTCAATCTTGGGCAGTGGGTGGGCCTGGGGTGTGTGACCAGTGTGTCAGAGCTTGTGGTGGCTGTAGAGAGAGCGCCCTCCTCATAGCTCTGGCAACTGTGAAAACCCCAGCAATTTGGGACACAGCTCTCTCCACTCTGGAAGCAGGGTTCTATCATGGCAAAGAGCTGAAAAGTCAAGTAATTGGCTGGCAAGATGAGCAAGCAGAGGAAGTACAATCAGAACATAGAATCCTTTTTGGGGAGACAAAAAGAATCAAAACATGGAACCAGAAGAAGACAATGTAGTCAAAACTCCTTTATCAAAAGCTTCCAAGAAAAATATGAATTGGTTATAGGCCATGGAGGAGTTCAAGAAGGATATTCAAAATCAAGTAAGAGAAGTAGGGGGAAAATTTGGAAGAGAAATGAGAACGATGCAAGAAAATCATGAAAAGCAAGTCAACAGCCTACTAAAGGAGACCCAAACAAATACTGAAGAAAATAACACCTTGAAAAATAGACTCACTCAAATGGCAAAAGAGGTCCAAAAAGCCAATGAAGAGAAGAATGCCTTAAAAATTCAAATTGCCCAATTGAAAAGGAATTTCAAAAACTAACTGAAGAGAATAATTTCTTCAAAATTAGATTGGAGCAAATAGAAGCTAATGACTTTATGAGAAATGAAGATACTATAAAACAGATCCAAACAAATAAAAAAAATATAAGGCATTGTGAAATATCTCATTGGAAAACCCACTGACCTGGAAAAGAGATCCAGGAGAGATAATTTAAAAATTATTGGACTACCTGAAAGCCATGATCAAAAATGAAGAGCCTAGAAATCATCCTTCAAGAAACTCTCAAGGAAAATTGCCCTGGTATTCTAGAACCTGAGGGCAAAATAGAAATTGAAAGAATTCACTGATCCCCTCTTGAAAAAGATCCAAAAAAGAAAACTCCTAGGAATGTTATAGCCAAATTCCAGAGTTCTCAGATCAAGGAGAAAATATTACAAGCTGTCAGGAAGAAACAATTTGAGTATTAGGGAAATACAATCAAAATAACATGAGATCTAGCAGCTTCTACGTTAAGGGACTGAAGATGATGTTTTGGAGGTCAAAAGAGCTCAGATTAAAACCAAGAATCACCTATCAAGCAAAACTGAGTATAATATTTCAGAGGAAGATGTGGTCATTCAATGAAATAGAGGACTTTCAAGTATTCTTGATGAAAAAACCAGAGCTGAACAGAAAATTTGACTTTCAAATATTATAAGCAAGAGAAGCATGAGAAGGTAAATAGGAAAAAGAAATCATAAGGAACTTATTAAAGTTGAACTATTTATATTCCTACATGGAAAAATGATAATTATAACTCATGAGACTTTTCTCAGTATGAAGATAGTTGAAGAGAATATATATGTGTATGTATGTATACATACACATGTATGTGTATGTATAGGAGGGTGTATGCATATATAAATACATATGTGAGTGTATATATATGTGTGTACATGTATACATAGACAGGGGGCACAGGATGAGTTAAATAGGAAGGGATGATATTTTAAAAATACAATTAAGAGGTGAGGGAGGAATATATTGGGAGAAGGAGATAGGGAGAGATAGAATAGAGTAAATTATCTCAAAAAGAGGCAAGAGAAAACTTTTACAATGGAGGGGAAGAGCACAAAAGAGAAAGGAAATCGGACAACCTTACTCTCATTGAATTTGGCTTAAGGAGGGAATAATACACATACTCAATTGGGTATCTTACCCTACAGGAAAATAGCGGGGAAAGGGATTAGAGGTAGAAGAGAGGTAAGATTGGGGGAGAGGGTAGTTAGAAGCAAACATTTTTGAAAAGGGACAGGGTCAAAATCGAAAACAGAATAAGTGGAGGGTGGGATAGTTTGGAGGGAAATACAGTTAGTCTTTCACAATATAACTACTATGAAAACATTTGTGTAACTACACATGTAAACCTATATTGAAATGCTTTTCTTCCCAATGGGGGTGGGTGAGGAGGGAAGAAGGGAAAGAATCTGGAAATCAAATTTTAAAAAAAAACTGTTTAAAAAAATGTTTCTTTTACATGCAAATGAGAAATAAGATATACAGGCACAGGGGTATAGAAAATCCATCTTGCCCTACTAGAATAATACATAAGAGAGAACAGATTGGGACAAGGGGTATTCAGTAAGCTCTCTGTCTTGGGGTGAGGGTAGTAGAAAGTTGGAGAGAAAATTTGAAACTCAAAATCTTGTGGAAATGAATGTTGCAAACAAAATAAATAAATAAATTTGAAATAAAAAATTACATTTTTTTAATAGTGTCACCTTCCCTCATCATTAGAGGCTATTATCCCCATTTTATAGATGAAGAGTAAAATAGAGCAAAAGGTTTTTTTTTTTAACTTTTTAGAAACTTCATGCTTACTTATCATCAATAAAATGTGATGTTAGCATTTATTAAGAGCTTCCTATTTGCTAGAGACTGTGCTAAGTTCCAGGAACACAAATACAGGTAAGATACAGTTCTTACTATCTTACATTCTAAAGAGGGAAGCTTACTTTCTAATAGGAGGATGATTACCAATTTTTAAAAAAACAAAAGGAGTTGAAAAGTGGGGGGGAAAGGGAATGGGAGAGGAGAAAGTCTCCAGGGAGTGGCATTTTAGAAATGTCTGAAGAGTAAGGAGCAAAGCTGAATCAGGACTGAAGAAATGAGCATGGCTGACTCTGTCACTTGCTCAAAATGGAGGTTCTCAGATGAACTCACCATTAAGTGGAAGGTGCCACAGAAGTGAAGGGATATTCTAAGATGAGAAGGCCGCAGAGAAAAGCCATCTTCAGAATGAGAAAACTACTTGGAAATGGTGGGAAAACCCACAAAGCCAGATGCAGAGTTGGAGAGAGAAGAGAAAAAAATTAAGGCTTCAAGATTAGTTCCTCTGTCCTGTAACAATAGCTCTTCATAACTGATAATATATGGTGTCATCTTGTAGCAGAAATCACACTGGCATACCCAGAATGGCTGCTAGCTCAGGTTCTTAGATCTGCTTTACTAGGAGAGATAGCTATTTAAGGGGTCAACAATCTTTTTTTAATTACATTCACTAGTTCAGGGGAAAAGAGAGCACCCTGAACTTCAGAGAAAATACAAGCAGAGAAATAAAGACCAGTAGACAGGACTCTACCTGAATCAAAGCAATAATGCCATACACTTTACATACATCCCTGCATCTAGAGAACCTTTATATCTGAGTAGTCACAGAGCTCTGAACATACAGACACTCAGAATCTCAATCAGAGAATCACAAGATCCTTCTTACAGATGTGCCCCCAAAGCAAAATACCAACTCAGAGTATATATACACTTCTCAGAACCAGAAGGCATTACAACCCTCATAATTCAGTGCCTAATAAGAAATCAGCAAAAGGTATGAAAGCCTTCCTATAAGTAAGCTTCCCCTAAGCAAACTTCCCTCCCCCAATATTCTCTGTGGTTCAGGATGTATCACAACTGGGCACATAGGCCTATTAATGGGTGGGGAAGATCTTATCCCATTAACATTACACATGTAGAGCTTGAATAGATGAAAGTGAACTCTGAGAAATTATAATAACCAATTATGATAACCAAGGAAAATAGACAATGAAATCTATTTTCATCCACCTAGTGGAGAAGCAGAAGACTACAGAAGCAGAATGTTGCTGACATCTTGGTCAGTGTCTCTATTGTTTTTTCTTATCTGATTTCCTTTGTTGCTGCTTTTCCTCCCTCACAACACTCTCACTCCCAACTCTGGGTCTTTTTACTGACTCTCCCCTATACCTGGGATGCTTTCCCTCTTTGTTTCATTCTATTTTCCTTAAAGACTTAGTTTCAAACCTACTTATCCCTACAAGATGTGTTTCTAGCCTCATAACTTCCCTTACCACCACATATTGCTGGTGATTTCTATCTAAGATCACCTCTGATGTGCCCTTTGTGTATCTTGTATGTAGTTTTTTTGTATATTGTCTCCCCCATTACAATGTGAGCTTCTAGAGGACTGGGACTTTTGGTTTTTTACCTTCCTTTGTTTCCCCAGTGTTCAGCACTGTGCCTGACACATAGTAAACACTTAGTAAGTGTTTACTGGTTTGACTTCATTCACCATCAACTCTCCATGAACATCAAGCCTACCCTAGGATAAGGCCGTCAACCTGATAGCTCTTCATCTTAGACATCTATTTAGCTTTGTTACTCAGCCCTCCTCTGTTCTCTCTGTTGCCTCTCTCCTCTGACTGGAGAGCTTAAAGACAGAGCAAGGAACTCCTCTAAAGGTCTCTCTTTATAGAAGGCTCAGAATTTCCTTCTTCCATTCAACTTCATTTACTTATTATCAGTTATTCTACTTGGTTTGGATTCCATGAATATCATGTCATCATGCTGTTTACCCTCTAAAGGCTACCCCATCCCCTTTCAGCTTCCTTTTGTGTGTTGTCTTCACCATTAAATTGTAAGCTCCTTGAAGTCAGGGACTGTCAGTGTTGGACACATAGTAGGTAATTTAATAAATGTTAATTGACTATTACTATAAAAAAGGATCAAGTCCTAAGGAGGAAAATGGTTTCAATAACTCTCTGAATTCCTTGGGGTTCACTCCCATAGATATATGCCAGATTACCTATCCAGGGTTACAGAAAAAGTCCAGATGTGCCAGCGTAAACAGTCAACTGACACTCTATGCATGCAACCATGCTCAAGCCAAGTTTATCATTAAATGCCTGATGAGATTAAGATAGTCTAACTGTACAGCTCCAATATAGGACAAGAATAAGGCATGGCTGGTTAGTGACCATAGGACTCATGTGCCTGGAAGTATTATTTCAAGCATAGCTTCCTCTCAGATCTATGATAGTCTGTTGAATGGAATGTAGACATAAAGTTGTTGTTGTTTATCCTTCATTTTCAAAGAGGACCAATGACATCACAGGGTGATATCTTGACTTGCATATGAATTGGATTTAAGTGAGCCAGAGTTGCACAAAGTGTCAGGTTTACTCTCTCTTCTAGAATCATTGAAGTCCAGTGCAAGACAAAAATCAAGACTGACTTTGGTGTCTTCAATGTCTGAAAAAGCTCTAAGCCCTCCATAGTACCTACTTCAGCCACTTTCATGGCCACTGGAACATATTGTTCTCATCCACCCATTTCTCTAGAGGAAGTCTTCATGTGCTTGGAGTAGACAATCCCCTAATTCACAAAAATGTTTGAGGCCTGTTGGTTGCCCTCAACTAGGTTTAGCTGGTCTGCCAAGACAGTTTTATTTAGAGTGTAGCTGCTGCACGTGTTACAGCTTCTTGGAGTCACAGGTGAGAGCTTAGTGACAGATAGACACCAAAGATAAATGAGCAGCTCTGAAAAGGGCTCAGTAAACCCTCACACCAGAGGTGCTAGTTCTCCCTCAAACACATAGTGTCTTAAAGCTTAGAGGGACCTTAGAAATCATTAAGACAAATTTCTTCATTTTTTAATATTTTACTTTTTTCCCAATTACATGTAAAAAATTTTAACATTCTTTTTAAATGAAATTTTGAGTTCTAAATTCTGTCTCTTCCTCCCCACTAACCCTTCCATGAGAAGACAAGAGATTTGATATAGTTTATACATGTGTAGTCATACAAAACATTTCCATATTGTTATTATTTCCATATTGTTGTTTCCATATATGTTGGTGAAAAAAGACAATAAAACCCAAGAAAAATCAAGAAAGTTTTAAAAAGTATGCTTTGATCTACACTCAGACTCCATCAGTTCTTTCACTGGAGGTGGATTGTATTATTGAGAGTAGCAAAGTCATTTACAATTAGTCAGCTACAATTGGCTATTACTATGTACAGAGTTCTCCTGGGTCTGTTCATTTCATTTTGCATCAGTTCTTTTAAGTCTTTCCAGGTTTTTCTGACAACATTCTGCTTTCAGCACAATAGTATTCCATTACAACCAGATATCAAAATTTGCTCAGCCATTACCAAATTGGTAAGTACCCCACAATTTCCAATTCTTAGCCACCACAAAAAGAGTTACTATACATATTTTTTGTACATGTAAGTCCTCTTTTTTGTTCTTTATTTCTCTGGGATACAAACCTAGTAATAGTATTGCTGGGTCAAAAGGTATGCATGGTTTTATAGCCCTTTGGCTCTATATAGCTAAATTCCTGTATATAGCTAAATAGCCTTTTGGGCATAGTTCTAAATTGCTCCACCAATAGGACATTAGTGTTTCAATTTTTCCACATCTCCTCCAACATTTATCATTTCTCAGAGAGAGATACAGAGAGACACACAGAAAGATAAAGAGACAGAGACAGACAGGCAGAGAGGGAGAGAGAGAGAGAAAGATAGAAAAACATAGAGACAGAGAGAGAGAGAGAGACAAAGAGAGAAAGAGACAGAGGAACAGGGAGACACAGGCAGAAAGAGAGAGACAGAGAAAAGCAGAGAGAAACAGACAGAAAGAGAAACAGAGAGAGTCAATCTGATAGGTGTGGAGTGGTGCCTCCAAGTTGTCTTTACTTACAAGTTAATAATGATTTCGAGCTTTTTTTTCATATGACTAGCAATAGTTTAGATTACTTTATCTGAAAACTGTTCATATGTTTTGACCACTTATCAATAAGAAAATGACTTTTATTCTTATAAATTCAAATCAGTTCTATATATATTTAAGAATGAGACCTTTTTCAGAGAAACTTGCTGTTAATTTTTTCTTAATTATGATTCCTGTATATTTCATTTCATCCCATTTCCCCCTTATATCGTTCTCTCTTTCTCTTTTTACCCTGTTCTCAAAAGTGTTTTACTTCTAACCACTTACCCCAATCTACTCTCCCTTTTATCAGCCCATCATCTTCCTTTCTATTGTCCCTTTCCCTTACTACTTCCCTGTACAGTAAGATAGATTTCTATACTCAACTGAGTGTGTGTTACTCCCTCTTTGAGCACATTTGATGAGAGTAAGGTTCAAGTACTACCCCTCCACATCCTTCATCTTTCTTTCTACTATATAAGCTCTTTTCTTCCATTTCATGTGAGATAATTTACCCTATTCTACCTCTCCCTTCTCCCTTCTCCCAGTGCATTCCTCCTTCTCACCCCTTATTTTTTTTAATATTATCCCATCATATTCAACTCACATTCATGCCCTCTGGCCATATATACTCCTTCTAATTGTCCTAATAATGATAAAATCCTCAGGAGTTACAAGTATCATCTTCCATGTAGGAACACAAACAGATTAACCTTATCAAATACTTTATGATTTCTCTTTCCTATTTACCTGTTTATGCATCTGTTGAGTCTTATATTAGAAAATCAAATTTTCTATTTGGCTCTGGTCTTTTCACCAGGAATACTTGAAAGTATTTGATTTCATTAAATATCCATTTTTTTCCATTAAAGATTCTACACAGTTTTACTAGTAGGTGACTCTACCTCTTTTGCCTTCTAAAATATCATATTTCAAGTACTCTGATTCTTTAATGCAGAAGTTGCTAAATTTTGCCTTATCCTGACTCCACAATTTGTGAATTGTTTCATTTTGGCTGTTTGCAATATTTTCTCCTTGCTTTGGGTGCTCTGGAATTTAGCTATAATATCCCTTGGAGTTTTCACTTCTGGATCTCTTTCCAGAGGTGATTGGTAATTTCTTTCAATTTCTATTTTACCCTCTGATTCTAGAATATCAGGGAAGTTTTTCTTGATAATTTCTTAAAAGATGATGTTTAGGCTCTTTCTTTGTTGCTTTTAGGTAGTCCAATAATTCTTAAATGATTTCTCCTGCATCCATTTTCCAGGCAGTTGTTTTTCCAAGGAGATAGTTCACATTTTGTTCTATTTTTTTCATCCTTTTAATTTTATTTTACTGTTTCTTGATGTCTCGTGGAATTCTTAGCTTTCATTTCCCCAGTTCTAATTTTTAAAGAATTATTTTCTTTAGTGAACTTTTTGTACCTCTTCTTCCATTTGATCAATTCTGTTTTATAAGACATTCAGTGATTTTTTTGTATATGTTTTTCCACTTGACCAATTCTGGCTTTTTAATGGTTTCTTCTCTTCAGTGGATTTTTGTGCCTCTTTTACCATTTGGTCTTTTCTGTTTTTTAAGGTGTTATTTTCTTTTCTTTTTTCCTGCTTTTTGGAGGGCAATTGGGGTTAAGTGACCTGCCCAAAGTCACAGGGCTAGTAAGTGTGTCAAGTGTCTGAGGCCAGATTTGAACTCAAGTCCTCCTGACTCCAGGGCCGGTGCTCTACTCATTGTGCCACCTAGTCACCCCTAAGGTGTTATTTTCTTCAATATTTTTGTGATGTTTTCTTTTTTTAACCAAGCTGGTGACTCTTCATGATTTTGTTGTTTCACTCTCATTTCTTTTCCTATTTTTTTTTTTATCTCACTCTCTTATTTGATTTTTTAAAATTCTTTTTGAGCTTTTCTAGAATTTCTTTGGGAGCCAAGACCAATTCAAATCTTTCTTTGAGGCTTAGGATATAGCTATTTCAACTTCATTGTCTTCTTCTGAGTTTGTGTTTTGATCTTATGCTTGCTCATTTCCCTGTCTATTTATTGACTTTTAACTTTATTTTAAAGTTGGCCTCTGCTCCCAGGGTAGAGGGGGCATTCCCCCAAGATTCAGGTTTTTGTGCAGCTGTTTTCTGAGATGGATCTTAGAATCTGTAAGTTTTCATTTTTTGCAGAATAGTATGATCTTTTTCTTCAGTATTTGGGGAAGGGGTATCCTTTAGCAAGCTGTTGACTCATTTTTCACAACTTTCTTGCAGCACTCTCATTTCTCTTCACAATTTTTCCTCTACTTCTCTTACATGATTTTCAAAATTCTTTTTGAGTTCTTCCATCTCCTGAGACCAATTCATATTTTTCTTGTGGGCTTTGAATGTAGGAGCTTTGACTTTGTTGTCTTCTTCTGGTTGTATGTTTTGATCTTTCTTGTCACCAAAGTAAGTTTCTATAGTCTGAGTTTCTTCTGCTGTTTGCTCATTTTTCCAGCCAATTACTTGACTTTTTAACTCTTTGTTAATGTAAGGCTCTGCTTCCAGTGTTAAGGGCATACTATACTAAGCTTCCGAGGTTTTGTGCAGCTATTTTCAGAGATACTTCTAGGGACTTGTCACTTTTCAGTTCTTCCATGGTGGTATGATGGCCCATTCTGTGGTCTGTGAGTGACCACAAGCAATCTTTTCTGCCCTGGAAATGTGAAGAGTTCCCTCTCCACTGTTGCCATAATCTCTGCTATCCCAGTGTTCCTCCTTGCCCCAAGACTGAAACCCAGGACTATGACCCAGATTAAAACACAGGCAAACCAACAGAATCCTGCCTCAGTGCCAGAAAAGAGATCTCCATAATCTCCTTCTGATAAGTTGTTCAATCTTCTTACATTCTGTGGGCAGAGAGCCCTGGGAGCAGTCTCTGATGCTGCTGCTGCCAGGGAGGGTCTGCATTTCTCTGTTACCAGGTCTGACAGACCTTTCCTATGAACTATCGGGATTGTCTTGGGCTGGAAATTTGTTTTACTCTGTCTTTTTGTGGGTTCTGTTGATCTAGAATTTATTTACAATCATTTTTACAGGTATTTGGAGTGGTTGTGGGGGAGATCTCAAGCAAGTCCCTGCTTTTGCTTTGCCATCTTGCTCCCTACCCCTAGCACTCTCCTCCCCCAGCCAAGACGTATGATCTAAGAGATTTGGTGTGTTTATTACTTTTCTGGCCTGTGTTCTGGTCTGTGAGCAAGCACCAGCACTCTTTTCCACATTGGAACTATGATCAGGATACCCACTCCTCTGTGGCAACAGCATGTTCTTCCTCACCATGAGATTGAAACCCAGAACTGTGATTTAGGCCTATGTATGGACAATACAACAGAGTCTTACATTAAGGGCCAGCAAAGTGACCCCTGCCACCTCCTTTTGATCATTTATCTGACCCCTTTGTCATCTGTGGGCTGAGAGCTTCAGAAGCCAAAGCTGCCAATTTAGTTGCCCCCAACACCTGCTGCAATCTTGCCAGGAAATCAACGGTACTAGACTGCACTCCAAACTCACCCTGGTACAACATGCCTTTTCTGGCAACCTTTAAACTGTCTTAGGCTGGAAATTTGTTTCACCCTATCCTTTTGTAAGCTCTGCCACTTTAGATTTCATTTTGATGCATTGTTTTGAAGTTATTTGGAGAGGAATTTAGGAAAGCTAAGTTGAGTCCTTGCCTTTTCAGTATCATCTGGGCTTTACTCCTATCATTATTTTTTTAAATAGGTTTTATTCATTCGTTTTTATACATACATACATACATATATGTATATATGTGTGTGTGTGTGTGTGTGTGTGTGTGTGTATATATGTATAATATCACAGTCCTTTCTAAATATACCACATCTACTCCATCATTATTAGAAGGTTCTTTTGTAGCTTATAACCAAGGAAATGAGTTAAGCAAAAACAACTGAAACACTGACCACTGTTGGAAGATGTCCACAACACTCTGCCCCTATCATCCTCTGCTTCTTGACAAGAGGATGAAGGTCTATTCATTTGTCTATTCTCTAGGACAAAGATTGAGCTTTCTTTTTAGTCTTATTTTAATTGTGTATGTTATGTGTATCATGATTATTGTTGATGTTCTGGTTTTACTTCAGTCTGCATCAAATCATGTAAATTTCATGTTTCTCTGAATTCATCATATTTTTCATCTTTAATTTAAAATAATATTCTTTTATGTTCACATTCCCAGTTGAATCAGCCATTCTCTAATTAATTTATTTACAACTCTTTTCAAACATACCAAAAAAAAAGGCTCTGAGTATTTTGGCACAAATGAGATCTTTCTGTCTCTGACCTCCCTGGGTTCAGAGTGAACAGTTTATTCACTTTTGTCACATAATCCCAGCTCGTTTTCTAGAATATCAAACCATTCCTTTTTCCAAGGTGATAAAGCCAAGGTCCAGAGAAGTAAAATAAATTGCCTAAGATAACAGTTAGTTGGGAGGAAGAGAGAAACAATACCTAAGGCCCAGAAGTATCTATGACTTCCCTAGACTAAGGATTTTCAAAACACCTGGTTTTTACCCTTGGCATTATTAGCATCAGCACCACTCAAGAGAAACCAAATTGTCACTTCTGGAAGTGACAGCCAAACAACTTTTGTTCATTCTGATTATATCCCGTTTATGTCCAGGACCCAGATAACTACAGTGTAACTATAAGCACAGGTACTTAAGGCAGTAGTAACTTGTATGATTTAAAATACTACTTCTTAGAAAAAACAAGGAAGTCAGAGTATCACATATCCCAAAATACTCATAGTATGTTTTGTGATAGAAAAGAATTATAAACAAAATGGGTGTCCATTGACCAGAGAATGACTAATAAACTGTGCATTCAGTATTCTAACAAAAATAAATAAATAAAAACAACTTAAAATGTCAGTACGGATGGCCTATAAAATTCAGTGGACAGATCAAAGACACCGGAGGTAAATGAAAAACAAAGACCTCTGAACAGAGACTGGTGTCATATCCCTTAAAGGGTATGGAAACTGTACCTCCAGTCATCAAGAAACCTGGTATGATGGAGAAAACTCATTCAATATGTGAATAATTTCATACAAGACCCAAACTCAGCAAGAAGTCTGACTCCTCCCTGCCAATCATTAAGGGTAGCTCTGAGAAATAGCAATAGAGCATTTCATTGGTCAAGTGAGGAAAGAATTACAATGAAGCTTAAGATTATGAGTCAGAGAAATAAACCTGAGACCAAGTCTAAAGAAGGAACTAGGGCAGACATCATCTCAAGCCACTTCAAAGAGAATTTTAAAATTCCTTGTAACTGAGATCAGTTTAACTTTTTTGCTATTGGTGACCCTTCCCTCACATCAATGGCTGCTGTCTTTTACAATCCAACCACACAGAATACAGTGGTATTACTCATAAATCATTTAAAGTGTCCTATTGGCCATAGAGACCAAAGGGTCAAGTCAAGTGGCTTCAGGTACTTAGAAGTAAATTGTGGACCTGTAATAGGACTGATGGGAAGGAGGAATGAAGGTCTTGGGCCACTTGATAATATACCTATAAAGAAAGACCCCTCACAATTAAATGTTTTGGAAATATATAGCTGGGAAGATCGTGCCCAAATGTTATTTAGGAATGGGGGGGGAAGGAAGCGGGGGGAACAAGGGCATTCTGACAATGAATTAGCTTTCTGGTGCAGTTTTGCCTTTTCTTAAGGTTAATAACAGACAACTCTGGGGATAGATAGCATCAAGCTGTTTCCAGGATCTGCTGAGACCAAAAAGTATGCAGAGAGACATCTGCATACCAATAAGCCATTTGAGATCTAGTGCAGGACAATGGGACTCATTACAGCTGCAAACCTGCTGAACTCAGGTCATCTTTGCTCTTATTAAAAGAATGTCTCTTTTACCCGATGTGGCAACTGGATTTCTCCTCAGCTGTTGATGAGAAGAGTCTCCGTCTTTATTGAGTAGATATTTCCCACAAGTGTTGCTCTCCTTAATGGCAATTTTACCCTATTATGTGTATTTCCCAGGGAGCCAAAGAATGTTAATGAATGTCAAGCCCATGTTTCTCTCAGTGGCTGGATTTCCAAATGTGGTTAGAGCAGTGGACTGCTACAAGCACACATGCTAATCAGGGCTCCATCTGCACAGGAGGCTGCTTACAGAAAGAGACAATTATTTTGCTCCGTGCAGTGCACCTTGGGGAGGGAGGGAGCAGATGTAGAGTAGTGAATTCCCAGGGCTTATGATGATTAGGGGCCCCCCAAAGCATACTTAAGTCTTTGAAATAAATACTAAAAAAAAAAAGTTTCCAAAACCATGAAAAGGAATCTTCCTCTCAGGGTAACTTCACCATTTATTTCAAAGACTTTTCCATCAGAGAAAATATTTCTCTCCAACTGCTACAGTGACTCATAGCCAGACATGGGGTGCAATCCCATCATGCACCCAGCAGTAGGTGGGCTGCTTTCCCTTTCAACTAAATGGAGAAGTTGTGGGACAGGAGGCCACAGACAACACTCTGCCATTGGCACTTTGTGGGGAAAGAATATTAAATATCCCGCTCATTGAGTAATCATGCCTCCACTGCAGCCTACATGAGGAGAGAAGTCATAAATGAATTACTGATAATAATAGGGAGGTTAGATTTACCATCGACCCAAAGCACTCTTGGGTGGCCCTGATCGCATGAATTGTGCAAGTTTATGATTCTTCAGACAGTAAGAAAAGGCTCCCAGGAGTCATCTGACATCTTTATTTTGAGGTTTAAAAAATATCAGATGATTGTGCTTATAGCTATTTCTTCTCATATTTCACTGCCAGCTCTGCACATGTTTTCTGCATTTTGTCAGCCAGCTAGCAGCCACAAAGTAGGGCCCACAAAGGCCTTTTGCCACCTGAGGTCTACTAACCACACTGACTTAAGAAACTGACCCTCAGTACCAACCACTGAGATCAGAGACCATGCTACTGCCAACGTTTGAATGTGAGGGAACTGGGTCAGTTCTCCCTTCTTGGAATTCTCACTATGATTTCACTTCCCAATGGACTAGGGAAATCTAATTTGCAGTGTGGTTTTAAATATCCCGTTTTGTGTACCAAATAAAGGAGGAATGGTAGGCCTGAGGTTAAGACCTGAGATCAAATCTTGTGATCATGGAAAAGTCACTTAATCTCTTTGCTCCAGGTAACTCTCTCAGACATTAGGTTTAAGAGCAAGTAGAGGGAATTTTATGAGCCCAGTGAAATCACAGGTCTGGTTCAAAAAAAAAAGGCATTATGTCATGGTTGAAAACATCATTCCTTTTCACTTGTCCAATGTTGTTGTTGTTTAGTCATTTTTTTTTCAGTCATTTCTGACTCTGTTACATTTTTTGGGGTTTTCTTGGTAAAATTAGTACAGTTTTACCATTTCCTTCTCCAGCTCATTTTACAGATGAGGCCACTGAGGCAAACAGGGTTAAGTGACTTGCCTATGGTCATATAGCTAGTAAGTGTCTGAAGTCAGATGTGAAATCACAAAGGTGAGTCTTCCTGATTCCAGGGTCACCACTCTATCTACTGTGCCACCTAGCTGCCAGTCATTTGTCCATTAGGAGTTCCCTACAGCAATGAAATTACAGGTCTAGTCATTAGCCTTAGGCCTATGTCTTAAATACAGAAAGGTGCTCAGTAAATTTTTGTCAAATGAACATGCTTCACAGGGTTGATACATATAGGAATCAATGAGGTCATATAATTATGGTAAAATACTTTGGAACTATAGGTAGAAAAGCCTTTCAAGTAAAATGTAATTTTCCATTCAAAGCCATCTCCCCATAGAGAGAACAAAGTGGCCAGACACAGAATAACATTTAGAGTTCAAAGGAGGGGAAAGGGGAAAAAATAATTTATCAAGGGTGAAGTTCCATGAAGATGGGTTGGGATTAATTGCCTTTAATGAAGTAATGAAGTATTATAAAATGGACCCTTTAGTCTGAAAGTCAAATTCTATTTAACAATTGCATTATACCTAAAATTCTACAGCCAGGAAAATGTATAGTTGTTCTTCTGCCTTTTGGAGATGAATAACAGCCTATCTTGATCTCAGACCATATAAGTTCTAGTGCATCAGAGATCTGACCATACTTTGTACCTAGCCCTAGAGACCAGGCCTGATTCCAGGTCATCCCCCTACACAAAGGATAACCTAGGGTGTCAAGTAAGTCCTTGGATAACTTAAAAGATGTTAGAAGGTGCTTGTTCTGTAGCAGGTCCAGACACCCGGGGCAATCTAGGGCAGAAAAGAAACTCCTAATGTCTTCCAGAACAAGGTCTTGGAATAAAACTCCTAAAACCATCATCCCAGCTTGCCGGAATCAAGACCTCACTCCCAAGTCTGACCCAGGGCTCAAATCGTAATTAACTGCCTACTGGGGGCCAGAGAGGCAGAGTATCAAAGTATAAGCCCTTGGTGACACCAACCTTGGGTCAAAATCCTGACATACAGATGGAGGAAAAAAAACTTGTAGTTTCAGGGAGGGTTTTCCCTATGACAAAGGTTGTGATAAATGATCATTTGTGAGCCTGAAATAGCTGCAGAAAGTTTCCTTTGGTCAAATTGAGCTGATATCTTTGTTGTAAAAGAGAGACTGGAGGAAAGAAATTAGCCTAGGAGGGGATGGGGAAGAGATAGGGAGGAGAACATCTGTCTGCTTACCCACACAGGAGAGGAAGGAGATTAAGGCAAAGACATATTCATATATTATTCAAGAGAGATAAAAAGGGAGTGTGACCTCCCCCAAATGTGATATATGTGGATAGACTAGAGTTTGAACATAAATACAGATAATTGTGTTAGCTGAGAGAAATTCATTAGCTGTAATGTAAAGTCTGGGGGTAGGTGAACACATACTCATGTATGCACAGAGGTATGCTTGTAAGTCCTCAGGGCATACACCCCACACAGATAACAAGGGTGCAATAAACCCATAGCAAATTGAAACAAGGTAAACTTATGTGAATGTCTGGGGCTCATTCCATTTTAGGCCAACCTCTATAGAAGATACCAGAGGGTCCCAATAGCAGTTAAACCCAAGTAGAAGTGTTTAGCCTACAGTTAAGGGAGCTCTTCCCATAGACACCAACCCACATAGCTCTCCACAGCCTTAGAATCTGAGGCTTGATGCCTCTCTTTCTGTTAAATTGCTTAGATCGATTGCTTAGCAAATTTAGAAAGCCTCCCCCTTCCTCAACACGTAACTCACTGGACCCAGGCTGCATAGGTACCCACACCCTGGTTTTGGCTGTGAATCACATTTACCTATTTGCCAAGATTATCTTCTGCATCCCAAGCCGTTGCCAGTAGTCTTGACTTTTGTCTTGCCACTAGACTTCTATGACTTCGGAAGAGAGAATGAGGCTGAGGACTTTGTGCAACTCTGCCTCACTTAAATCCAATTTATACACGAGTCAAGACATCACCGATGATTTGGTCCTCTTCCAAGAAGGACAAACAACAAAACTTGATTATTGCATTTTATTTTGATTTGAACCTTTCAATGCCTTTCAGATACATTGCTTTACTTTCACAAGGGGGGGCAAATCTTATTTCATTTGCCACATGTGCAGTGACAGAACCAGTATAGTGTAATAATTAATAATAATAATAACAAAGTTATTATGGCTAACATTTCTATAGTGCATTATGATTTGCAAATTGAATCAATAGGTTAGTCAGAAAGTAAATATTTATAAGCACTTACTAGCCAGGCATTGTTCTAAGCCTTGATGCTACAAAAATAGGCAAAAAATAGTTCTTGTCTTCAAGGAGCTCACAATCTATTAGAGGAGATAGCAAGCAAATGAATAGTTATCCATAAGCTACATACAGGATAAATAGAAAATAAGTAAGAGAAGGGAAGAAGAAGGGATTCGGGTAAAAGACAGAATCTTAGTTGGAGCTTAAAAGAAACCAATAAAGGCATTAGGTAGAGAAGGGGGAAAAGAGTTTTCCAGATACAGGGGGATAGCCAGAGAAAATGCCCAGAGGCAAAAGACAGAGTTTTGTTTGTTCATGGAACAGCCAGGAGACCAGCATCACTGGATCTAAGACTATTGGAGCTGGGAGTAAGGTGTAAGAAGACCAGAAAGGTAAGAAGGGGTTAGGTTATAAGGGGCTTTGAACACCAAGGATTTTGTATTTGATCCTGGAAATGATGGGGACCCACTGAAGTTTATTTGGGGGGAAGGTGACATGGTTGGACCTGCACTTTAGGAAAATCATTTTGGTGATTAAATAAAGGATGAATTCAATTAGAGACACACCCACCAGAAGACTATTGCAATAGTCCAGGTATGAGGTGATAAAGGCCTGCCCCAAAGTGGTGATATTATTAGACGATAGGAGATATATTTAAGAGATGTTGCAAAGCTAAAACTGACAAGCCTTGGCAACAGATTAGAGATGGGAGGTTGGAGATAGTGAGTGGTCAAGGATGATGCCCTATGCTGTCAGCCTGCAGAACTAGCTCGAAGTACTTTACAAATACTAGATTATTTGATCATAACAACTTTTTGAAGTAGATCCTATTATTAGCGTGATTTTGTGGATGAGGAAATCAAGGCTAACAAAGTTTAAATTATATGTCTAGTATCATATAGCTAGTAAGTTTCAGAGGCAAGGTTTAGCTGCAGATCTCTCTGACCCCTAGTCCAATGCTCAAGCAAGTACTTCCTCTACCTACCTCCCTAAGGAGGAAGCTGACTTAGCCCTGGGCATGGGCATGGAAGGGGTGCTGTGCCTCCACCCTTCACACTCGCTACCTTTTTAGTCTCTCCCACACACATACACCCAGTGCATTACCAGCTGACCAAATTATTTTCTCATTCTACTGGTTCTCAGACTGGCACCCTCTCCAGAGTCCCAGTGCCATTGCTCCTCTCTCAAAGGATCCATCTTCATACCAAAGCAGACCACCTCCATTGTGCCACTTAACTGGGGAGCCCATTTCACATAGTCTACTCGAAATCATTTTGGGTTCATCAAGGAGACCAGAAATGAAGATGTCTCCCATGCCATAATAAATTCAGCCCTAGCTTTCACTAGTTCTAATATTTCTTTGCCTTTCCTTTCTGCTATGAACTCCAGTTCTCTATTGTGAGTGTGGCCTGCCTCAAGAAGGGGGATATCTTTATTGTCATGTATGTATATAATGATGCATTAGGGGGGAAAAGTACCATGGGTAAATACATTTTTTAAAACTAGGGAAGGATTCTTTGGCGAGGGGAAGGAATGTTTTGTCAAATAGAAGAATATTGTAGGAAAAAAAATATTGCCAAGGAAATTTGCATCTCAAGAATTTCCAGTAAAGAAAAGGAACAATCAAGAAAAGACCCAAGAAATCTGAAAAGCATGAAGCTTCAAATTGTCCTGTACAAAGAACCATTCAATGAAAATGGCACCTTGATGGTTAATAAACTCTCCCTCATCTAGATCTTTTCCTCCCACATTCCTTCCATCTTCTGATGTTCACTGAGCTTTCTCCTGAAGATATCACATTTCCCAATATTCCCTCCAATTCTAGCTGCTCCTGCTTTCACATTCCCTGACACCTGGGGCCAAGTGGAGGAGCTGACATACTCCTTGCTTCCCATTGCCATGATCAGACTTTCTTCTTCCACCATTACTCAAAAACCACCTCTCTTATTTTAATGTGCTATAATAATTGGGCTCCCTTCCTCATGTCTCTCCCCATTCCAATCCATCTTCCCCACAGCTGCTGAAGTGATTTTCCAGAAGCAAAGATCTAACCATGTCACTTCCCCATTTGAAAAATTCCAGTGGCTTCTTCTTATCCTCTCTAGGACACAAAGTAAACTCCTCTGCTTAATTTTTAAAGCCCTTCCCAACCTAGCTCCCACCAATCTTCCCAGTTTTTTTGGATACACCCCCTGCCCCAATCCCAGCAGTCTACAATCTAGACAAACTGACCTCTCTGTTACGCACCCATGACACTACATGTTCCATTTTGGTCTTTGTACTTTATATCCCCTATCCCTGGATTCTCTCCTCGCTTCACTCTCTTCTTTCAATACATAGTTCAAGCATAGCCTTCTATAAGAAGCCTTTCCTGATCTCCCAGTTGCAAGTGTTCCCCCTCCCAAACTATCTTGTACTAACTACTTTGCATTTATTTGTATTGATTCTTTTCATTTTGATTCTGTGCATATACCTTTGTTGAACTGTAACCTTGAGAGAGGGGATTATTTCATTCTTTGTCCTTGCATCCCTAGGACCCAGGACCCAGCACAGTGTCTACTATACTTTTTTTTTTTTGGTATGGCAATCGAGGTTAAGTGACTTGTCCAGGGTCACATAGCTAGTAAATGTCAAGTGTCTGAGATCAGATTTGAACTCAGGTCCTCCTGATTCCAGGGCCAGTCTTCTATCTACTGTGTCACCTAGATGCCCTTCCCTGCCCTAGCCTGTAAATTTTTATGTGCTGAGCAACTCTTTAAAGGATTTCTTTAATACAAATTCTAATACATCCCTAAGCCTTGAATTCTAGCATTATAGAATCTCTTAATCACAGTAAACTTTGGTGAATAGGCACCACACCTTGTGAAAAACAGTATAATACAGTAGACAGAAAGCTATACCTGAAGTCAGGAAGACTTGGGTTCATATCCTGACTCAAACAGTTTTTTTTTATTTCATTCTGAACATAAGAAATAAAACAAGCATTTCCATAACATAGTAGAAGGGGAGGGCAGGAAAGATGATCACATATGAAACTATAAGTCTATTGCATATAACTTGCTATTCTTTTTAAATATATAAAAAGTTATCTGATAACTTTTTTCCTTTTTTATTCTTCCCTCCCTCACCCTCAGAGATGACTACCATTAGACACAAATATGTACATATGTTTATATGTATGTATGTAAGTATGTATGTGTGTATTTATAAAATCATTCTCTACACCTATTTTTTTCAGTTCTTTCTCACTTTTTAGGTATTTTAAACAAAAGAGGGGACAATATGCTTTGTAAGTTAAATTCCTTCACAACTGGACTGGTTTTAAATAAGTTCTAAACTGAAAAGTCCTACTAAGAGCCGCATTAGGTCAGTCTGCCTGCTAAGAAGTCACCACCTCCTCCTTGCTTTTTATCCATCTGACTATTCATCTGAGGCTGAAACAGAAATCTTTTCCTGTAATAATACCTTAACATCTTTAACCCCTCTGCTCCTAAACATGTACTTTCCCACATCTTATATAAAAGAAAAATTATATTTACCCAATTCCCAGTTTTTTGGTTTTGGATGTTTTTTTTCTTAATAAAAGGAAATCAGGCATGTCTCTTATCAACTGGAACAAGTGTCCTTAAAGTCATATAAGATTGCAAGAGGATTTTGAAATGCAGTCCCAATGTATTCCCTTCATGTGAACAGCCAGGTGACAGAACGGATAGCACATTGGGCCTGGAGTCAGGAAAACCTAAGTTTAAATCCAGCCTCAGATATTTACTACTTGAATGACCCTGAGCCAGACACTTAGCCTCTATTTGCTTCAGTTTCATCATCTGTAAAATGGGGTTAATAATAACATCTTACTCCCAGAGGTAATAGTTGTAAAGCACTTAGTAAAGCCTGGCACATAGGCTAGTGAGAGAGAGAAAGAGACAGACAGACAGATAGACAGAGACAGAGAGAGACAGACAGACAGAGACAGACAGAGACAGAAAGAGACAGAGAGAAATACACATATTTGTGTGTGTGGACAAATGCTCATGTGTGCTATTATTATTATTAATAATATTATGTTCAAGCTTAACTCTCGCTGAGAATAAGCAATGCTTGTGTATTATACCTGGCTCTATGCTATATTAATAATGAATTCTGATATATTGAGTAGCAACTGGCATCTCAGCACTTCAGTTTTCCCACATACTTCAAATAAACTAAAAATCATTACCTCCTTATTATATTTAATACTTTATTAACAGGATGTCTATCCATTTAACTTCTTGATGAAAAGCTTAAATAAGATTCTAGAACAAGAATCATTAGCCATTCAAAGACAAAAGTGTCAAGTAAGCCACCTCCAGTCTTCCAATTTTCTGGCAAAAAGGGTAAAAAATCATAGACATATAGCATATGCTGATTCTCATTGAAACGCAGGGAATTAAAAAGAGCCAGAGAATAAACAGGGGATGGATTGTGGTGACAACAACCAACTGACCTACCACTGAAACTGACCCCCTTGCGTCTCTGACACAAGGCACAGAATCTAGCCTGAAAAATTAATGTTAACCATTATGGAATAGAACTTCATCGTAAACCACCCCTGTATTGGTGACCTGTTTGCTTTGCTCTATTCTCTTAAAGGTTTAGGGCCAAAGTTTTTGGAAACTCTGGAGATTTGGTATGGACATATCTGGTCCTGCTCTTTCCATTTGCTCCCTTAAAAGGTAGCCTCAGAGACTTCTTGGAGCTGGAGTTCATGGGATCAAAGGAGAAATCAAACAGGTGGGTTCTCTCAGCACCTGAGCAGTCAGATGTACAAATGTCTGAGGTGATCACATAGACATAGCTGCAAACACACTTTGAAGACTGGCAAGCCAAAGAGAAGCAGGTCATCACCTCTAGCCACTTCAACAACCCTCATAGTACTTCAATATCATTGCCTCATCGTTCTACTTGTTATGTTTCTATTCTCTTCGTTCTATCCTTTTTGTTACTTCCATTTTCTTGGTTGATCAATTAGTTGTTGTTTCTGTACCATTGAAATAAAAATTCTATGGACCATAGACAATTTCTTTTGTAGCACATCACACTTTCAAGAGCAATAATCTACAGATGGATAGCTCTCAAAAGATGCTGCTGAATGACTAAATGACCCCATTTACCATTTCTGTTTGCATTTTTCATAGTTCCTTAAGGCAGCAGTTCTCAACCTGTGGGTTATGTTCAATTTGTAACAATGAAAATACATCCTGCATATGAGATAGATTCATAACAGTAGCAAAATTACAGTTATGAAGTAGCAACAAAAATAATTTTGTGGTCGGGAGTCACCACAACATGAGGAACTATATTAAAAGGTCGTGGCATTAGGAAGGTTGAGAACCACTGTCTTAAGGACAAAGAAAGGGGAAACTGTATAACACCATACACTGAAGTATCTGGGGAGGGGGATGGGGCTTAGGAGTGGATACATACACCCAGGCCAACATAATAAAAAACAGACGTTTTGAATCCTCCATATCTAAAATTTAGACAGGTGCAAATGAGATGTTGGCCTTAGTCTAGACTTAGATTCTATGACAAATGGGAGTCATCCACAACTGGAATTCAAATTGATCTTTTAGAATTATCTGTGCGTCAAACTTTGGCCAGCACTGATAAAACATTTAAGAGATCACAAGAAATATAGCATATTCAGCATCGGACTCAAAGACTATTTATCATATTCTGAGAGGCAACATGGAACAGTAAAGAGAAAGCACAGGCCTGAAAACCAGGAAGCCCTAGATTCAAGTCCCTTCTTTGACACATACTGGCTCTCTGATATTGGACTTAACCTCTCAATATCCTCAGGAAACTCTCTAAGACTATAAATTGCAGAAAAGATGCTGACTTATATTGGGAAAGATAGTTCCTCACCAGGAGTTCTTCCACCTATGAAATCACATTTTCAGCCTATCTAGTGAATGCTACAACTATTGGTATCAACACATACAGAGTGAATGCATTAACACAGACAAGTTTCTGGGAAATTCAGAGATATTGGGGTTCTTTAATTGTGTGTGGCATGTGTGGATATTTTCTAAGTATTTTATTTCCCTTTTTTCCTTCTTTTGGTGTATGTTTAAGCCACTATCCTACATATGTATCATGATTAGATACAATAATTGTGAGTAAAACTAATTCTTAGAAAGCCTATCTTATGCATATTAATAAGAGCTTTCTTTGAGATAGTTTTATAGGCCCTGATATATGTGATAAAAATGTAAGACAGAAGGAGTTAAATTGGCACCACTATTAAGAATATCCTGGGGGTGATGGAGAACCATATATTTGATCCATCCCTTCTTGGTCTCAATGCACATACTTGCTAACTCACCTGTGCATTGAAGAATTATAATGAGCTACTTCCTTAGTAGCGATTCTTAACTGCTACCCCAAAAGACACCCAAGAACCAAAAGCAACATTTCCGCATGGACTACAGTGTAATTTTTCACAATATAGTTTGTACCAACAGCATCTCTCTCTCCAAAGATTAGAGACAAGTAGCATAGAAAAGATCTTTTTTTTTTTAATTTTTTAAATTTAACTTCAAGGAATAGGGGTTAAAAATAAAGCTAACCCCATAATGCACAAATACTGTCCTTAGTAAGAGAAGTCAGGAGTTCATCCCTTCAAACATTTGCAAAACATGTCAACGTATCTGAAATGGATAACCCAGAGACAAAGAGCTGCTCCATCTGACAGCCCTCCCTGACTCCCTTTCCTCTTTGTCTAAGATATTCAAAGGTATTTGCAAACATTTTTCAATTAATTCCCTTAAATACTTCAAGAGAAAGTTGGTTGATGGCAAGTATTATTTGGATATATTGCAATTTGCAAAATGGAAGTAATAAGAAATTCACTTAATTGTCTAAGATTTCAAATGTGCAGATGTTACTACTCATCCTTCCATTTATTAACATGCATTTTTTAAACACCTAAAATGTGCCAGAAATTGTGCTACGTACTGAGGAAACAAATACTAAACAAAAGAGTCCCTGTCCTAGAGAAACTTATATTCTACCAGCAGAAATGAAATTAGTATCCAGTGTACTTTATGAACTTAGGAAAAAATTAAAAGGAAATAGAAATTGGGGTATAGACATGAACTAAAAACTATGTCCTTCTCCATTACTCTCTGTGAGATTCTAAGTTAATATGTAACAATTTAACCGTGAGTAGCTTCAAGTCAAATAGAGTCAACTTGTAGGTATTAAGTATATGCAATGTAACTAGCACTAGGCTAGGTTCTCTAAAGAATACAAACAAATAAAAAATCTAGTCCCTGATCTTTGGGAATTCTCAATCCTGTCAGAGGGACAAGGTATGGACAAGACACAGGAAATAGAATGCAATTCAAAATAGCATATGGTCAAGAGTTAAGCTATAACATCATACATAGCCACCAGTATATTAATGTGCTATCAAACCACACCTCCTTTCATCAGAGATGTGGCAGGATGCTGCTGTAGGAACTGCTTCTGTTTGAATGTCTGTTCAGCTCCCATCCATTTTGGACTTACTACTATACTTTTAAATTAGGGAAGAATCAGTATGAGCTTCAAAATAAGCAAAAGCGTAATTTGAACTTAGAGTCCAAATAAGTGCCTGAGAAAACCAATTTTAAGCAGAATGACTTGGTGATCATAGGAATGATGAACTAGCAATCCAAATCCAAAGGCCCTCATCGGTATCATTGAAATTTGGTGGAATGCTATGCATGACTGGAATATGACTTTGGAAGGTTGAATCTTATTCAAAAGGATCAGGCTAGGTAAAAAAGTGAGGGAGAAGCAATGTAAATTAAAAGATATAGTCATGTTCGGAAATTCAGCAATAGGAAATAAAAATCATGGTTTGTTTATTTGAATGAAAATAAAAGAAGGCAAAAAGAAAAACAGTATTTTCTTTGGCGCATACTATAGACCACCTGGACAGAAAGATGAACTAGATGAGGCATTTTTGAACGAAAGTAAAAGCTTAGTATAGAGATATAATATGGTTGCGATGAGGAACATAAATCTTCCAGACATCTGCTGGGGCTCTCATTGCCAAACACAGAGCAACTATGATTTTCTTAAGTTGCCTTCAACAACCACAAGCATTTGTTTAGCATCTGTTATGTTCAAGGCAGTGTGCTAGGATCTGGGAATACAAGCACAGAAACAAAATAATATCTGACCTCAAGGAATTTACATTCCCCCAAGGGGGTTACAACAAACACACAGAAAAATAAATAAAACATGATTCTAGGACTGTGAAAGTACTACAAGTAAGAGAACAGAAAAAGGTTTCTCAGAGAAGATGAAACTTCAATTGGCCTTTTTTTCCATTTTCTTTAATTTTGGAATTAAGCATTTACTTCCCTCCAATACAATGTATTAGTTCAGTTGTTTATTTCTTTGTTGAGACTGGTTCTCCTTAGCTCTCCTAGATTGGAAGTGCAGCAGGTACACATAGACCAGATCCCACTAACAATCACCACAGAGTCTTTGACTTGATATGTTTCTGAACTGGCCTTCTTAAGCCCTCTCTACAGGTTGGTGCTTCCCCTCCAAACTCTTTCCTAGAGGATCATCATACTTGTGCCAGACTTAGTGTGGACACCTGATCAGTTTTAGCCTTACTACAGCTCAGAACTACTGTATTCAATAAATATGTCGGCCTCAGACACGTTGGTAGCAGGGATTGTATGTGTCTATCACTATACTCAGCTCCAGTCCTCTCTTAAAAAGAAAAAAGAAAGAAAACCAAAAAATTTGTAACAAATATATATAACCAAGCAATATAATTTCCCATATTTCTGTATGAAAAAATGTATGTCTCATTCTGCATCTTCAATCTATCACCCCTCTGTCAGAAGGTGGATAGGTGGGTATCACAAATCATAGTTAGTCCTCTGGAATCATGACTGGTTACTGCATTGATTAGAATATAAATGTCTTTCAAAGTTGTTTACCTTTATAACATTGTTGTCATTGCATAAATTATTCTCATTCTGCTCATTACACTCTGTATCAACTCATAAAAGTATTCCCAGATTTCTCAGAACTCGCCCTTTTCATCATTTCTTATAGCCACAATAGTATTTCATTATATTAATATACTATAATTTGTTTAGCCATTCCCAAATTGGTGGGTACCCCTTTATTTTCTGGTTCTTTTCCAAAAAGAGTAATTATAATTCTTTCTGTAGATATGGGCCTTTTTCCCTCAATGACTGATCTCTTTGGGGTATAGGCCTAATAGAAGTATCTAAGTCAAAAGACATGAACAGTTTACTAACTTTGGGGGCATAGGTCAAAAGTATTTTCTAGAATGTCTGGATCAATTCATTGCTTCACCAACGGTGAATTAATGTGCTTACTTTCCCACAGTCCCTCCAGGATCTGTCATTTCCTTTCCTGTCATCCTTGTCAATATCATGGAAATGAAGCATAAACTGAAATTTGTGTTATTTGTGTTAGTAGTGATTTGGAGCATTTTTCATATGGCTAATAATAGCTCAGATTTCTTTTCTTGTCAACTGCCTTTGATCATTTGTCAACTGGGAAATGAATGTTATTCTTTTTTAAGTTTTAATATTTTATTTTTTCCAATTACACGTAAAAACAATTTTCATCTTAATTTTTTATGTTTTTATTTTTGCCAAATTCTCTCTCTTCCTCCTCCTTAACCTCCATCACTGAGAAGGCAAGCAATTTGATAAATGTTATACATGTGTAGTCATGCAAAACGTATTTCCATATTAGTCATGTCGTGAAAGAAAACACAGACAAAAAAAAAAAAAACAACAAGAAAAAGAAAGTTTAAAAAAACCCAGTATGCTTCAATGTGTATTCAGATTCTATCGGTTCTTTCTCTGGAAGTGTATAGCATCTTTTGCCATACATCCTTAAGAGTTGTATTGCTGAGAATAGCTAAGTCATTCACAATTCATCATTGTGCAACATTGTTGTTACTGTGAACAATGGCCCCCTGGTTCTGCCCACTGCACTTTGTATCAGATCATGTAAGTCCTTCCAGGTTGTTCTGAAAGTATCCTGTTCATTATTTCTTATAGAACAACAGTATTCCATTGCAATCATACACCACAACTTGTTCATCCATTTCCCAGATTGATGGGTATCCCCTCTATTTCCAATTCTCTGAGAATAGATCTTATTCCTATAAATTTGAATCAATTCCTTGGAAATATATTGAAAATGAGACCTTTATTAGAGAAACACTGCAACATGAAATGATTCCCTTATGATTTTAGCTGCATGGTTTCATTTGTGCAAAAGCTTTACAAATTTATGTGATCAAAGCTGTTTATGATCTTCTCTATTTTTCATGAACTCTTCCCTTATCCATAGATTTGAAGGAAAATTTCTCATTTGTTCCCATAATTTGTTTATGATATGACTTTGCATATCTGTCAAATATCCATTTGGTGTTAACCTTGGTAATATGGCCTGAGTTATTGTTTAAATCTAATTTCTGCCAGACTGTCTTCCAGTTTTCCAGCAGTTGTTATATGTTAGTGAGTCCTAAGGTATATTGAACAATAGTCTACTAAATCCCTTTGCTTTTGTTTGTTGTATATCTGTTCCACTGATCAGCCTCTTTATATTTTTTTGAATCAAATATTTCAGATCAGAGGTGTCAAATACACTGCCTGCTGGTCACAGCCTCAATACACAAAACCGGATTAAAATGTGATTGGAAAATATTTAACAAAATAAAAATAAAACAGAACATAGATTACATTAATATGTGGTTTTCTAAGTTAACAGATGGCCTACAAAGATCTTCATATATAGTTTAGTGGCTCCTGTTTCTATCTGAGTTTGACCCCAAATTTGGATGGTCATTGTGTCGTAATTTGAACATAACATTTTAATATAGTTTGAGATCCAATATTGTTAGGCTCGCTTTCTTTCAGCTTATTTTTCTCCCCTTATTTCCCTTGATCTCAGTTGAGGTTTAAAGAAAGCTAAGGATTCTGAGTAGCAAAGCTAAAGGGGGAATACATTCTAAGCGTGGAAGCAGCCTAGGAAAAAGCATGAAAGCAGGAGAGATAATGACAAATCCAGCCACATGTAAGTAGGTTAATTTAGCCAGAGCAGAATGTGTGTGAAGGATTACAATGTGAAATATCTAGAAAGGTAAATAGAGATAGAATGAGAAAAGGTGTAAAAGCCAACTTGAAAAGTTTATATGTTTTACTGTAGAGGCAATAAGAAATCATAGCAGAGTCTTAGGTGGGAGAAGAGATATGATCAGACTTGGGATTTAGGAAAATTTTTAATGATAATTTAATATTTCAAAAAGCCATGAATCAAACAGGACATCAATTCTGTATTTTAATTCAGCAACTAAACTGGTTGTTGGAGTGGAAATTATGAGAAGCTCTGAGACATATGACCATTTCATCTTAAAATATATAGTAAAGGAGAGACAGGTCTAAATTGAATGCGTGGCCAGGGAGGTATCATCCCCATATTTCCCCAATTACACTAGATTTTGGAAAAGTAAATTTTCAAGGATTCAGAGAAGGGTATGGTAGAAACCTATGGCCTAAAATCTATAAGAAGTCAATTTAAAAGGGATGGAAAGCTCTCACAATTGAAATTCTTTCAGACAGAAAAGCAGGTAATAGAAGATAAATACAAAAGTACCATACAGTCACTATGAGATATGATTGCTAATAGTATGAGTTAAAGTTGGCAAGAAAAGTTAAGACAACAAAAAGTTTTTTGTTTTGTATTTAGCTACTTGAGGGATAAGAGAAAGTTCAAAAATGTAATAGGACCATTGTTCAGGGCAGATAGAACAATGATAACAAATGACAGAAGGCAACGCTGTTCAAATAGTAGCATTCTCCTTTTTCTATCAATAAAAATTATCTTTGGGCTGAAAAGAATAGAACAAAATGACTAACAGGGAACTGATACCCAAAATACATATAGACATCATAAGAGAATGTCTAGGTCTGGATGAGTTCAAGTTAGCAGTCCCAGATAAACTACATTCTCAGTCAGTGAAAGGACTGGCAAGTGTGATTTCTGAGCCACCTTAGTTCATCTTTGAAAGATTTTGAAGAGTTATACAGATGCTGCTGGGCTGGAATAGAGCAAATATCCTGATTTCTTAAGAAAAGGGAATAGAGTCTGTAATCATTAATGGTTCAATGCCAGCTTGGAAAAAGGGCTCTAGTGGAGTGCTTCTGTGTTTTTAACAGATTTATCAAATACTTGGATAAAGAAAAGGGCAACTCACTCAACAAATTTTCAGAGACACAAATCTGGAGGGATAGTTAATATCTTGGATGATAGAGCCACAATACCTATGGATCTTCATACACACACACACACACACACACACACACACACACACACACACACCCCTACACCTTAAGAACCTTTGGTCTGGAACACTGAGCTGAATTTAATATGACCTTGGGGACCTTCACCATCAATATTTGAAGGAACTGAATCAAAGGAACTGAGGATCTTTCACCTAGAGAGGAGTCAGAGGGATGGTCTTCAAATATTTGAAGAGAGATGTCCATTGGAAGAGCAACTATACTTATAATAAACTGAAAAGCTTCAAAAAAAAAAAACTTCCTCACATCATCTGGCTTAACAAAAACCTCATTTTACAGATGAGGAAACTGAGGGCCAAGCAGATAAAGTGCCTTGTCATCCTCTTTCTTGACCTCTCTGCAGCCTTTGACATTGTAAACCATCATTTTGCTGATATTTTCTTCTCTCTAGATTTCCATAGCACTGCTCTCTCCTGTTTCTCTTCCTATCTGTCTGACCACACTTTCTCAGTTTCTTTTGCTGGATCTTAATGAATGTCTCCTAAGCCTCTGTCCTAGATCGTTTTCTCTTCTCCCTTTATTCTATTTCACTTGGTAATCTCATCAACTATCCTGTATTCAAGTATCTATACAGAGATGACTCTCAGATCTATGTCTAGCCATATGGTGCAATAAATAGAGTGCCAGTCCTAGAGTCAGGAAAATTAATCTTCCTCAGTTCAAACCTCGCCTCAGACACTTACTATTTGTGTGATCCTGAACAAGTCACTTAACCCTGTTTGCTTGAGTTCCTCCTTTGTAAAATGATTTGAGAAGGAAATGGCAAACTACTCCAGCATCTTTGCCAAGAAAATCCCAAATGGGTTTATGAAGAATCAGACACAACTGAAGTGACTGAAAAAACGTGTGTCCTGACTTCCAGTCTTGCATCTCCAACTATTAGACATCAAACTGGATGCCTCATAGATATCTTAAACTCAACATATCCAAAACTGAACTCAATATCTTTCCCTATAAATCGTCCCCTCTCCCTAACTTCCCTATTTCTGTACATTTCTATAGAGGGTACCTTCAATCCCCTAGTTTACCAAGGTCACTACTTAGATGTCACACTCAGCTCATCACTCTCTCTCATCCCCCCCACAACAAGAAAGTTCTTTCATTTGTTACCTTTCTAACATCATATATATGTATATATATATACATATATATCTGTGTGTATATATGTATATATATGTACATATGTGTATCTATATGTATGTATATGTATATATGTATATATCCCTCTCTCCTCTTACACTACTACTACCATGGTATAGGTCCGCATTCCTTTACCTCTAGACTACTGAAATATCCTTCTGATTGGTCTCCCTGACTTTAGTCTCTCTGTACTACAGTCCGTCCTACACTCAAATGTCAGATGTATCTTCCCAGAGTCAAGGTCTTACCATATCACCCTCCTGCCCCACTCAGAAAATGCCAATGGTTCTTTATCACCTCCAGGATCAAATATAAAGTCTGCTAGGATTTTAAAGAACTTCATAGCTTCTACCTTTCCTGTCTTCTTAAACCTTACTCCATTCCCATACCCTGCAATCCAGTGACATTGAATTCCTCGTTGTCCCTTTCACAACACACTCCATGTCCTGACTCCGTGTTTTCACTGGCTGTCCCCCATGCCTGGAATTCTCTTCCTCCTCATCTGTCTTCTGGACTCTCTAGCTTCTAACAGCTCCCAATTAAAATCTACAATCTTCATGAAGCCTGTCCTGTGCCCCTATAATGCTAGTGGTTCCTTTCTAAGATTATCTGCAACTAATCCTGAGTGTAACCTTTTTATACTTAATTGTTGTCATTTTATTTCCCCTCTTAGTCTGTGAGCTCCTTCATATCAGGGACCATTTCTGTTTTGTTTTGTTTTTTGCCTTATCTTATATCCTTAGTACTTAACATGACACCTGAAACAAAGTAGGTGCTTTATAAATGCTTCTTAACTTGACTTAACTTGCTCCAAGTCACAAAAGTAGTAAGTGCCAAAGGCAGGATTTGAACCTAGGTTCTCTGAGCCACCATATATGGAGCCACTGTATCATACTTGTTTTCCTTGATCACAGACGGTAAAACTAGGAACAATATTTTAAAAAATGCAAAGAGACAAATTTAGGCTCAATCTAAGAAAAACTGTCCTAATAATTAGAGCTATCCAAAAAGTGGAATATGCTGTCTCAGAAAGTGAGAAGTTTTCAGGTAAGGTCTGGATGCCCTTGTTTTTAGAGATGGAATAGAAGGGATTCTTGTCTCATATAGGTTAGACTCCATGGCTTATGAGATCTTTCCAGCTTTGAGATTCTGTGATTCTGATGTTCTATACCTCGATTAGTGCTCTGGCACTTTCCAAAGTCTGCTTAGCCAGGTATTTTCTGATGTTGCCCTTCGAAGTCAACCGTGAAGAAGAATCTACTTGTTCTTTAGCTCAACACATGGCGCACATTGTTTCTTGGTCTGTGCTTGGGCTAAAATTCAAATTTAAGTTTCAGTAAAAATAGAATCCATACCAAGATCTAAAGGAGTTTAATACATATTATTCAAAACAGTTATGTATACATATATTTATTTTTAAGTCACTAAGCATGACAATAGAAGAAAACTTAAACCTGAGGATGAGTTGTTGGCTCACTGTCTGAATTAAGAGTCAGAGAAGAGAAAAAGGAGAAAGGAAATGGAAAGAAAAATTCCTTTATCCCATATCACATGTCTTCCACAAATCTAAAGTTGATTCCATAGTGCAAGTCATGCTAGTTCCCCTGAAGCCAGACCATTAGGCAGTGTCCAGAGGGAACATATAGAAGTTCTCAAGACCCTGAGCTCTGGATGTCACCTACAATTAAGCCTCTTCTAACAAGGGCATTGCTTTTCAAAACCCTGAACAGATAAGGAAGAAAAAGGTAAATACATTAAAACAAGGAAAAAGATAAGGGAATACAAAGCTCAAATAGGAGTAAAGAGAAGTGAGAAATAGGAAATGCTAAAAAGAAAATGAATCAGAAGAAAAGGAGCCCAATACATAAAGGATTTTAAAAACATTTTCAAACTAAAATGTATCTTCAAAATACATAAAGAAATCTTCAACAGAAACTTTCACCCTTCTCATTTTTTCATTTTATTTTTAAAGTGTAATTTGAAGTTCTAAATATTTTCTAAGTAAAGAGTAGCCACAAGAACTACCATTAAAATTCTTAGCCAGTTCAAATGATCTTTTATTGCAACTTACAGTTTTTGTAGAGAGTATTCTACATCTCTCATGACTTGACCAATGTTAAATGTGATTTACCATATCATGCTACCATGGTTCTGTTGGAAGAATATTCCCCTTTCATATAAACACATGCACCATTGCTCTTATTTTATTTAGTCACCATTGAACAGATCCCTCATTACATTTAATTAAAATGTCAGGCACAAAATCATGTTTATGCTTCAGTACTTCAGGGGATCTCTGATCTCATCAATTTGGGTAATCCTTCTGTCAACGCAGTTTGCAACCCATCTACATTGTCTTGAAAGCTCTTTCCAATAATGTCCTATGAACAATCAGGTGGAATAACAGATATTATCAAGGAAAAGTATAACCACAAAGGAGGCAGACAGATCCTTTATAGAAGATCTACTCAACCTGCCAGGAGCCTTGCTTAATGTCTTTTTTTTACAACTCATGTATAGCAAAGCTAAATGCAACCTATCTTTTACCACTTGTTCTTCCTATATAATTAGGTCATCAGACTTAAAGTGATAACTTATACTCAAGGCCCAAAAAACTTTACCTTCCCTGAGAGCAGTGAACACTTTCCATGAACACACGTTTTCTATTACTTGGCCTTTTTGAGTCATTAAATAAAATTATCTGTGTGGCTGTATTTATCAAGAATTACAATGTATGGCCTTGCCTTTGACTACTATAAACAAGCATGACTATCCAGGACAGATAGTAAAATGAATGAGTTAGGCACAGCTTTAAGCAAAAGGAGGGGGGTGCATGGAATTGCCTTAAAAAGAGCAAATCTCTTTCTATTGTTTCAGTTTTCCTCCAGAAAAAAAGAAACATATCTTAATAGTATTATTTTACTAGTATTGTTGCATGGTGTAGAACATGAAAATTTCTGAGGAACTGAAAACAAATATCAAACAGTTGGCAATGAAGAAGCAAATGGGGATGTGAGCAGGTTACAATGTACAACTAATGAGGAAAATGTCAAACTGGAGTAAAAGATTTCATCAGAGAAGCATATAACATGAGAGAAGGATAGGATATTCTCTTTTTTTCTTAATTAATTAATTTATTTTTCATTGACTTGTTTATTTACTTTTAGTTTACAAGATTCAGTTCCACAATCCCTTGAGTTTTACGTTTTTCTGTCCTCCCTCTCCC
>CM053586.1:126698892-126754367 GCA_028646515.1 Pseudochirops corinnae
TTATTTCTCTTCCCAATTTTTCCTCCACTTCTCTTATTTGGTTTTCAAAATCCTTCTTAAGTTCCTCTATGGCCTGTAAACAATTTACAATTTTCTTGGAAGCTTTTGGTGTGGGAGTTCTGACTGTGTTGTCTTCCTCCCATTCCATGTTTTGATCCTTTTTGTCCCCAAAAAAGGAATCAAAAGTTGGATGGTTGTTCTTGCTTTGCTTCCTTTGCCTGCTCATTTTGCCACTCAATTACTTGACTTTTGGGCTCAGTAGAACTCTGCTTTCAGAGGGGAGAGTTTTGTCCCAAATTGCTGGGGTTTTCACAGCTGCCAGAGCTATTAGGAGGCCATCTCTACAGCCCCCACCAGCTTTGGCTCACTGGTCACACACCTCAGGAACACCACCCAAGAACACAATTCTGATCCAGGCAGGTTAAGGCAAGAGCACTTAGCCTCTGAATGATCACTTGGCACCCCCTGCAATCTGCAGGCCGGGAGCTCTGAAACAGCCATGTGGAGGTGGCAGCAGGACCTCTGCTTCTGCTGCTTTCTTGCCCTGGGGGCAGATGGCCAACCTGCTTCTCTCCCCCAAATTTAGCCAAGTTCCACTGACCTTTCACTTTGTCCTTGGTTCTTATGAGTTGATAATTCTGGAAACTGCCACAGCTACAGTGATCCACTCTCCTGAAAGCTCCAGCCATGGCTTGTCCTTGTCGCCCTAGGGCTAATGCCGTGGGTTCATGGCGGGGAGGGGGGAGTTGGGCTCAGCTCCCAGCTTGCTGTGATGAACCCTTTCCATCCACCCACCAGGCTGCCTTTAGTGGGAGCTTTGTTTCTCTGTCTTTTTGTGGGTTCTGGAGCTCTAAAATTTGTTTAGAATCATATTTTATAGGTATTTGAGGTGGTTATGAGAGGAGCTCATGGAGTTCTCCTACTTCTATGCCACCATCTTCAGAAGTTTCTTTTTTAATAATGAGGCACATCATTACAGAAATATTGACAAGTATTTTCCATTTTAGACAACTTGTTTTTCCAATTTCATATTTAAATGTTCTTGGGATGACCTGGCTTAATTGGGTCACTAACAAGCCTTTCCATAAACATGATTTTCCATTGATGGCTGTTTTGTGACATGATCTTACTTAATCTCCAACCATTTTTCACCATAAGGTTTTACAAGAAAAAAAAAAAGATTTGTACTTGAAAATAGTGTTGCAAAAAGCTGCCATTTTACACCTGGCAAAGAGATCAAATGTTTGCTAACTAAAATAATTTCTTAACCCTTTTAGTTTCCTTATTGTGGCAACCAATTCACACAGGTTGAGCTTTCTTAGTATAGTTTGTGAGGTTATTTGTCTTTTTTTTTCATTTTCAATTTTCCAACTTTTTTAAGGAAGTCAGATTGAAATTGTCTCAGTTGTACACAATTTCTTCTCTTATTCTTTCTTACATTTTAACATTGTTTCTAATCTTTATTATAACAATTTGATGGTCCAACTATACAACTAATTTGTACCTAACTTCCACATCTGTAGCAAGTCATTTCTTGTCACATCACAGTTTCTTTTTCAAAATTGTTTTGATTTTGGTGCTCAATATGACCAATACTTCCTGACTCTTAAAGGAAATAGGCATATCTTCATATAAATATGAAGTTTCATTACATTTCAACAGTCTCTATAATATGTTTTACAAAATAGTTTATATTCTAATGGGTTTCCCTTAGTTCTTTGCTTGCCAAAGAGATCAAGCATAAGTGTTTTGCTGTCTTTTCATTCTTTATCGCATACACATCAGATAAACTTCTTTGGAAATAGCGTTAGAAAGTAGAGTCTAGAATTGTTATTTCATTCATATAGAGAACTTTCAGGTATGGACATTCACTCTACTGATAGAGGTTGGCAGCTTCTCTGCAATTTATTATCATGGTTTCCTAGAGGAGTGAGAGCTTGCCAAGAGAGGAAAATCATGAATGTGTCTTTCTGACTTTGAGGCTTATTCTCTCTCCTTTCCACTACACTGCTTCCCATATGGTAATATGTATTCTTTGATATATTTCCCCCTTTTCAGCAATACCAATGAGTCTAAATAGGTCAGGTTGAGCTGCCTAATTGCTTCTTTTTTGAGAGATAGCATAGCATAATTGATAAAAAGCCCACTGTGGACTCAGAATAACCAGAATTCAAATTTCACTTCCAAAGTTTACTGGCTGTGTGACCAAGTCATTTAACCTCTCGGTGTCTCTGACACCTCTCTGAGACTACATGTTGCAAAGCAGCTGTTGACATTCATTGGTTGAAGAGTTCCCTTATTCATTATACCAGTAAAATCACAAGCCGTGTCCTCCTTCCCCAAAATGACTTTATCTTCACTTTCTCCTAATTTTGTATTATTATGTATTATCAGACAGTACACAGATATCTCATTTAGAAATGACTGCCATATCAATAACATGTCTTTTCCTATGTGTTAGAACTACAATAAATTTCATTTTGTGACATCATTTCGTGCCTTCTTCATTTAGCATCTTCTGATTTTTTTTTTAAAGAAAGTATTCCTGATATGTAAGCATGAAGCTTTTTATCTAATCTCCAATTGTTTGGCCTCCTGTTTTTTTATCCTAAACTAGACATCCTAGTATTTTCCCTCAATATCCTTATCCTTGATTATTTTTGCATTGAAGTCACAAAGCATGCATGTGTGTATGCAAATTTGTGGATCTTATTAAATTCTTTGCACATGTTCTCCACTTGCACATCTTTGGTACTAGTCATTGACACATAAACGTCAATTATCTTTTCAGTAGTCTATCTGGGAGTGAGCCTTGTGATATGAGTTAACCAAGAATCTCATAAAATGACGTTTCTTGTTATCTTTGGACAACTCATTTATTTTACCCTACAAAGAAAACCCATTGAATCACCCATCCATTTAGTTGCAACTTCTTTTGTCTAATTAATTTTCTTATAATCAGAAATATTCTTATATTTCTTATATTCTTTCAGTAGTATGTCCATTTGAGGATTACTGTACAGTTGTCTCATATTTAAAGTATCAACAGCTTAGTTAATGTTTGTTTTTGGTTGCTCTTAAATATATGTGATTCATAATGTCCTCTGCCTCCTTTTCCATCACTTTAGCATTTTCATGGGATATGTAGAAGAGGTAACACTTTTTTTATCTTTGTTTCATGGATGGCCATAGTGGAAGTATTTGTCTCCTATTATTATTAGTCAGAGGTAATGATCCTCTCTGTATTTATCTAGGCTGGCCCTCAGAAAGAACATCTTTGTACACAGGATGGTCCAAAAGTTATAGTCCAGTTTTAAGTTGTAATAGCTTACCACTTCCAGGAAGCCAAGATGGCAGACTAGAAAGTAAGTTGCTTCTCACCCTCCCTTATTGACCTCTAAAAAACCCTGAAAATATCACTCCAGGAAAAACCCTGGAATAACTGAGCCAGCAGAAAGACAAGACGTAGCCATCTTGTAGTCCAGGAAACTTAAAGGAATAAGGGCAAAGGTCCCTCAAGCTCTGGGGAGGGGAGCAGTATAGGACAGGAGGCATCCCAACAAGCCAGAGGCAAGCCCTACCTCAGCAAACCAGGTAAAGATCCTGAGCCCCAGGGCGGTGGAGCAGACAAGCATGAATACCAGGAACCCCGAGTGCCTCAGCACAGTCTGGGGAACCAGTAAACACCAGCTCAGAAAATACCATGTACTCAGGTGTTCAGCAGCCAAATCTCCCAGGGCTTCACCACAATTCCAGGAAGCACAACTCCAAGAAGCACAACTCCAGGCTGGCAGACATTCTCCAGCAGTCAAACATTTGAACACAAGGCCTGGGTTAGCAGGGATCCCCCAGAGACCAAACTCCTTGCCCCAGCCTAAGAGCTTCAGTGTTGCTGACCCCAGCTGAGTACCAGGTAAGCTGCCAGAATGTAATGGAATACTATTGTAGTACAAGAGATGATAAACAGAAGGACTTCAGAAAAACCTGGAAAGACTTATATGAACTGATGCTGAGTGACATGCACAGAACCAAGAAAACGTACACAGTGACAGCCACACTGTGCAGACTGACCTTGACAGATTTAACTTTTCTCAGCAATGCAAGGATTTAAGACAACTCCAAAAGATTAACAATGGAAAATGCTATCCACATCCAGAGAAAGAATTTGATAGTCTGAGTACAGATGGAAGAATACTATTTGCTCTTTTTTTCTTTTGTTGTTTTGTTCCTTTTCTTCTTTCTCGTGGTTCCTCCCATTCTAATTTTTCTCTACATCATGACTAATGTAAAAATATGTTTAATATAATATAAAATTAGAGCCTATATCAAATTGCATACCATCTTGAGGAGAAGGGAGGAGAGAGCAGGGGAGAAAATTCCAAACTCAAAATCATATATGCATATATGTATGTGTATGTATATATGTGTGTATACACATACGTACACATACATATAGATATGCATGCACATGTATATACATAAACACATATATACATATACATATACACACATATACATACATATAGATAAACTGTATATATAGTTGTATAGATTGTAATAGATTAAAACTAAAGAAAAACTTTTGGACTATCCTGTATAGTCTGTTGCCAGAACCATATGTGAAACTTTACAAATATGATATAAACTGTCAGAGGTTAATCTTCATTGCTCTAACCCTCAAATGTTCAGGGCAACCATGCCATGATCACTTAGTGTTTTCACATATGTCCCCAGTACCTGACACACAGTGTGTATTTAATAAATACTTGTTGATTGACTGTTGACATATCGATAGAGCATGTGGCCTTTTAAACACCTAGATTTTTTTTTCTGATTGACATCTGCCTAGCCATGTCTCCCTTATTTTATACTTGTGAATTCTTTTTTAACCCAAGTGTTATTATTTATATTTATTCCTATTAAATTCCATCTTCTTAGATTCAGCCCCATGTTCTTTCTAGGCTGTTGAAATCCTTATGGATTTTAACTTCATGCCATTCATTAGGTTAGCTATCCCTTGCAAGTTTGTGCTCTCTCCAGAAGACCTGTGTTTTTAGGCAAGTCATTGATAAAACTGTTAAATGGAACAGTCAATCAAAAATAGTTGTTTGTGTTCAAGTCCCAGTAATACCATTTTTACTAGCTCTGTAGTCTGTGCAAGTATTCTTTGAGTCTCTGTTTCCACATGTTACATGGATATAATGAACAACAATAACAGTAATAATAAACAGCATTTGTATAAAGCTTTAAGAGTTGCAAAGTGCTTTACATATGTTAACTCATACTAGCTCTATATACCTCCCAAGATTAGGGCTTTGTGCCATTTTGAGATATTAGTTTCCGTGGGTAGAAAGCTATAGTACTTGCCAGAAGCTATATTTTCAAAACTTCCTAAATTCATTTAACTGTGAATTGCTTTCAGGTAGTTGAATGTTATTGTCATCCATCATCTCCATTTTACAGGTGAGGAAACTGAGAGTTTTATAGATCATAAATGTTTATAGGTCATAAAGCAAAGTAGTGAACTAAACAGGACTAAGCCACAAAAAAATAGAAAAAAGAAAAAAAATTTAGTCCATAAGGTCCCACTATTTCTGTAAGAGAGCACTCTGAGAAGATTGATGAAACCACTTGTCAGCTTCAGTGTGTCAGAATCATTGCTTTATACATAACCCATGTTCCCTATGAAGGTACAGATCATGCTAATGATATAATAAAAGGACCTTGTACTAGTGAGTGAGCCATACATATGGTGTGATAGAAAGAGTAACGCATAAAGGGAATGTATGTGTATATCTTTTTCATAAAATGAATAGCAATTTAGCAGTCAGAATAACTCTATCGTACAATTTTTTAAGCTACCACTAGCCTTCAATATGATTCTTGTTTAACAACTACCCAACATTTCTTCCTTTTGTAAAATCATATTTTCACCATTATCTGAAAATTGCCAGAAACTGAACAAAGTAAGTCAAAAAAGTTTTTTAAAAGAAAATATGATCCCAAGGCCTGAGGGGCCCTTGTATCACTGTTGGGATGCTACTCTAATCGGAATTAAAGATTCTCGAAGAGGCTGCCACTCAAAATCCACAGACTGGCAATTTTCCAAGGGAATACAGCCTCAGAGTTTGGACAGGGCCCTATTCAATGACAGTGGATAGCAGATTAAGAAGAAACCTATGAAATACCCAGGCCCAGAGACAGTCTGCAGGTAATAATGAACACAATGCAAAGCCGGGAGGCATAAGTATTATATACTTGTGACAGCTCACCCCACTTAGAAGCCACCAGATTACTGCCCTGGTTGTCTTTACAGGGAGAGTTGAAAAGAATACTCCTTCACAGGAACAAAAACACAGATGACTGGGAAGAAGCCTGAAGCTGACAGGAAGCATCACAGTATCTAAGCTGGCCCAAGATAAAATGAACCGATAGGCTCAACCAATTATTTCAAAGTGACAAGAATGGATTTGATCCAAATAGCAGAATGAAGGCCTGGAAGGTGACTGGAAGAAGGGTATTTATGTGCTGAAGGAAGACAGAATATTTGCATCTTTTCTATCTATAAAAATTCACTACAAGGTTACTCTTTTCTCTCTCTCCCTCTTTTAAACAAAATCAATACTCTAATATTGCTACATTCCACAAATCCTGCAGCATCAGCAGAATTGATTTTGCTACTGCATCTGGGTTTCAGGTGTGGGCTAAAATTAGACGTGGACAGGAATAATTGCAATAATTAAAAGGTACTTTATCAAAATAATTAATAACTCCTTTTTAATGATTCCATCACAACTAATAGTTACTCAAATTTCTTGCTATATTCTAATTGTGAACATAGCAATTCTCTTATGAAAATTATGATTCCCACACAAAAACAACATTCTAACTTTGCATCACTGCTAACTTTGCATCCAGCCTCTTCCTCCAAGGAGATCTATTTGTTTTTGCTGGCTGTGGAGGAGACCCAAAGTACTTTTATTTATGTTTATTTAGTAAAGATGTTTTATTATTGTAGAAGAATACATATGTATGAAAAATGCAACCAAAATAACAGACTCCGACTCAACCAGAATGAACTGCTTGGCCTCCTGAACAAATGACCTTAAACCTGCTGTATATTTAAGCGTCCTATGAGAGAATCTCTTGAAGGTTCATTAAAGCATAATCCTAAAGCTCTGTAGTTAAGGATAATATGGTACTCATGGTTCCATAGGGTGCCATATATAACTCCTTCCATCAGCGCCACCAAAATAATTCAAAGAAACTTTACTCACTATATCTGGCTGGTAGAAATAAAGAGGAAAGGAAATTCACATACTACTTGACCCTGTCAACTAAAAGAAGATTCATAAACCTATTATTTCATAAATGCAACAAAAACCCCAAGAACATAACTCACTCATCCAAATCCAATTTATCAAAGTTAAGTGAAATCTTTTCCTTATAGATTTTTACCCCAAATACTTCCATTTGATTTCTATGAATAGTCATTAGTTTTCATATTTTAACATATTGGAATATATTTGGTGGTGGTTTACAAAATGGTGTGATTTATTTCACAGGTGGGAAATGCACATTCATTATAGGGATTCATAGATTTTTCTCTTTCAAAGGTGCTGTATTTTCCACATACAGAATAAATATATTTTTCTTCATCACACAGGAAATCTCTCCTGTCTCCTCTCTCTCTCTCTCTCTCTCTCTCTCTCTCTCTCTCTCTCTCTCTCTCTTTCTCTGTCTCTGTATCTCTTTCTCTGTCTCTCTGTCTCTGTCCCTCTCTGTCTCTCTGTCTCTCTCTGTCTCTCTCTCTCTCTTTCTCTCTGACTCTCTCTGTGTGCCTCTCTCTCTCTCTTTGTCTTTCTCTGTCTCTGTATATATCTTTTTGTCTGTCTGTCTCTCTCTGTCTCTGTCTCTCTCTTGTCTTCACAATAACTATATGAGGCTCATTTTCCTCCCACACATACATACATCTCTGAGGTTCAAATATACAGTTTTCTCCTCTCTAGTTGGTTTTTTTTAAATGTCTAACCAATTAAAAACTGCCCTTGAAGATCTAAGACAAATTCTCTGCTGTGGTAGCGTATAGGGTTGGAGATCAGGATCCTACTTCAGGTATAACTCACAAAGATTGACTAAAGCATGATGTATCCACATAAAATAATACATAGTCCTGTCCTATTTTTTAAGAAACTAAATCTTAGTAGGTAGCACATTTTGAGTGACATCCTCTTTGAGCATCTTTAATAGAAGGCAGCAGTAATGTGAATAATACAATATAAAAAATAATCCAGAAATCATATGTATTTGACTTTTATTTTAGGATAAAAGTATATATTTGATTGTGGATTTTTCTTCTTACATTTGGTTGTTTTAAATTAGAATTATTTTGCATGTGGCTATCAGGAACATGAAGAAGATTGAAAAGGTAAGTTTCCTAATCAAACTGATAAATTTACAAGATGATCATTGTTTGGGTCCTTTCTTGTATCTCCCTATGTAGCATGTCAACATGCCTATTGAGGCTTGTAGACCTCTTCTGGGGATAAATAATTGGGTCTGAAAGGAAGGAAACAGGAATTTATTAATTGTCTACTACAAGTCAAGCGCTGTTCTAAGTGCTTTATAAATATCTCATTTGATCCTCATAACAAGTTTGGGAGATAAATGCTATTATTATCCATGTTTTACAACTGAGGAAACTGAGGCAATATAAGTTTAGAGACTTGTCTGAGACCATACAGCTAGTGCATTTCTCTATCCACTGAACCACCTAGGATGGATTGATTGGCTTAACTATCAGGAGTTAGAGCTCCCTGTTTCTGATGTCCAGGCCTATCAAAAATGGGTTAGTAGCAGTCATCCCTTATATGTAAAATCCTAGAGCACTTCTAAGAGTGAACACAGATCCAGAGAAGAGGAAGGACTACACATGCTCAAGATCTTCAAGTCCATGTGTCCCATGATTTGTTAATGGCTATCTTGGAGCAGAAGTATATGGAAGTTGAATATGTTCCTATAGCCTGGGAGGAGGATTCTCAAGGACTTTCACAAGACAGTATGAGTGGAAGGAGCAGTAAGAAGTAGTATGGGGGGAGTGTCCCTAGCAGCACCAGACTCCTAAATTTTTTAAGTGCTAGAATGCAGCTTTCTAGTGATGCTCACTACCTGTGTGACCTTGTTCAAGTCCTAATTTCTCTGGACCTAACTCTTTCCTCATCTCTAAAATGAAGGAGCTGGCCTCTAATGTTCTAATTCTCCATAGTTCGTAATTTGAAAAATAATGACGGGAAAACTATAGCATCATACTGAAAACTTTTTTTTCAAAATTATAAGGTTTTTATTTTGTTATGTTTTGTTTTGTTTATATTTGCAGTAGGAACAATATCCCTTTGGTCCCCATCTCATAGTCTTGGCTAGCTTTTCCTAGGGCCCTACTACATTCAAGCTAGAACAGGAATGGGGAACCTATGGTCTCAGGGTCACATGTGGCCCTCTACATCCTCAAGTGTGGTCCTTTGACTGAATCCAAACTTCACAGAGCAAATCCCTTTAATAGAAGGCATTGTTCTGTAAAACTTGGATTCAGTCAAAAGGCTACACTGAGGACCTATTAGGCCATATGTGGCCTCAAGGTTGCAGGTTCCCCACCCCTGATTAGGCTAACTTGTTTCTTGGGTCATAGATCTCTTTCTCTGTTAACAAAGCCTACAGCCTACTTCTCAGGATAATTTTTTTTAAATAACTGAAGTTAAATTTTAGTTCAAGATTAGTGAGAATCAAGATGTATTTTTTTCATCTATGTCCACGTCCATGTTTACATCCCATAAATCCATGGGATCTAGCTATGGATCCCTTGAGGATTTGTGGACACCAAGTTAAAAATACCTGATTTGAAATATGCTGATCCCATTCTTGAGTTTTAATTAATCCAGGGAACTAAAACTTGGACCATTGATATTGTTTCCTGGTGGACTCAGGACAAAATGTATCACTTGAGGAATCAGGATTCCCTCCTTTAGACTACTGGCCAAGGAACCAGCATGGCCAACATGGAAGGAGGGAATGCCACATCCTTTCTGAGCTTCCTTTTGATGGTTATCTCTGAGTAAACATCCTTCCGAGAACAATTATATAGTCTGAGTATTTGATTTCATTCTAATCTTAACCTGTAATATGAGACTAGGTTGAGTCTGGCCCAGCCTACCACAGTGTTCTAATTTGTATTTTAAAATTAACATGTGAAAATAATACTGCTCTATTTTTTTTTCTTTTTAGAATCTAGCAGTTTTAAAAGTTTTTAAAGAAAAATGGGATTCATAAAAGGCACAAATTATTATAAATTATAAATCTAGTCAAATTCTATTCCCTTTAATAGCTCAAGAATCTTTGGTTTTATAAGCCACAATACCCCATCTACAAGCATAGATTACAAATTCGTCTGATAACTAATCTTCTGGTAATGAAGCTAATTTAGCTTAGTTGGCCTATTATCATACAATCAGCTTTTTACTATGTATAGGACCTTCAAGAACTTACAATATATTAAATTATTTTCCCAATATCATACAGGCAAGCAACAGAAGCAGTATTTGAACCCAGTTCCTCTGATATCAGTCAGTATGCTTGGCAGAGCCAAGATGGTGGAGTAAGAGCAGGGACTTGCTTGATATCTCCCCCAAATCCCTACAAATACCTGTAACAATGACTAAACAAATTCTAGAGCTACAGAAACCACAAAGTGACAGAGTGAAGCAAATCTCCAGTCCAAGACAACCTAGAAAGTAGATAGGAAGGATGTATGTGCTGTGCTGGGAGCAGAGGACAGTCTGGGGTGGGCCACACTGGCACAAACAGGGCCAGAGCAGGCTTAATGAGACTGAATCAGTGGCAGCTGTGGTGGTTTCCAGACTTCTCAACCCTCAAATGCCAAAGACAGCATAGGAAGGTCAGTTAGAAAACTCTTTGGGACTTGGGTAAAAGAGGAGCACAGTTTGACAGGTCTGGCCCCAACCCCAGGGTGGTCAAGGTGGTGGTGGCAGCAGATGCTTTTGGAGCTCTGGGTCCACAGATGGTGGGGGATTGAGCAGCTGATACAAAACCCCTGAAGCCTGGGACAGTATACCCATATCCCCCCCCACCTCCATTGGAAGCAGAGTCCTATCCTGACAAAGAGTTAGAAAGTCAAGTATTTGGCTGGGAAGATGAGCAAACAATGTAAAAAGTCAGACTATAGAATCTCACTTTGATGACAAAGAAGATCAAAACATACAATCAGTAGAAGATAACAAAGTCAAAGCTCCTGCATCAAAAGCTTGTCACAGGCCATGGAAGAGCTCAAAAAGGATTTTGAAAATCAAGTAAGAGAAATAGAGGAAAAATTGGGGAGAGAAATAAGAGTGATGCAGAGTCAGTATGCTTTCTCCTATATCCTAATGCTTCCCTCCTAAACCATTTTGTGCCCCTACAACACAGTGAGTGTATTTCTTTGTGTATATTTCTGTTTGTACAAATTGTCTCCCTCGATAGAAGATGGGCTCCAGGGAGAAGAATTGTTTAATTTCTCTTTGTGTCCTAGGCATCCAGCATAACTGTTTTCCACGTGGTAAGTGGATAATAAATGCTTGTTGATTTGGTTAATTGATTATTACAAGAAAAATCTCGTTGAATCTGGGGAAGCACCTCACCAAAAAGTTGGTTACTAGGTCTTCCTGCCAGAACAATTCTTGAAGAGGGGCTATAATGTCATGTTAATGTTATACTTCTAGTTAATGTTGTACTTTTAGTCAGTAGAAGGTATAACCATACTAATCCCAGTGGTCCCAGAATCTGTGAATAATAGTCTCACATACTAATTATAAAAATATATCAATCTAAACAACCCTAGTTTGTCCGAGGGGGTTAAAAACTATCCACTCCATCTGTCTGATGGGTGTCCTCTTCTCTATAGGCAGGCATGTGGTTCAAACCATGTTCAGTCCTGGAAGAAGCCTGGTCTCTTATGACAGGAGGAACTGAGGTCCCTTTTCTCATACACTTTATCTGATTAAGCCTTCATGTCCCAGGGAAAAAAAAATCATTTGAAGCCTAGATTTTAGTTCACGTTGAAGGCCTTCCCTCAGAACAATACTCAATGTACAAACAGGAATCTGGTATGGGATTGGTATTTATTACTGACACACAAAAGAAAAAATTAAAAACAGAAAGCCTTACTACACCCATTGGCAGAACAATTTAAACAGGATTCAGTAACTTCATTCATAACTACTATTATCGTTTATTAGAAAACTGATGCTTAAACCTCATCAGAACATGAAGTAGTTTGCAGGATTGGTTGCTTGGGCATTTTACCACATTACCTCAGCTCTGCTCTTTCTCTCTCAAAGTCCAAAATTCTGGCAAGCCAGACCAAGGCTTATGCCCATCCTCTTACTAGTGGCCATCTTCTCCAAGTGTGCTAGACTACAACAACTCCCTCTTCCAATACTATTCTGACAGCAAGATTCTAAAACATCAGACTCTGGAATTCCTGAAGTTGCCTCCATGTCTAAAAACGTATAATTGAGAACTATGTTGAGTCACTAATTCAGAAGAGGGAACATGGAGTCATAAAGGCATCCAAGGTCCAAGGGAAAGCTCACCTTGGTGAGCCAGTCCTCTACTAGGAAATTGTCATGGGCTAAGGGGGAAAGGATGTTGCTTGCCACACAGGAGAGATAAGGGAAGAAATAAGGTGGAAGCTTTCTCTTCTTTTTTAACCAGCATAGTGTGCTGCCCTAACTCCTGCCCCACCCCCACTATTATCATCAGCTGAGGAAGAGGAATCAGAATAGCACCCAGAGTGTGCCTAGGCATACAAAAATGCCAAGTTCTTTCTGTGCTGAGTAAGCATATGGCCAAAAGCAGCTAGAGAGTTTCTCATGTACAATGGCTCTAAATGCTAAGTCATCTATATGATCATTTTAAAATAGGGAATACTTATTAATGCACTATGTGACATATGCTCTAAGAAGAGAGAGGGAAAAAGGAGAAAGAAAAGGAGGAGAAGGTGAGGAGGAAGAAAAAATAATGATGATAGGTAAAATAAGTACTTCAGTGGATTATAATAGCAAAATGTAAGCTTCTTAAGAGTAGTATGTTGTTGAGTTTTATTGTTGAGGGTTTGGATTTTGGGGGGGGTAGGCAATCAGGGTTAAGTGACTTGCCCAGGGTCACATAGCTAGTAAATGTCTGTCTGAAGCCTGATTTAAGCTCAAGTCCTCTTCACTCCAGGGGGTTTGGGTTTTTTTCTTTTGGTTTGATTTGGTTCTTTGGTCCTTATATACTAAAACCTAGCAACTGCTTTGTTCAAAAAAGGCATTTAATAAATGTTTATTGGATATGTTAAGTTGTTATACACAGTCAAAACACATTTGACTCAATTTATTTGTCACCAAATGTTGGTTGACTCTATACAATCATGAAGATTGTTTCTCTTTAATTCTAAAGTTAGTTCTCTTAAAAGCACTGTTTATATTTTCGAGTAAATTCTAAATAGTGAAAAGCTTTTGAAATGCTACAATTTCCTTCTGGTCTTTTGGATCACTGACAGGCTGTCTTTAATTGTCACACTCCCAGCAGTTTCCTCTTAAGTACCGAAATTCAGCAGGAATTAAGCTAAAATTACTTATAAAAAGCCTCCTAGTACTTCACATAGAGTTGACAACAAGATAAGGTAAACAGTCTCTTAAGGGGGATATCAAAAACAAAACTAAGGGTCAGCTATAAAGCCAAAAGTAGCTCAATGTTCACCAAAAAGGAGGAAGTAAATCTACTGATTCCAAGTCAGTAAACATATTAGGGACACAATCCTATGGACAAGAAATCCTGTCCCCTGAAGCTTCAGTCTATAAGGGATCAACAATTCAATCTGGAATGGACCTTAGAGGCCAGGCAGTCAATAGGTAAACGAGTTTTTATTAATTAAGCGCTTACTAAGTGGCTTGCATTGTTCTAAGCACTGGGGAGACAAAAAAAGACAAAAACATGGTCTCTGCCCTCAAGGAGCTCATATTCTAGTGGGGAAGGCAACATGCAAACCAATATGTGCATATAAGATATACACAGTGTATATCAGAGGTAATATCAGAGGGAAGGCACAAGGGTAGGGGATGGGAAAAGGAAGGGAGACAATATAGGCCTCCTCTAGAAGACTATATTTGATCTTAGTCCTCAAGGAAGCCAGGACATCCAGAAGGCAGAAATAAAGAGGGAGAACATTCCAGGTTTTGAGGATAGCCAATGAAAAGTCAAGATCAGGTGATGGAGAGTATTATTCAAGGCCAATGTTGTTGAATTTTGTAGTAAGATTGGAAAGATAGAAAGGGCCAAAAGTAAGCAGATAATTTTATATTTGATCCGGAAAATAGTAGGGAGTCACTGCAGTTTATTGAGTAAGGGAGTGATATATTCAGACCTGTATTTTAGGAAGATCCCTTCGGCAGTTGTGTGGAGGATGAATTTGAGCCAAAGAGGCCAACCAAAAGGCTATTTCATTATTTCAGGTGTGAGGTGATGAAGGCTTATACCAAAGAGAGGGCTGTGAGAGTAGAGAGAAAGGAATGTATACAAGACAAGTTGTGAAGGTAGAAATGGCAAGCCTTGAAGATAAATTGAATATGTGGGGTGAATGTGAATGAGCATTCCAGGAGGACATCAAAGTAGTAAAAGTGGGTACCTGAGAAGATGGTGGTGCTCTTGACAATAATGACAATAATAAAGTGCTCTTGAAGTTGAGAAGAGGGGAGAATTTGAGAAGAAAGATAATGTGTTCAGTTTAGGGTAAGTAGAGTTTGAGGTGTCTGTGGGATATCCAATTTGATATATTTAAGTAGTTAGTGATATTGGACTGGTGGTCAGGAGAGAGTTTCAGGCTGGATAAATAGATGTGAGAATAATTTGCACAGAGTGATAACTGAATCCGTGGGAGATGAGGAGATCTCCAAGAGTTTATACTATAGAAGGAAAAGAGAAGAGGACCCAAGACAGACAAGCCCATTGGGGCATGACCTGAAGCAAGATCCAACAAAGGAAACTTGGGAGAAGTAATCAGACCTACAGGAAGAAAAGCAAAAGAGACAAGAGTCAGGAAACCCTTGTAAAGAGAAAATGTGCAGGAGAAGAGGGCTATTCACACTATCAAAGGCTGCAAAGGGATAAAACAAAATCAAAAAAGATGGGGATTGAGAACAAGCCATTAGCTTTGTCAATTAAGAGTTCCATGGTAACTCTGGAGGGGGCAGTTTTAGTTTAAAAGTCAAGTTAGAAGCCAGATTAAAGAGGATTATAAAAGAGCAGGAGAAAACAAAATGGAGGCACCAACTGTAGGTACTTTTAACAAGTTTAGCCATTAAATGGAGAAGAGATATGACAGTAGATAATGGGAGGCAGGGGAAGGTAAGGATGGGATGTTTTTGGATTGGCCACAGAAAAACAGTCAGTAAATAGGAAGAAACTGAATATTAATTGGAAAGTGGGAATGACAGAAAGGACAGCTTGCTGAGAAGATGGGATGAAATGGAACTGAAGGCATATATGAGAAACTGAAGCATGAGGAAAATAAGTGGCCTATCCAAGGTCACAGTGTTAATAAGCATTTGAGGCAAAGGACTTTGTACAGGTTAACTCATTTAAAGATATGATTAGCCTCAATAGGCAGATATACCATATAAAACATGGACCAAACAGCAAGGCTGCTATTTTTTATTATTTATTCCAGTATCATTTATTAACCATCATTTACTTTTTACTTTACTAATTAGTTAGTATTACTTCTTTAGATGCTTCTGTCCACATGCTAACATAGAGAACCCAGGTCCATGTTAGTGTTCATACACATGATGCTTCACTCTTAAAATAAGGGCTGGCATAGTAGACTTGCCCCCTTTATTTTTTGAATCAGAGTTGTGATTTCATTGGTATGGGATACAAAGATGAGGAATCTCTCACTATCAATGCAGATTGTTACCAACTCTGCAATTTATAGCCTTGGAAAGTGGTCTGAAGGTGCAGGAGTTCAGTGAATTTCCCAGGGTCATATGGGCAGTGTGTCTCAGAGGCAAGCCTAGAAGCTAGGTCTTCCTGACCTCGTTCATTAACAGTCCTCTATCCACTCACTACACCATGCTGCCTCTCTTGGTCCTGTTTTTAGCACTTAATAAATACTTATTTGACTGGCTGTCTAAAATGACTAGAAAATATGCGCTTAGGTTCTGCATTGAGAAAATTAATACCATACTTTGACTTTAACATTAAAACACATTCTTCAGTAACTAAAGGTACTACAAATTAATATAAAGTACATAATTACATGGTAACACCCCTATACAGAATCTCTTTGAATCATAATTAACTCTCCTCCAATAGAACAGAATTGTTTCATTCTGATAATTTTGAATTCACTAAAGGTAACCGGGAGCTCATGATAGTGATGATGAAGAAATCAATATTAAAGTAATACATGAACTAAAGAGAATGTGGAAAGCAATTTACTAAGGCTGACCAAATGCTTCAGAGATTCCAGTCAGCTATAAGCTTCCTAACCCTCAAAGCATTTCATCCAAAACTCAGAATTAAAAAATGTAATTTTCCTGGCCAGAGCTCTCTACTTTGGAAATTTTGTGAGATCTTGCTGAGTTTTAAAAAAAAGGAATGAAACAAACAGAAAGGTGTAGTTTGGCTGTCTGCATTGATCCAATAAACAAGAAAGTTGCTAAATCTGTAGTTTGCTTTGTACGATGTTGACAACCTTACTGTTCCCCATCTGTAAAACAGGGATAATATTACACTAAACCTCATCCCTGATAATGCTCTCTCCATCTTACAAAAATCAAGGAACCTAGAAAATGCTATATTCTGGCAGTATGGTTCTTCTTGCCCAATATTCCACTTCCAGCAAAGACACACCATAGAAGAAACACCTTAAGAGGGTATGGTTCCTCTCTTTGACATCATCCTTAAAATGGACCTGGAGGATAAATGAAAGCATAGGACCATGCATCTGAAGGTGGGAGGGGTCCCAGAGTGCATTTAGCCCAATCTCCCGTCTTACTTTACAGATGAGGAAACTAAGGTCCAGAGTGGTTAGTGACTTACCCAAGATTCCAGGATAAAACATAAACTCCATGAGAGCAGGAACTATTCATTTTGTTTTTGAATTTCAACTGCTTAGCAAGGTGCGTGAAATTTAGAACGTGATAAAAATGCACTTTAATTGATCTATCATAACCATGGTCTGCTACTGTTTATAGTATAAACAACTCACCTTTGGATTACCATGATCTTTATCGGGGCATCTACCTCCCAACACCCCATACTATAGATAATTACCTTCAAATGGACAGCTGGTTTTTTCTCCTCCCCAGGCAAAATATGCCCAACATTTGCAAAACATTTGGAGCTTCTATAAAGAAGGATACAATGCAAAGAGAAATGTTATTAACAGCTGCCAACCCCGGAGATGTATTTGATAGTAAAGTCTTTCTTTCCACTTCATGCATGTATGAGTGTGACAAGAACAAGAAAGCAGATTTTTTTTTTCCTGTGGGTGGAAACCATATGCTTCTGAGCAACAGCAGAGACACAAATCAATTCTTTTGTATCACCCTACTCTGTGCAGCTCTATTCCTTAGCAGCCTTGTTTCTAAGAAGAGCTCCTAGGCGTGAGCTAACTATGGATCCTTTATCCAGTTTTTAATCTGAGGGCTAGGTTTGAAACTACTAGTGGTTGTTGAGGCACGTCTCAGCTCAGTTTGAAGGATCTATAAGGTAGTTATTTAAATGGGCTCGTTAGAGATTTGTCTAGAATGTGAATATGTCAGTACCCCTCTCTCCCTCTCTGTTTTTCTTTCTGACCCTCTTTCTCTGACATTCTCTGTGTTTCTGTTTCTCTGTGTGACTCTGTCTCTCCCTCCCCCTTTTCTTTCTTTCTCTCTCCCTCTTTGCCTTCCTCCTCCTCTTTCTTCTCTCTCTGTCTCTCTGTCACTCTCTCTCTCTCTTTTTGTCTTCCTCTTCCTCCTCCTCCTCTTCCTCCTCCTTCTCTCTCTCCTCCTTCTCTCTGTCTCTCTGTCATTCTCTCTCCCTCTCTGTCTGTCTGTCTCTCTCCCTCTCTGTCTTCCTCCTCCTCCTCCTCCATTTCTTCCTCCTCCTTCTCCTCCTTTTCCTCCTCCTCCTTCTCTGTTTTTCTCTCCCTCACTATCTCTCTCCCTCCCTCCCTCCTCCCTCTCACTCTGTCTTGCTCTTTCTCTACCTTCCTCCCCACTCCCCATCTCTCTGCTGCTCTCTCTTTCTCTTTGTGTGTATATGTGTCTCTTCCTCTTTCACTCTTTTTCTTATGAAGACAAGCATTTTAAAACTAAGACATAAAGCAAAGATTTTTGTGTGATCTGTCTGTAAATTGAGTCTATATTAAAACCATGTAGAGAAAACTATCTCCCTGTGACAAACGGTCATTATTTGGACGTACATTCATGTCATGAAATATGAGTTACGAGGTGAAGCCCAAGAAACAGTGTTCCTAATAACAGTTTTCTTTTCTTAACAATGTGTAGTAATTAACTGAAGGGGAAAAATCATTCCCTATCTTTGATTTTAAATTCACTTCTCCCTCCCCCACCCCACCCCACACACATACACTTCATTTTGCTTCAGATTAATTTGCCTGAGGACAAAACTGCCTAACCTACTACTCAGGCAGTACCTGATGCGTCAAACGGAGTTGGACATTAGCAGGCATCCCTTCAACGATACATCATTCTCCTGTGTCAGACTGGGCCAAGCACCTGATTGCTTCCTCTTCCTGAGGCAATATCTGTTCCTTCCTGAGGCTTCCCAGGGGTTCAACAATGGGCCTTTCTTCGGGAGTCCGAGAATGAGGCCAAGAAATGCTGTAGATGGTTTTTGCAACATTTTTTTTTTGAGTATTCTGTCCTAGAAACATTCACCAAGAAAAGATATTTTGAAGGTCATCCAGCAATCCAGCAATCCCTTGGCTTCTATACATGTACAGATGTCAATACCCTTACTCCTATATTTTTACTTACATAAAATTCAATTTTCAAAATTAATTAAGCACTCATTGTGGATAACAGACTGTTCTGCTTTTAAAAGAGAGATACAAAGTTTAGATGAGATTCCATTGAGTTTAGAGTCTGATCCATCCTACCTCTACTATTAGAATGAAAATTTCTCGAAGGCAAAAACTTAGCTTCTCCCTTTGTAACTTTCCTAAAATATTTCAAATAGTGAATTCTCATTCTACTCAGTAAATGTTGCAAGCTGACTAATTCTAAATACCACAGAATTTAACTACTAAATTTTTAAGAAATGTAAATACTATTTCCTTTGTGGGGAGGGGTAGGGAGATTAGACCTGTGATTTTACTGTTGTGGGACATTCACATTCATGCAACAACTGTATGTAACTTCTAGCCTTATATAGGAGTTCCCTGGAGTACAGAAAGATTAAGTGGACACAGATAGTTTGCATCAGACTCAGGACTTGAATTCTGGTCTTCCTGACTGAGAGCTAACATTTATACAGTGCTTTCAAGTTCACAAAGCACTTTACATATTTTATCTCATTTCATCTTCACAATAACCCTGTGAAGTAGGAATTGTTAATTATTATTATTATCCCATTTTATAGATGAGGAAACTGAGGCTGAGAGCCACTAAGTGTTTTGTCCAGGGTCACACAGCTAGTAAATATCTAATAGAGTTTGAACTCAGGTCTTCCTGACTCTGTATCTAGCACTCTTTTTACGATGATACGATGATACATAGCTCCCTCCATGAAGCCATTCTGCTTCCTTCCCTTCTTTAGAAATCAGGTGTTTACTTATCCACTAGCACAGGCAATTCAGGCAAAAGACCCTGCATCTCCCTAAAGCTAAATTTACTGTTTAATGAAAGAAAAATGCTCGTTTTGCCTTAATTCTCCATCACTAGCCTCCAGAATAGCTAGGCATTGAGTGCATAGAAAGACAAAACCTCTAAAAACAGCTGAGGTATAGCTATATCCTCCAAGTTTACTCCAAAAGCCAAATCATACACAACTGAATTCACGAAAATTCAGAATGTACTGGGTCAGAAGTGTTCCCTTATGGCATGTGCCCTTCCACATGTAGCAAACTAAGTATCCACTGATGGAGCAAAAGCTAAGATACCAAACATAAACATATATATATAAGCATATATCACTGATAGTAGTCTAGGTGGTGTGATTTAGGAGTTTTGTCTCTCCATGAACACACATTAGATATTGATGCATTTGCATGAGCTCAAACTAAGACTTATAAGCAAAGAAAGCAGTCCCCTTGGGCGCAAAAGACAATGGGGAACAATAAGGATTTTTGAATATTGCTTTTTGCAAAAATACGTATTGTTAATGCAGAAAACACTGATCTCCTTGGCACACAGGTATCATTTCGTGATAAGTCAATTCTCATTTGTTACAATGAATGCTCAAAGCCACGGGTGGACAGCAACACACAGGGGGCACCATTTTCAAATGCAGAGAAATGTAATTTTCCAACCTTGCCTAGAGCATATAAATGCCGTGCCTGGCTCTGTTCCTTTCGGTTAACAAGCCTCCTTTTAGTATACGCAAATACCTTCAGCATAAATGAATTTACTGTAATCCCCAACACCTCAGTAAAATCAGCAGTGAGGGCGTGGGAGTTCTGATGGTATGGTGGAGAGCATGGGTTAATGGGGATAGCTTTGGGTAGAAGACTTTGGGCATTAATAAGCTATGAGGACATGGAGACCTCATAAGGGCAAGGGAGAGGGGCAAAAGGAGGAAGTGGGTAGACATATTTCCTCCTACTTCACATTTTGGCTGCAAGTCTCTCTATGCCTTGTAATTATTTTGTTATTCTTCCTGACTAATATGAAGGCTGTTTTTTAACCTAATTTTTAGATGAGGAAGTTAAGTAAAAGAGAAGAATTTTATGAGGCCACACAATGAGTCAAAGAGTGAGATGAGATTTAAATTCATAAGCTCTGCTGCCCTAAACTGTCATTTATCCCATGGAACATTCTGAACACAATTCCATATAGGTCCTGGGCTGTTAAATAAGGAATGTGCATGAAGTAAATATGATATTTGCTAATTGGCCATGTTTCTTAAGAGTGGTTGGTTTTAATTGGCAGGTAGTGGCCACCTTCATTGTGTTCCTGGAGCATTTTCCTCACTTGATCACCCTATTTCAAATGCAGTAACAGGGACAGCACATTATCTTTGCAGATAGTTAGGCTTATGGAAATGTTAAAACATATGATGTTTGTATTCTTTAGGATAAGTTACTTCAAGATTAATAAATCATTTCTTCTGTTTTCTACCTTTTTAAAAGATTACCCTGGAATACATGGCTAAATCAGAAAGGTTTGTCAGGGCCAAGGGTTCATGGGAAACCGTGCCCAACAGCTGACATTGCTGTATTAACCCTTATCTCTAAACACCCAGCATTCTTGTTCTCACATCGTCTAAGTCTTCCAGAAGTTTCTTTTCTTTTCTTTAAAGATTTAGACTTTAAAAATGAAACTTCGTAGTTCAAAACACAGTGAGCTGCCTTTCAGTAGACCTGGGACATATTCCCCTGACTGGTAGAGACTGAGAACCTTTCAAGACAAAATGAATTCAATATGTGAGGAGAGAATGAAAGAAAAATCCAAAGAGGCACAGAGAGGCAGTTGCACACACTATGAATTGTTACTGAAAATCCAAAGGAGAAAGGAGCAAACAAACAAAAATACCACAGAGAGAGAAAACCAAGAAGTGGTCTGTCCTGTGAAATCCCAAACCATATTGGTTGCAGGTGTGGCAGTTTTCTCCCCATGACAAGTCCTTGACTCTGGAAGAGATAAGGAATGGTCAAAAGAGTGAGAGTAACCTAAAAAGAATTGGAGGCAATTTTCATGAAATGACATGTGCCCTTTGACTGAAGTAGCCAGAGAGAAAGAGACAAGGATTGTCAAAGAGGAATGGTGGCGCTATGAGGAAAGGAGCAAGCAAGACACACGCATCAACTAGGTGTCACATTGATTTAGACAGACTGTAATCTCCCCCCCTCCCCTTTTTTTTAAACATTGATAGAGTGGATAGTTTGATATCCACTCTGAAACTATCAATTTAACAGCCACTGAAGCACAGAGTAACTAGATGTCAAAATTTCCCAGGCTGCCTTCAGGCATGTTTGAAAGTCCTACACACAGAAGAACTAGAAATGGAAGGGAGGACTGGAGGCTATTAAAAGGGAAGACAAAGGAGACAGATGAGATCGATCTTTTGCAACAAAAAAAAAAAAAGAAAGGAAAGAAGAAAAGAAAAGAAAGAAGTAGAAGCCTATTTAAGAAGAAGATAAGAAGTAATAACGTATCACATTATAAAGGATAGGAATGTTAAACAAGAACAGTTAAAGAGTTTTGTTTTATGGGGTTATTTTTTTGGTTGGGCTGGGAGATAACCAAAAATTCATTTAAATCTCTATTCCCTTGCTGGCTTAAATCTGAGTTCATTCTATTCAAAGATTTCAGAAAACCCCACTAGGCTTCATTTCTGAACATTACTGTATTTCTCAGGGCCATTAAATGATCTACTTTTCACTCCACAAAAGCTCTGATAATTTAGTCCAATCGGATGTCCTGTAAGCATCTCAAACTCAACATGTCCAAAAATGAAACTCATTATCTTTCTCCACAACCCAATCATCCTTCAAACATCTCTGTTCCTTTTGAGAACACCATCATCCTTCCAATTTTCTAGGTTCATAATATTAGTTACCCTCAACTCTTCCCTTTACCTAGCTCAAAAAGCAATCAGCAGTCAAATCTTATCAATACTATTTGCACAAAATCTCTCATCTACTCTCCTTTTCTCTACTCCTAGGGCAATTCCAATGGTTAGAGCATCATCTCCTCTCACCTGGACTATTATAATATCTTCCTAATTTGTCTTCTTGCATTCAGCCCTTCCCCTCTCCAATCCAAACTCGTCCACACTTGCAGCCACCAAATTGACATATCTTGAGACCATATGATATTCCTCTGCTTATGAAACTCCAATGGCTCCTTAATACCTCTAAGATAAAATATAAACTATTCTCTTTGCCATTAGAATATTACACTATCTAAATCTACACTATATTCCCAAGTTTATCACATATTACTCTCTTTAATGAACTTCACATTCTAAGAAATATAGCCTATTAGTTGTTTCTTGTACACAACATGAAATTCCTAATCCTTGTGCCTTTGCACAAGTGATCTATCCTGGAATGTTTTCATTCTCATTCATTCATTTTCTCTGTCTCTCTGTCTCTGTCTCTCAGTCTCTTTCTCTCTGTCTCTGTCTCTGTCTCTGTCTCTCTGTCTCTCTCTGTCTCTGTCTCTCTGTCTCTATCTCTGTCTCTCTGTCTCTATCTCTGTCTCTCTGTCTCTCTCTCTGTCTCTGTCTTTGTGTCTCTGTCTGTTTCTCTGTCTCTCTCTCTGTCTCTCTGTCTGTCTCTGTCTCTCTCTCTGTTTCCCCTACATGTCTTCACAATAACTGTAGGCTAAGCTCAAATGCAGCCTCTCAAGTGAGGTTTATCCTATTCTTCCTAATTGCTAATACTCTCCCTGTAAACCAGCTAAAATTACTTTTCTGTTTAGTTTGGGAGTGTGTTTTTTTCTTATCTTAAAATGATAGTTCTAAACCGGGAGAGAATTTGAGAATCCAATTACTCCAATTCCTTTCATTTCGCAGATGAGGAAACTGAGACCCAAGGTAGTTAAATGATTTTTCCAAGGTAACACATGTATCTGAGTACATCTTGCCTCTCCACCTCCTCCCTCCAATAAGCTCCATAAGGAAAGGGATTATTTCATCTTTGTTTTTCTCTCTCTAGTATTTGGCAATTAGAAGATGTGTAATAAATGTTTGTTATATTTAACTGAATGATGACCCATACCACATAACCAACTTCTGTAGATATTTCATCATTTATCATGATATGTTCTATCTTCTTTCTCTAGAGAACTATCACTATTCCTTCTCTGGCTATAGCTACAAGTAGTTTTACTGCTTTTGTACAACATGGTACAAGAGGCAGCTAAGTAGCCCAGTGGATAGAGTACTGGGTCTGGAGTCAGGAGGACCTGAGTTCAAATCCAGACTCAGTTGGCTTATTAGCTATATGATCTCAGGCAAGTAGCTGCCTGCCTTAGTTTTCTCAGCTATATAATAAGAGCACCTATCTACCAGAGTTGTTTTGAGGTTCAAATGAGATGTTTGTAAAGCTCTTAGCCAAAGCCTAGCACACTGTAGGTACTTAATAAATGCTTATTCCTTTACTCTCCCATCGTAAATGGCTAGGGACATCAAGACTAACCAACTGCTATATCTTAGATAATGATCCTTCCACCTAAACATCAAACCCTTTTGAAGCAACATAAGGAGATTTCTTTGTAACTGGTCATGTTTCCTTGATTTCTTACCCTATCAGCCTTCACTAGGATATTAATATTCTATAAACAATTGTTTTGCTGCCTGCTTGCTTTAAAGAAATATGGGTTGGTCTTTTATTAAGATCAACTTTTAAAAAAATATTGGTACAGGCTATTGGGAACCAAGGGAGATAAGAAGGCTGCAGTTACAATATTTACTAAAGGCTGGCAACAAGTATAACATGTGGTCCAATTCTAGCTAGGCATGGGTCCAAGTGAGAGACTGGTATCAGAGGTGTCTTGAAATCAAGAAAACAAAAAGAAAAAAGAGTTTGAAACAAATTCTGCTCCTTACCACAAAGCTAAGGCTTTATTATTTAATATTGGCAAGGTACATTTTTCATTTTTTATATTTTTCTTTTTATTATTACTAACTTGAAAAAGTCAAAAGAATGAGTATGCCCATGTACAAAGAATTTCAAAGATATTTGTCTACAAAGTCACACATCTTTATTATGTGCAGCTTATTTTTAAAGAGTAAATAACATTCAACAGGTTAGTTCTCAAAGCTGCCCTGCTTGTCTATGTTTCCATCTTAACCTCTTTACATTCTCTTCTGTCCCTTCACGTTTTAATTATTTTTATTCTGAACTTAACAAATTAAAAAAATAGAACAAGAATTTCCATATACATAGGAAAACTGAAAAAGAAGATCATACATGAACTTGTGGATCCAAGACCACATTTAAAGAGTACATCAGCAAGCAATACTAACACTGCAGTATTCTGTGTCATAATTAGCTATTACTATAAAGTCTCAAAAGCTAGGAAGATAATCTATCAGGCTTTATTTGGGGGGAGGAGGGTGAAAGCAAGACAACTGGGGCTAAGTGACTTGCCCAGGGTCACACAGCTAGTAAGTGTCAACTGTCTGAGGCTGAATTTGAACTCACATCCTCCTGACTCCAGGGCCGGCACTCTATTCACTGTACCACCTACCTGCCCCATATCAGGCTTTATTTAAAAAAAAAAAAAGGTAGACATTACTGTCTTATGAGAAACTAGAAAAGGAAGAGTGGGCCATTTATTACTAAAAAGGCCTACATTTGGTAGGGAAGATTTATTTAGATCCCTAGGACAAGAAAGCTTTCCAGGTATGGCTTATGTAGGAAAGACCCAAAGATTTGGGTTCTTTTTTAGTCAATTAATATTTATTAAGCGTCTACTATATGCTAAACACTGTACTAAAATGTTGGGGATAGAAAGAAAGGCAAAAAGAACACACTGTTTTTGCTCTCAAGGAAGTTATAATCTAATAGAGGAGACATTAAGAAAAACTACATACAAACAAGAAATAGGCAGAATAAATTGTGTGTAGACAACAAAGATTAAAGAGGACTAAAAAGTTCTTGCAGAAGGTAAGACTTTAGCTGAGAGACTTGAAGGAAGCCAGGGAACTTAAGAGGCAAAGATGAGGAGGGATGGCATTCCAAGCTTAGGGGAGAGTCAGTGAAAATGCTCCCTGTTAGAGGAGATAGCAGGGACAGACAGTACAAATTAGCAGTTAATTAAGTCCAAGATTAGAAGGAGAAAAACAGAGCAGTCTGGATCACATTCAGGACATGAAGTTTCCTTGGTGGTAAAGACAGCTTACAAATTTATTTTTCTACTTTTGGCACATTGGCATCCATGACATTCAAGGATGGCACAGAGATTCTGACACCATCACTGCCATCGTGGTGATGTTTTCCACACTGTTATATGAAATATATATCATTCTAATCATGAATCCTTTGGCAATGTGTGTCCTGTCCAAGGAAAGGCAAGTGGCCAGTGTTACAGTATATGAAGACTGGAAAAACTGGAAAGGGGCTGAGTTATTGAGTTAGGGGAGTGATATAGTCAGACCCACTTTAGGAATATCACTTTGTCAAGTGTGAGGAGAATGAATTGTGTTTAGAAGAGACTTGAAACAGGGAGACCAATTATAAGAATATTTAAATAGTCCGGGTGAAAGATAATGAACCCCTGAACTCAGACCAGAGGCTTAGACCTTAGATCTCAGAAATTCTAGATGGAAGTTGTATGGCTCACATTGAATTTATTTTTCCTCTTTAATGTATGATAAATCTACATTCAAAAAAACTATTAATACCTATCCTTTCTCCTTATTCTCAAGAGCAAGAAGTGAGTTTGAATGAAGCAAAGACCACAGACTGCTCTTTACCTACTTAGAAAACGAATAACATTAAAGCTTTCCAGAAACCATAGGACCATAGTTTCAAGCAATCATTGCCTCTACCCTTTGGCAAAAAGCCTTAACCATATGCATGTTCTTCCTATTTACATTACTTCTTTGATTATCAGTAGTCTATCTCTGTTTTTAATTCATTCTTCTTCATCTCCAAATAGCTCTTTCCTCTCATTTCTTTCCTCCCTTTAAAACATCTACTACAGAGAGTGTAGCCAAGATGGCTAAGTAGAAACATCTACTGTATTAAATGCCCATGTCCCTTCTTTAAAATCCTCCTCACATTTTATTTTTCTTTTCAACCATTCACTGTTACAATTCATTTATCTCTCTAATCTTCCGTTAACATTTGCTTTGTGAGTCTTTATTTTGTCTTCTTTCTGCAAGATCTTAACTTCTTTCATCATCTGCCTGTCCTGTTTTGTCTTTGGACATTCATTCACCATGCAGGCCAGATGATTTAAAATTTCTGTGTGGCTTACTACTACACTCTTTACTTTTCTCCATGAAGTCCTTGTGCCTTAAGCAATGCCACAATGTTTACTGCATGCATCCACATTAATGTCAGATGTCCAATACATCTGCAGTTGCTTCGCTCTTTTTCCCAGGTAGAGGATTCGTTACAGTATAGAGCTTATCTATTCTTAACTCAGCTATTTGGAGTACAGCTAAGGGCTAGAGGAGTAAGTGAAAAATGCCTCTGAGCAGCAAAATAGATCTCACAAAGTCCACACAAAAAAAGCTTGTTCGTTTTACTAATCAGAGATCCCTTTGGATTCTTATTTGCAGCTTATTTACTTTTTCATGTGATTTAAATTAAATGTTTTAAGAGAAACTTATAATTCAATATCAATACAAATTACTGCACAGATTACTAAATAATTAATTAATATGAATAGAGCCACTATGCTTGGATTCTAACATCGCTGTTCCAAATGTACTTTTACCTCAAGTAGAAAAGGAACTAAGGTGAAGAGAAATAGGAAAAACAGCCATATTAGATCAATTGAAAATAAAGGAGGTATCTGTGTATGCTAGAGGTGACATAATTGGGACAGGGTTGAGTAATATCAATTCATAAAGTATCTGAAGGAGGGAAAAATAAAAAAGGAATAGAAAAAAATCTTAAACCAAACTGATATAGAAAAAAATGGGGGGGGGGCATCAAAAGGAATCAACGACTACCTCAAGCACACAGTAAGCATGTTTTGGTTATGCTGGCACAATCTGGGATAAACATTACCATTGACCCTTCTCCTGAAAAATCTGATTATCTCATATGACAGTAGTCAAAGTATTTGTAGAGACTACCACAGAAAATAATCACATTTTAAGGACTAGCATCTTGTGCAGTGAAGAATTCTGTATGACCTTTGAAATTAAATCAACACACTTTGATACACAGTGACTTGAGTCTAAAGGTGGGAATAGGCAAGGGTGGCAAATAAGGAATGAGAGAGGTCAAAGACTTGCAGATAACAAGTAAGCCCCACATCTCTATATCATTTTGAATTCCTCCAGAGCAAGGACTCTATCTTTCTTTGTTTCCCTAGTGCTTAGTACAGTGCCTGGCAGATAGTAGGTCCTTTTGACTGATTTTTTGACTGACAAGCAATGTGATGAGCTGGTTTTAATGGGCACCACATAACATCACAAAAAGTGAAATCAATTATATTTTAACAGAAATGTTAAGACTCGTTGCTGGTGGAGGAAAGGCTATTGTTAAGGCTTATCCTCAAGGTATGGCGGCACACCCAGACACATCCAAAAGATGTTTTACCCATGGTGAACTTCATCAGATGCTTCTGATTCATGACCATTTGCTAGTTTCCTGAATCCTCAGAATACTGTAGTCTCCTAGACAATTCACAACCACCCAAAAGAGTTTTCTTGACCATCCTCACAAGAAAACCTAAATGGATTAAGAATATCTATTGTCAAGATTATGACATGAATCAAAACAGACTAGTTACAGAACTTGTCCATAAAAATAGATAGCAGTGACAGATAGTACAAATGAACAATGAGTTGAGTCCAAGATCAGAAGGAGAAAAAGAGCAGTCTGGGTCATATTCAGGACATGCAAGGTTCCTCAGTGGTGAAGACAGCTTATGATCAGTAACAACAACAATGATCCAGATCTTTTTAATTTTTCTTCTACTTTCATTTTCATCCCTAAATGCCTTTGGGATGACTTTGTTTAGTTACAGCTCTCACTAAATATTTCTTAAACTGGTTTTATACTCCAATGCTATTTCTTGCTTCAGGAGACAACACTCCTCTGAAATCTTTCAACAGCCTTCTTTTTTAAGGTTTAACAAATGAGTTTATGTTCTAAATTGACAGGTTGGCTTTAGCTGTTGTTTAGCAAATTAGTCAAATACTTGCTGATCAAAGCTCTTCATAGGTTCTTTTATTTGTTTGCTTGTTTTGTTGTTGGCAATTCATTTATGTCACTTAAACTTCTATATGAAATTATTATAATTGTTTCAATGTCATTTCTGTTATTATCCAGTTTATATTATCAGTTACTTTTCTAAATGTGTCAAGACTGAATTGTTTTAATTGCATACAATATTTATTTTTATTTTTATTCTTTCTTCTAGCTTTATGATAATTTTTATCTGCTCTAAAAAGTCAGTGGCCTAGCTAAATATGTGCAGCTGATTCAAATCGGATTCCCATATTCCCAAATCAGGAATAATTCTTAGCCTGTTCATTAAAATATGATTGATTTCATTTTTAATTATTTCATTCATGATTCCCTATGCCCAATACTAACTAATTCTTTTCTCAGAAAAGAATTTTTTTTTTATTTGGAGGGATAAAGCTTCCTTGTAGTTTTTAGGTCTTTGGTCTCTTTTATTCTTTATTTCTTACCATGTTTCCAATATATGTCTTACCATTCTCACCTTTTCACACCTTTGCACTAAAGTCATTGAGTATCCAAGTGTATGTTTGTTTAATTTTGAGAGTCTTAGAGTGTTCTTCATAGAATTTCCCAACCTCTTCATTGTGTGAAACAGATATTGGTACATAAGCTGCAATTATTTTCACAGTGGCTATTTTGCAAAGACTTACCATGGCCACTGTAATATATAATGACCAAAATTCCATAAAATTATAGGAATTTCTGTTGCCTTTGGGTATAGAATAACAACTACGCTGTTTCTAAGTTCAACAACCTTAGACACTAAGTTCTTTTCCTATTTAGGCCTAGTAGAACTCAAGTTCCTTGATTATCTCTTTTTTTTGCTTATATCCACAGCATTTAGCACGTGGGCAGGAAATAGGGTCTGAGCTTGTGATTTCATTGGTCATTATTTAGTCCTCAGTGCCATCTGCACTTAATGAAAAACCTCACTTTACCAATAAAGTATCTGACGTATAGTCTTAGAGAGTTGCCTAGGACACTGAGAAGTTAAACAATTTTTCAAGGGTCACACAGTCACTGTGTGTCAGAAGTTGAACCCAGATCATCCTGGCTTCTAGACAAGCATCTAATGTGTGTGTTGCCTCTTAGTATATTTTTGTTGCTTGAGTGATTCAGCTTCTGGCTGTGTTGGTGTCCTTTGGCATTTGGCAGCAGCTAAATGTAGGCAACAATGGACATTCAAAACTTTTATAACAACTTGCCACTGGTGCTGTCACCTCAGGCTTACTTATTCCATAGTACTAGAGTTTTGAAGGTTCTTTGGCCATTAAGGATCATATAGAGGCATAGAAGTCAAGGGGAAAGGATGAGAAGATGCCAGAAGTGAGAATGGAGGATGTGCTTGTGTGCTTGTGTGTGTGTGTGTCGGGGGGGAAAGAGGCGGGGGTGTAGACATATACTACTAACTGTCAACTTGCATGCCTCTCATATGTCAGTCTGGAAATCCCATCATTGGTGAATTTCCCATTTGACATGATATATACTCCCCACAGCAATATTTTTAGTTTCTGTCATTGCACCCCCATTGTAATTTATAATGAAGACAACTTTCTGCAAAGTTTAGTCTGGTTAAACCAGTAATTTTTCACATGTTGGTAGAACAGCTGCTTTCTTCATGATCCAGTCTCCAATCATACCATCAAATATATCCTTACACTGCCTCATAACCACAAATTTTCAGGAAGGAGTAACATATTGGCTAGTAGATTCACCCTCTTTATGTGAACATCATAAATTTTGTCTTTTTATTATTATTATTATTACCGTCATTCTGAGGAAAGCTGTACCACTCTCAGAATGGAAAACTTTCCTGAGGCCAAAATATAGCAGCAGAGTGGTCACTAGAATGAGGTGCCTTTTTATTGACTTCCAGTGCTCATAAAGGTCTCTGGCAACACTGATCTTTTAGACCATTCCCATAAACTACAAGTACATACTTGACTGGCATACCAAATCTGTCCATTACAGATGACTAAGGACCATCACTGAAATAAGGGTGTCCTATAAATAAGAGACCGAAAAGCATAGTGCATTGTCATCCTTATCACCATCTCATTTTTTGATAACATTCAAATGGAAATTTAGATAAATTGTTATTATTATTATTATTATTTGAAATTTCACTTTTTTGTCATCCATTTCATTATTATGTATAATTTCTAGAGTTTGCCTTAAGTGAAGAGATTTTTCAAAGACCTCACAGTCTTCAATTTTTCCCTCTTCAGATTTTAGTAGCTCCTTGATTTTATCTCTTATTTAATTCATTCTAGGTTTAGGCAAAAAAGTATCTTCTGCGATCACCCTATACTGTTAGCATTATATTATTTAGTGAATTAAGGTTGAGAGTACCATTGGGGGAAAAAAAAAATCAGTGTGACGTTCTTGTCTCTAACTGGTGAGATCTGTTTCTAATTTTGTCATGATATAGTATTGGTGCATAATAAAACTATTCATGTCTTCACTTCATTTCATGTGCACTCATGGTCTGCCTGCTTTAGTCATCAGCGCCATCTGCATTTAAGTGTGTCCAGCAGGTAGGATATCAGTATTTCTGATTCATTCCATTGTATCTTGCCTTTTTTAAGGAATGAGAACACAAAGGAATACCCCTTGCTCCTCTGTCCTCTGTGTAAAGCTGATTATTACTCACTTCATATAATCAGATTACAACCCCAAACCCTCTGTTCACTGACCTCTCTATTTTTCAGTTAGTCATTCAGTTAATAAGCATTTTTGTTAAGTTGTTACTATGTGCCAAACTTTGTGCTAAGTGCAGGGAATTCAAATAGAAACAAAAAGATAGTCCCTGCCCTCAATGAGCTTAAATTTTAATGGGGCAATAAAACACATAAAAGAGAGCTTAAAGGAAAGAGGGGGAAATGCACCCAAAGTATTATTGAGATGAGTCAGCAGTGCAGCCTGGAGAGAAATGAAGACATCTTTGGCCTGGGCCTCCTCCTCAAATTAGAGGTTCTTTGAGTTAAAAAAAAAATAATAATCAGAAGGTAAATCTCCACGGCTGGAAAAAACTTTCAATGTGAGAACTACACAGAACTATAAAGGGGTGGAAGGTAAAGAGGTTTTAATTGCATGGTAAAGAAAGTTCTGCTTTCTTCATGATCCAGTCTCCAATCATACCATCAAATATGTCCTTACACTGCCTCATAACCACAAATTTTCAGGAAAGAGTAACATATTGGCTAGTAGATTCACCCTCTTTATGTGAACATCATAAATTTTGTCTTTTTATTATTATTATTATTATTACCATCATTCTGAGGAAAGCTGTACCACTCTCAGAATGGAAAACTTTCCTGAGGCCAAAATATAGCATATTTTGTCTTATTTAGTCATTAATGTCTAATTTATTTAGTCATTAATGACTAATATTTTAATGACAAAATAATAAAAAAAATTATTAATATTACGTCATCCTCATCTTTTTCAATGGGGTTCAGATGTAAATGATGCTGGGACAAGTTACTATCTTGATATTATTCTTCCATATTCAATTTTCTATATATAAATCAACTAACTTTTGTAGTAGAATATAAGTTCACCCTCTATAGGTTCACTGAGAGCATTCTAATATTAATATCAAATATTAAATTGTTATTAATTATTAATCACATTTATGCAATCTTTTAAGATTTTCAAAGTGCTTTATATACTTCAGCTTATCTGATTTTAATTCAATGCAAGAAAGAACTTTCTTTAAAGTTACAGCTGTCCAAAAATGGACTAATTACATCACAGAAGGATACGTTCCCTTTCCCCAGAATTGTTTAAATAGAAAGTGGGTCACAAAGGAGTAGAGGACTGGGAAACTGCTCCCCTTTGCCCCATTTCTTTATCTTAGCTATTGATATGTGATTTCCTTTGCTTGCTTTCCCTGTATCTGCACTCTGATTAGCTATGCTCTCTCTCTGTCTCCCCCAAGCTTATACCCAGAGGTGTGACACCAAATATTTAGTGACACCAAATATTCTGGTTTTCTACCTTTAGAACATACTGTCCTCACCTGTGCCTCCTGAATCAAATAGCAATGAAATCTCGCTCCACTCTCTTTGGACAAAAACAAACCCAAAGATCAAACTACTTTTGCACCTTTATGTCTTGCAAGTCATTTCTACAAATATTTCTCAATCCTTGATGCCAACACATATATGCAAAGGCACTTCAACATTCTTATAACTTTAGCCATTGATTCATGATCTTCTTCTCCAACCGACCCTGTGTCACTATTCTCATGGACTTCAATATTCATATCCTCTCTGTCAACCTGACCATACAGTACTTCAACTTCCTCAACTCTAATGATCTTTCGCTATGCATCTCTTCATCAAAATTCTAGCATGGTTATACTTTAGAGTTCATCTTTTCTCAGAATGGCACTATTTTCAAAATATAGAATTTTGAAATTCCTTTCTCAAACCAAAAATCTTTTCTCCTTCCAACATCTCATCCTGAATAGGTATAGAATGTAGAAATCTAGATGGGATTCAGATTACAGAGGACTTTAACTATCTGGCTATAAAGTTTATGATTTATCTTGGAAGTCATAGAAACCCACTAAAGGTTTTAGCAGTCAGATTTCTGCCTTAGGACAACTATTTTTGGCAAATGTATAAATAGTGGCTCAGAGAAGAGAAAGAATAAAGAGAGACTGGCCAGGAAGGAAGCTATTACAATAGTCTAGGAAATGTTTACAAAACTGTATGAATTAATATTCTGTTTTAATAGGCTAATCAAGAAAAGGAGTTAACACCTCTTTTCCTTAATAAACCTATGCTGCCTTCTAGTGGTCTCTGCTTCTTTTTTAAATGTTCATAAACCATCTGTCTTGTAATTGGTTTTAAAATTTTTCCAGTAGACTTCTGGGGGTAGAACCAATATGGCAGAGTAGAAGAAGTAGCTGAGCTCTCCCAATATTCCTCTTCAAACAACTTTAAAATAACACCTCAAATCAATTTTTGGACCAACAGAGCACAAAAAAAAGTTGGGGCAAGACATTTTTCCAGTCAAAAAAAAAACCAGGAGGTAAAAAGAAAAGGTCTGTGAATCTGGGATAGAGACTGAGTTAGAACACAGGGGTAGCAACACCAGTTCCCCAGATCACACCATTTTGGAATCACTGAAAATTTCCAAACCTATAGAACTAGCTCTGAAAGTAGCAGTGTGAAAAGTCTGAAGCTTGGAAGAGTGCCCCTCCTACCCTGGGAATAGACAAGTTAATATAAAGTTCAAGTCTAGAAAAAGGCTGGAAAAATGAGTAAACAACAAAAATAAGTGAACCATAAAAAAGTACTATGACAAAGAAGATCTAGAAAGAAACTCAGAAGACAACAATATCAAAACAACTACAAGCAAAGACTCAAAGGAAAAATGTAAATTCAATGCAAGACCAACAAGAATTCCAGAAAGAGCTAAAAATATTATTTTAAAACTGTAAAGGATAATGAAGGATTAGAAAAAGAAATGAAAGTGATAAAAGAAAATTATGGAAAGACAATTAACAACATGGCAAAAGGCATAAAAATGCTGAAGAAAATAACTTTAAAAAACAAAATTGGCCAAATGAAAAAGCAGTACAAAACTTCACTGATAAAAATAATAGCCTAAAAATAGAGTTTCCAGATTTAAAAAAAGAGGTACAAAAGTCACTAAAGAAAATAATTACTTAAAAATTAGAATTTGGCAAGTGGAATCTAATGATTCCACAAGACATCAAGAAACAAAGAAAGTCAAAAGAATGAAAAATAGAAGAAAGTGTGAAATATCTCTTTGGAAAAACAATTTACCTGGAAAATAGATTGAAGAGAGATAATTTAAGTCTCATTACAGTCATGATCTGAAAGTCATGATCAAAGAACCCACGGACCGCATAAACACAATTACAAAATACTTCACACAAATATAGTTTTAAACAATTAGGGAAATATTGACAATGGATAGGCCTAGCCAATATAATAAAAATGACAATTCTACCTAAATTCATTTGCTTATTCAGTGTCATCCTAATCAAAATACCAAAGAATTATTTTCTAAAGCTCAAAAAGGCAATTAAATATTCATCTGGAATAATAAAAGGCCAAAAACCTCAAGGGAATAAATGAAAAAAATATTAAGGAAGATGTGAAAGACTAGCACTACCAGATTTCAAACTATATTACAAAGAGTAGTCATAAAAATAATCTGACACTGGCTAAAAATAGTGATAGATTACTTAGGTTAAGTATACAATACTCAATAGCAAATGATCACAATAATCTAGATTTAGATAAACTCAAAGATTTAATATTTGGGGGCAAGAACTCACCTTTTAACAAAAAATTACTGCGAAAACTGGAGGGTAGTTTGGCAGAAATTATGCTAACAAAATCTTGCAGCATATACCAAAATAAGGTCAAAATGGGTAAATAATTTAGACATAAAGGGTGATATCATAAGTAAATTAGGAGAGTTTTGAAAAATGTACCTGTCAGATCTATGGATAAGGGGAGAATTTGTGATCAAATAAGAGATTAAAGGACATCACAGAAGTAAAATGGAAAATTTTGATTACCTGAAAGTAAAATAGTTTTTGCATAAACAAAACCAATGCAATCAAAATTGGAAGGAAGAGGAGAGGACTTACAGTAACTTTCTCTTTTAAAGACCTAATTTCTCATATTGGTATTGAAGTAAATTGAAAGAAAATAAGAGCCATACCCCAATTAATAAATGGCCAAAGGTAATGAACAAGCAGTTTTCAGAAGAAATCAAAGCTATTGATAATCACAAGAAAGAAATGCTCTAAATCACTACTGATAGAGAAATACAAATTAACTCCAAGGTACCACCTCACACTTATCAGATTGTCGGACATGACAGAAAAGGAAAATGAGAAATGCTGGAAGTGATATGGAAAAATTAGAACACTAATTCACTGTGGGGAGAGTTCTGAACTGGTTCAAATATTCTGGAGAACAATTTGAAACTATGTCCAGAGGACTATAAACCGTGATTACCCCTTCATACCAATACCACTATTACGTCTGTATCCCAAAGAGAACAAAGAAAAGGAGGAAAGACTTATATGTACAAAAATATTTATAGCAGCTTTTTTTTATGGTGGCAAAGAATTGGAAATTGAGGGGATGCCCATCAACTAGAGAGTAGTTAAACAAGTTGTAGTAAATGAATGCTAAGGATGCTCTCAGAAAAACCTGGGGAGACTTACATGAACTAATTCAAAGTGAGGTGAGCAGAACCAAGAAAATATCCTATACCTCAACAGCAATATTGGAATACTATAAACTGTGGAAGACTTAGCTACTCTGATGAATATAATCATCCAAAGGATTCATGATGAAAAATGCTATCCACTTTCAGAGAAAGAAGTGATAAATTCTCAGTGGAGATTAAAGCATTTTTTGACTTTCCTCATGTTTCTTGCTTTTTATTGTTTTTTTCTGTTTTGCAATGTGGTTAATATAGAAATATGTTTTACATGACTTCACATGTATAATTAATATCATGTTGCTTGCCTTCTCATAGGGTGGGGGAGGAAAAGGAGAATGGAAGAGAATTTAGAACTCGATTTTTTTTAAAAGGCTGTTAAAATAAACTGGAAAAAATAATTTTACCAGCAATTGATGTCAATTAATTGATGTCAGTTTCAGTTTATAGCATCCACCTTTGCTTCATCATTGAAAACTGAGTTATTTCCATAGCTTTCATCTCCTCAAATCTAAATTGCTCTCTACAATTCTTTAAATATTATGAATATTGGTTCAGCAATCACATTCCTAAGTTGTACGCTTCCTCCCATCTTCTTTGATGTCTTGAGATGCCTTATTTTTTTCTTATTGGCATAACTGGTGATCAGAATATAAAAAATTGAAATCTGACAGCCTCTAATCTTTCTAAAGTGAGCAAAAAACTCAAGAACTTACCTGCTGAATTCTGGTCCACTGTTTAGAGATTCATGCCTTTTTTCTTGAATTAATTATTACTGATAACATGATAATAAAAATGCTGGTTTAATTTACGTAAACCCTTAAAATCATACAAACCACCATATTGCCAAATTATAAATTTGAGAAAGAAGGTTAATGAAAAGCTATACTCTAGGAGAGTTCCTCAGAGCTAACCCTTTTCTGCCTAATTTAAAGTCAAAATCAGATTGTTCTAAATCACTCTACAAAATTACTAACAGTGAGGTATGAGAAAGGTAGATTACTTCAGAGACGGGAAACTCATTTATCCCATCCTTGAACAAGTTGAGCTATCTCCACTTGAGAATGGATTTTAAAAGGATTAATATATTATTGTTACCTATTTCCTAGATCCTCTGTCATCCTGAAAGCAAAGAAGATGACAGATAGGGCAGCCTGGTCAAACTGGGTCACTTCCTCCAGAGGAAGGAGGACTGACACAAAGACAGAAACGGTTAAAATAACTATTCAATTCTAAGGTATAATTACTAAGTACCAAAGGAATTTTACCATCTCCTTTATTCTTTCTTATCTATTTTACTAAATGTAATCCATGACCTAGTATCTATGAGTTCTAGTTTAAATGGACTGGGTTAGACCTTGAAGGCTGATAAAAAAGATGGTTCTTTATGTTGTCCCTACCCAAAGTTAACTCTGAAAAATGGTGGAATATAAGTATTATAGAGATTAACACAGTGATTTCTCCAGATCCTGTACAAGCACTCAAGGCAACACTTCAAATAACAAGCATAAGACAGCCTTTATTTTACCCCAAGGATAATGTGTAAAATACAAAAGACTCACTCTCAGAGGCCTAGAAACAAATGCTAACCTAAAGGACTCAAAGTAACCCATGAAAAAACTCTTCAAAGATTCCCACTTCTTAAGAGAACTAAAGTGCTCCAGATTTAGCACTACCCCTACATTTATACTCCTGCATAATAGAAACAAACTCAGGGCTACTAGAGAGAAACCTTCCTTCCCGTCAGATTCACACCATGTAAAAATAACTCCATATAATGGGGTAGCCCAAAGTCTAGGTCCCACTTATGGCTATAGTTCCTTGCTGCTCCTTCTCTCAGTCCTGAAAGATCATGTTCATTATCCTTTTCTCTCAGTAAGAGATCTGATGCTCCAGAAATTCTCCATTCCATGATAGAAGGACAGATTCCCCAGATAGTGCCAAGGCTGGTGCTTCCTAGGAATATACTTTATCTGGCTGCAAGGCTAGATCCTTGAACTCTTACACTTATAAGCCAACATCCGAAGATGGTGAGAGCCAGGAATTTTCCTCTTCTCTAGTTTAAAGGTGGGATTCTGGTAAAATACTGTCCAAGATCCCCTCTCTATCACCCCACCACCCTATATACTTTCTCTAATTAGGAAGCCAGAGAAAAGGAATGCCATTGTACAATAACTTCTATCTCTGGGAACATGAGTGAGTAGATTTCTGCCTTTCTTTTAAGCCTATCTAGGAATTCCTTCTTTACTGCCCTGGTTTTCAATGTCTTCAGGGGCAAGAAAATCCACTTTGAGGGCTCTGATCTCTGAAAAGGGAAAAAAAGGTAAAACGAAGCCAGAAACTTGAGGCCCAGGGACATCACTCTGATGCCATGAGAATGAACATGTCTGCCTCTTTTCATGGGCCTCTCCACAACTTCCATCAGTGGCTCCTGGCTGGGGGACTCCCATATAAACATGTTCCTTCATATTAGAATATAAGTTCCCTGAGAGCAAAGACTATTTTTCCCTTCCTCTTTGTATTCTTAGTACTTAGCATAGGACCTAGCACATAGGAGGTCCTTAATAACTGCTTCTTGATTGATTTATTGGAGTCAGTGGACAGTGTTATCTGTGACTCTCCTCAGTATCTTTGGAGAACATGCTTCTCCCTAGTTTATGCTTTGCTATCAAGCTTTTTTTGTTATTCAAAATATCCTTGAGCAAAGTTATCTCTTATTGTTACATCTTTCAAGGAATCTGATATGATCTTCCAATATATGGGAGAGGTACCTCAGTGGGGGGAGTCTTTCAGCTACATTTTACTCTGCTGAGTAATTTTTTTCCCAGTTAGAGTAGGATTTTTATTCTCTAAATCAGCTTTGTCAGATTCAAATAGAAACCCTCTCATGGTCTCATATTGACTTATTTATGTTTTATTGTATGTTTATTTTGTTAAACATTTCCCAATTACATTTTAATCTGGATCCTGCTACACTGAGAAGTTTTATATGCTTCATGACACTGTTCTATACCCTTTAGTTGATCATACAACAACAAAGACATGGTCTGCTGTAGAAAATCATCAGCAAAATCCTATCTGATCACTTTTTGTTTTTATAATGATATTCATAAGAATGTCTTTAGATCATTCTAAACCAGCAGTTCTCAATCTGTGGGTCACATCCCCTTTGGGGGTCGAACGACCCTTTCACAGGGGTCACAGGGGTCGCCAAAGACCATCAGAAAAAACATATTTCTTGTGGTCTTAGGAACCAAGACACTGCTCCTCTATCCATCTCCAGGTGGGTCCACCCATATGCACATATGCTCACATATAAGTATTAAAGGGTCGCCGCATTAGGAAGGTTGAGAACCACTGTTCTAAACCATTTCCCTATTCAGATTATTTATATAAGAGATTTTAGGGATGACAGAGTAGACATATGTTTTGGTATTCTTGAGACTATGTCTTCAGATATTATTAATATCTTCCTGGTTGTTTTGTTGTGGTGGTTGTTGTTTTTGGCAATGAAACTTCTGATGTTCTATTCAATTCAATTCATCAAATATTTATTAAGCATCTATTCTGTGGAAAGCATGGTGCTAAGTATCAGGGACACAGACAAAAATGCAAGAATTCTTGTCCTCAAGAAGATTATGTCATACGATGGGGATATAAAATATAAACAAATACATATGATTCAATAAAAATAAAAGCAGGCGATAGCACAAACAATTGAAGAAAATCACAGAAGAGTTCATGTAGGGTATGAGTAAAGACCTGAAGGAATGAAAGAATACTGAGAAGCGGAAGGGAGGAGGGACTATATTCCAGGAATGGAGAAAAGGTTTTCATGAATGAAGTGGTTGAGGGTTGGGCAGGAGGAAGGCAAAAGATAAGGTATCAAATATGGCAGGGTGGGAAAGCTAATTAGTCTGATTTGGCTAAAACCTAAAGTTTGTTAAGGAGTATAGCATGACAGTATTTTTCCTATGGGTAACTGGTAGTTAGCTCCTGAACATTTTTGAGCACGGGAGTTTTGTGGTCAAACCTATGCTTTAGAAATATAATTTCAGCAATCTCGTGAAGGGACTGAAGAAGAGAAAGAATGGAAGCAAGGAGATAAGAAAGGAGATTATAATAATAATCCATGCAAGAAAAAGATCTCACCTCAGGGAATGGTTCATTGAATGAAAGAAAAGGAATGTGAGAAATATAGAAACAGAATCACTAATCCTTGAAAACCTGTTCTTTTATATTCTTTTCTTAATATTCTCCTTTGAGATTTTTTTTTAAATTTAAATTTACTGCCTTAATATGCTTCTTTATATATTTATAAGTCAGTCATTAGACAAGCATTTATTAAGCACTATATTCCAGGTACTGCGCTAGGCACTATCTATACAAATGGGAAAAAATGAAATAGTCCCTGCTCTCATAAATTTTACTCTTTATAACTTCTTATAATAATAATTAGCATTAGCATTCATATAGTGCCTACTACATGTCAGGCACTGTGCTAAACATTTTACTAATATTTTCTCATATGATCCTTACAACCACCCTAGGAGGTGGAGACTATTATTATCCCCATTTTACAGGTGAGGAAACAGAGACAAAAAAAGGTTAAGCGATTTGCCCAAGGTCTCACAGCCATTAAGTGCCAGAAGCCAGATTTGAGGGGATGTCTTCCTGACTCCCAGTCCAGTGCTCTTTTCATTGTGCCACCTAGCTATCTATAAAAGTCTTCAGAATGACCTGGCTTATTTGAACTTTATGCTGTTTTCTGTGAGCTCATTTTCCCTTGCCACTGCTTTTTCACCATGCTCTTCTGATCCCTCTGTAGGTTTTACATATGAACTTTTACTCACATTGTCCTTAGCTGCCATGAAGTCAAGCACTAGCCGAATGATATAATTTCTGGGGTCTTTTGTACTCGTTTTTGTAACTATTTGACATTGGTTAAACTTCCCCAAGAAATCACGAACAGCAGAGTCAAAAATTTACTTTTATCCACTTCCCACTTTCAGAGTCAAAATCTTATTTAAATAAATTGAGTTTACCTGTCGTAATACTAATTATTATAACAGCTAACATGAATATAGTGGTTTAAGGTTTGCAATGCCCTTTAGATACATAATTACACACACGATCTTATTTGAATTGTATGTTTTGTGTTTTCACCTTTATTCTTTCTTTTAATTTGGTGTTGTGTTTGACCTATGCTCTAATTGGTTAATGATATAATTTCATACAAAGAGCTGATTCTGAAATTATTCCCACATTGGAAACCAATCATGATCAACCTATTAAGATATAATCAACTTAAGACTTTATCGTATTACTCAGTAATCACTATGTCCTTTCTTCTTGAAGAAAATATTCCTGACATATGGGGTTTTGGTTCCTGAACAATCTACAAACCCTTTTTCCCTTTCACGTCTTAATCTAGAACTATACTTTTCCTATACAGTACTTTCCCCCACCTTCATATTGCAATCAAGTTATATAGTGAATTATTTTGTAGGCTCTTGCAGAGTAGTGCAATTTTGTTTTTCTTCCTTGTCCTCTGCAACAGATGTTTGCATATGGAAACCTACTATCTGTGTGGTGGTCTCTATGTTTAAACTTACCATGAGAACTGAAAGGTTAACTGAATTCATATTTCTTATTGTCTTTGGGTGTTTGGGGTTTTGGATTCCTCTCCAAGATACTCTCTTGATTCTTCAGACTTTCTCATACCAAACCATTCTCCCTACCCTTGACATTCATTTCACTGATGGACTTCTCACACTGGAAGTATCCTGCAGCCTCTTCCACCGATTGGCTCTCTTTTAAGGAGGGCACTCAGGCCAGCTATATCTTCATTCCCTTTCTGGATGAACTTCTAACTCTCCTTCCAAACTTTCTCTACCATACCCCCAATCAGGTGTTCTGCACCTTTTCTTTCCTCTCCCCATTTTCAGGTTTCTTTATGTGTTGTCTTCACTTATTAGACAATAAGCTCCCTAAGGACAGGGATGATCTTTCTTTATGATTATATTTATTTTATTTATACCTATATTTATATATAGTAATTATTTATATCTATATAAATATATATTTAACCATCTTTCCATTTTGTTATAGCTTTCATATTTCTTCCAGGTTTATGTGTGATCAAGATGCTATTATAGGTCTCGTTATATTCCCCAAGTATTGTTTCAATTTGTTGGTTATTGGACAAAGATTGCACATTGAATACTAGCAGATAAATGAATTTTTTATAAGTGGACTAAAAATTTATGATTCTTAGTGCATTTGGGCCCTTTTTTTTTTTTTTTTTTTTGCCAATTTGCCACCATCACTGCAAAGGTAAAAAAAGAGTTTAAACAGTTCAGAGAATTATTTTGCTTATATGTATATGTATGTATGCATGTATGTAGGTAAGTAGGTATATACTTGTGTGACTCTGAGCAAAACACTTGACCTTGCCTCGGTTTCTTCATCTGTAAAATGGGGATAATAAAAGCACCTACCTCCTAGAGTTGTTACAGGAACAAAACACATTTGCAAAGCAAGTTGCAAACCTTAAAGCACTATATAAATGGTAGCTATCAATATATTTATAAATGCATTAAAATTTTATATATAAAATTTGTATGAACATTATATATGTCATATATGCATATAACACATTAATACATATATTCGTGATAATAGCTAGCATTTAAATAGAGCTTACTATGTGCAGGTATTAGGCTAAGCTCTTTACAATTTTTTGTTATTTGATACTGACAGCAACCCTGGAAGGTAAGTGCTATTACTATCCCCATTTTATAGATGAGGAAACTGAGGCAAAGAAAAGTGAAGTGACTTGCCCAGGGTCATACAGCTAGTAAGTGTTTGGTGTCGAATTTGAATTCAAGTCTTCCTGTCTCCAATCTATCCACTGCATCACCTCATTGAAAATTGTTGTTGTTGCTGCTGTTATACGTATTTCCCTCATGAGTCACAACAGTCAAAGAATTTGTCACCTGGGCAAACTTCTGTGATGAATTGGTCCTTACTTAGCCAGGCTCATCCTCAAACAAAAGACATAGTCTATCACCAGTCCATACTCAATACCTTTCTTGCTCGGTAGAATGTGCCAAAGCTTGTACTCTTTTGGCATAGCCACCAAAAATCCAGGGTAATCTCCAAGTCATGACAAAACAGCCATCAAAAGTTGTTGTAGAGATCACTGGAGAATGTCACAAAAGTGAGTTAATTTTAGCCACATCAATGTATACAATATAATTTCACAGGGGACTCATTCCTATTTGACTGGGCTCCTTCTCCTCTTTTACCTAATCACTCTACCCCCCCCCCCCATAGTGACTGTTTCACCTCTTTCCTTTTCTCCTCAAGATGCCAAACTAACACTCCCAAGCACACACTTAGAACAGATTAACTCCCTGATTCAACAAAGATGACTGAAACCACCCAGCATAAGCTCTCTCAATTTTTTCCTCTTTTCCTCAAAAATTGCTAGCATCATCACTTACTCATCTCTTTTTTTTCTTTCCACTGGAAAAGAGTTATCCCTTTTTTTCACTAAGGCTAATCTTTAGTCTGTGGACTTGATCTTATCCCTCCCCACTTTCAGCAGACATTCGTTCTACTAATTATCCTTTCTCATGAATGTTCAATTTGTCTTTCTCTTTAGCAGAACCTTCCCAGCTGCCTACTAATATGCTCAGGTCTGTATGACACCAAAAAAGAAAACACTCCTGACTCTTCTATCCCATCTAGCTACAATTTCATCTTTCTTTTCCTTCCCTGCTTCCTCAACAAACTTTTTGAAAAAGTAGTCTGTATTTGATGCTTCTAACTCCTCACTACCCATTGCCTCTTCAACCCATTAATATCAAAGAATCTCAGACGTGGAAGCGACTTCAGAGGTCACCTAGCCCACCACATACCTGAATAGGAAGCCTTTCTGCCACCTCTCCATCAAGTGGTTGCCCATTCTCCAGTTGAGGACTTCCAAAGAAGAGGAGTTAGTACTCCAAAGGTAGACGATTGTTGTCGCTATACTGGCTATCTTTAGCTTCTCCAAGTTAGAAATACAGCAGGCACTCATGATCTTTATCACATCGCTGATCAACATGAGAACTTTGGCCTGCTCTGTTTCCAGCCTAGACTAGTTTTCCCCTCCTTAGGCAGCCCAGTGGCCTTTCATTCCTGGAAGTTCAACATTTATGCTGAACTTAGTGAAAACACTTGATCAACTTTAGCCCTCTGAAGCACAGAATTTCAGATACACCAGTATCAGCCTCTTTAGTAATTGCAAAAAAAAAAAAAGCTTTAACAGTAGCACCTGCTTTGCAGGATTGTTGTAAAGAGGAAAGGAGATAATATTTGTTAACAAAAACAACAACAAAAAAAAGCACTTATCATGGTGCCTGGCACATAGAAGATGCTTATTCCACACCCTTGGCAGCAGGGATTAAAGGATAACAACAATTATGTTTTGGAAATTCTTATTTTCATGTTTTTAAATGACAAAATCTATTTTCTCTCATACCTTCTCACCTCCAGTTAAAAAGAAAAAGAAAACCCTGTAAAAATACGCAGTCAAGCAAAACAATTCTAGCATTGGCTGTGTTCCCCGCCCCCCCAAAAAAAATTCTCATTCTGTACCCTGAGTCCATCACATCTCTGTCAGGAGATGAGAAGCATACTTCATCACTGGTTCTCTGGAATTGTGCTTGGTCCTTGAGTTTAAAGATCGTTTAAACCTTTCAAAGCTGTTTGCCTTTACAATGTTGCTATTGTATAAATTGTTCTGCTGGCACCATTCGATTCATTCTGCATTGGTACTTATGAGTCTTCCCAGCTAACTCTGAAATTATCTCCTTCATCATTTCTTACAGCACCATAATATTCTTTATATTCAAATTCCATAATTGTTCTTAGTTATTAACCAGCTGATGGGCACCCTGGTTAATTTCCATTCTTTGCCACTACAAGAAGTGCTGTTATAAATATTTTTAAAGATATGGATCCTTCTCCTCTTTCTTTAGGAAAAGATTTAGGATTTAGGTTTAATAGCAGTTTCACTATCAAAGGTTATGCACAGTTTAACAACTTTTAGGGCCTAGTTGCAGATTGTTTTCCAAAATGGCTGGATCAATTCACAGCTCCCATAAAGGGGCATAAAACATTACATTTTTGGACAATTCCAAGTGTAAGAAAGTTTTCCCTTATATTATATAGGCACAATTTTGCCCACTGCTCCTAGTTCTGCCCTTTCAGGCTAAACAAAACAAATTTAATCTCACTTTCATGACTTCCCTTCAAATACCTGTGAGCTCTCCCTTAAGGTAAACACTTTTAATTTCTTTAACCAATTCTTAAACAGCATAATCTTGAGTTACTGCCTTGGTAACATCTGATACAATACAGTGTATCATTGTTCTCCCCAGGGAAGGCCAGGTGGCACCAGGAGGGGAGACAGGAAGACCTCAATTCTAATTTGACCTCAGACATTAACTAGCTGTGTGACCCTAGTCAAATCACTTAACCACTATGTGTCTCAGTTTCTTCATATATAACAGCAGGTCTCAACCTGTGGGTCACAGGGGTCACAGGGGTCACAGGGGTCACCTAAGACCATTGGAAATAGATCTTAGGAACTGAGACACCACTCCTCTGTCTCCAGGCATGTTGGCCCACATGCAGACACATGCCCTCATACAAGTATTAAAGGGTCGCAGTGTCAGGAAGGCGGAGAACCACTGATCTATAAAATGGGGATATTAATAGCACCTAATTTGTAGTGCTGTTTTGAAGATCAAATGAAATAATATTTCTAAGTTGTTTTAGCATAATACCTGGCACACAGTAGTCCTTACATAAAAGTTAGCTATTATTATTAAAATTCAGCACCTATAACTGAAAGAAGTGCTCCAGATGTAGTCTAATGAAGACAGAGTAGAACATGACTATTTTACCTTTTACTGTCTTAATGAGTGCATGATGCATAATTGATAGAAAGCTAGACAAGTAGATAGAAAACTGCAAATTCAAATCTTGCTTTAGGGAGTTAATAGCTATGTGATCATGGACCATCTCACAGAGTCTCAAGGTCTACATCTGTATATGCAAATACATGGAGCAACTTCCAGTGTGGGAATTCTCCCAATCAAGGAAAATCACAACCTAGCTTTTAGTAAATTAATAATTCCTAGGGATTGTGTGAGGCCCCTCTGTAAAATGGGGATCATAATTGCACCAGATAATTCAGAGGGTTATTATGAGGAAGGAGTTCTGCAAACCTTTAAGTATTATTTAAATGAATTTCTGGTTTTGTCTGTGCAAGAACTCTTTCCACTCACACAGATAACGTCAGATATATTACAGTCTTAGAGAGTTATCTGAGGCTCAGACAACTGAAATGATTTGTTTGCAGTCACACAGCTAGTAAATGGTAGAGGTGGGTTGGGAACCCCAGTCTTCTTTACTCAGGAAGGAAGGAAAGAAAAAAGGGAGGGAGGGAAGAAGAAACGAAGGAAGGGAGGGACGGAGGGAGAGAGGAAGAAAAAGAGGCAGAGAGAAAGGAAAGAAGTGAGGGAGGAAAAGAGGGAGGGAAAGAGAGGGAGAGGAAAGGGAGAAAAGGAGAAAGGAAGGAAGGGAAGGCGATAAGAAGGGAGAAGAAAGGGAGAGAGAAAAGGAGGGAAGAAGAAAGGATGGAAGGAAGGGAGGAAGGTCTTATAGAATACCTACTATGTCAGAGTAAGTCTGAACACCAGGTTCCCTAAGAAGAGGGAAAATAATGTTGCCATACTCTAGAATTAGATGCATACACAATGCCAAGGGCTCATGGCATGAGAATATACTAACTTTACCAAAATCTATCTGGGAGCCTGAAGGATGTCAAAGCCATAGACTTAGAGCTTCTAATTATCAAAAGAATGTGTCTGGCACATAGTAAAGGCTTAATATATGTTTGTTGACTGACTAACCGGTAATCCAATATGGTATATTTATACAACTACCAATCTACCTTTCAATGATACTAAATCATATCACCCTGTAGCAGAATTTCTGTTTTAGGTGTCATCTCTTTTCATCCTTGTTCCTCAACTTTTCCTTTGACTCTTCCTTCCCTCCAGGTTGTATGTTTTACCAATTTATACATTCAGAAAATAATAGATTCCCCATGCTCAGCATGATGCTTAGATCATTTGGAGTTCATTTTTTGGCATGGTCTATGTGTGAGGATGATGCTTTTCATTTAAATCTTTCTTTAGCTGCTGTGGGCACACTACTTTAACTGGCTCACCAACTGGGTAACTAGGCCATCTGTCATCCTTAAATATGGACAAGAATCTCCACAGTTATGTGAATAAGTATATTTATTCCTCAGTTTCGATGGCTAGCACAGCAAGGAACAGGTTCAAGTAATGTTACCTAGCGATGAAATGCTGGGGGCAAACAGCAGGCAGACAAGACCAATCCTGCAATGATAGGGCGACTCATTTGTAGCAGAGACATTAGGTGACCCATAAGTTGAAGAGACTGATGGAGACACAAAAGGAATCATAGATTCAGAGACAGACCTTCTGACTTTAAAGATGAGGAAACTGAGGCTGAGGAATTGAGTGGCTTGTCCAAGTTAACACAAAAAAAGGAACTAAGAGATTCCAGACTTTGAACCTAGCTCCTCTGATTCCAAATTCAGAGTTCTTTTCACTGAACCATGCTGGTAAACTGTAAACATTGCTTCTCAGTACAAACCAGAAAAGTGACTTAGATGCATACAAGATGAAAAGGACTACTGATTATGCCTTGGTATTTTCAATCACATTTGTTCACTGAATAACAGAGTAAGGATGATTTAAAATGAGAAGCTGACAGAAATAACAATGTGTCCCAAATTCTATCCAAGCCTCAATTCCACTAAACTCTTTTCTATATTTACTTCTCATTTACACTTACTAATGAAAATTTATCCTTCATGAACTATGCAAAGTGACCAGACCAGACCAAGATATATCATGGTCAGTCTTTCTGTTTTGGTCATCTTTTATTTTTCCTTGTGATCCTGATCTACAATTTTATACATGTGTATAACTCTCAGTATCGAAGATTCCTGAGCACTGGCTTTGGAGTCAGCAGATGTAGGTTCAAACCTCACCTCTAACATTTACATGTGTGACTCTGAGCAAATGACTTAACTTTAATGGACCTCAATTTCTTCATACAACAAATGAGGTGGTTGTACTAGATGGTCTCTGACGTCTCTACTAGTTCTATTTTGATGCCTCTGCAGTCAATCCAAATTCAACAGTCAGTATCTACCTTGGAGATATTCAAGATGATTCAGGTATCTATCTCTAGTCAAGTTCAATTCCTATATGTACATGCAGAAATGTTTGTTAGTTAAGCTGAGAGATCATATTGAAGAACAACCAGCCTTTCCACAGTTGCCTTGTGAGAAAAGCTGAATAGGTATACTTTTAGTAAGGGGTAGAAAGGGGTTAACAGTGGCTAGCTGTCCATAGAAATCATTATCTGTTGGTCTAGTATGATCATTCGCTAAGTCTGCTTTATAGAGGAAGTTAGCCTAACTTTGTCAACTACTATAGACATATAAGATTGTAGTGTTCAAACTCAGAACCAGATAAAGTGGATTTAATCTTTTTTTACTTATTTCAATCTGCTTTTATGTCTATACCCATTAGATTGTGAGCTCCCTGAGGTCAGGGACTTTCTTTTTCCTATTTGCATCCCCAGAGCTTTGCACAATGCCTGGCACATGGTAGATTCTCAATAATTGTTCATAGACTATTGACTAATCTTTTAAAGTTTTTATGTACCTGGAAAAGTGAGTTTTTAGGGATAGAATATGAATTTCGAAGTTTATAGAGAAGAAGATCATAGAACTTCTGCTGTATCGTGGCACAAATGATAAGAGTTTCAGGGCTGGAATGAGAACTGAATTCAAACAAATAGCTTTGTGACTATGGGTAAGTCATTTAACCCTCTGAGTCTCACCCATCATATCTATACTACCAATGGTACTTAACCCTCAGGGCATTTGTGGGAGTCAAATGAGTGCAAGAATTTTGCTAACCTTAAAGGACAACATAAATGCCAGCTATTTTTATTATTTCCCAGAGATGACCCATTTCCCCATGATATTGGGGAAGGATCTCTTTTTGTCTGCAGCATAGGTGACAAGTACAAAAGAGTTTGCTCTGTGGTCTTTCTACAGGGTAATGGAGCAACTTATTGGAGCCCCATTGTTCACACCCTCATTCTGAAGCCTTTGGGCTGGTGGAACATTTAATAATTCAGCTCTAAGAATGACTACATTTTAAAAATTAAATTAATAGTGGTTACAACTAAGTGTTAACCATCAAATTACATCTAAGAATAGATTCAAGGACATTTAATTCTCCTTACAGAGTAAAAATAAACAATGTTAATAAGTTTGACAGATATTTAATAAATATTTAACTGGAGGCCTACACCCTAGATGGCAAGGTAAAAAGTTCACATTTGACATCGGGTGTTTTTAAAGCTGTCTCAAAGCTGCACGTTTTAGCTGTCCTTGGGTTGAATTACTCTACTGAGGGATAAGAAGCTTACATTTTCAATAAAATAAAAGATGCAGGCAGACACAAAACTGAGGCCAGCACAGAGAGGTCCAAGCCACACTCGAGTTCTGACCGTTTTCCGAAGTGTTCTCTAGAAATCTGAGATCTTAGAGGATGAAAAGGGATTAAATCACCCCCAACTTGCCATCGTTTCAATGCAAATATATGTTTCAATGCAAACATATGTGTACACACATACATATACACACACACAAACCTGGGCATGCATAATCTTGTGCATGCCTCTTCCTCTCCCATATCCCCTTAGACACTGGCATACACACACACACACACACACACACACACACACACACACACACACACACACAGCAGCAGCAGCAGCCCCAAGATCTCAGAGCAGCCAGAAATTTCCCAACTCGAAGGGTGATACTATTTTGCTGTCCTTCATTTGGAGAAGAGTCTCATGCTTATTCTGCCACCTTGTGTGGTATACATATATTACAAGGCACTTACAACTTCAGACACTTAAAAATTATTCCTTAATACACTGTTTTCAATTAATAAATAAAATAAATCCACAACTACTGACAGCCTTGTCCATTTTAAATGGCCCTAACAAAATGTCAAATAATGTATGTAGCAAAATTGAAAAGATGAATCATTTTTATCCCGGTAGTATTCGTTCACTAATAAAGAAGAAACAAAGGCTTCGGAGGTTCATAAAAGGAAACTCTGTGATAGTGAATAGAGAGTTGGTCTGGGAGTCAGGAAAACTTGGGTTCAAGCTTCATTTCAGACAAATGCTGTCAGTGTGATTCTGGACAGATCATTTTTAACTCTCTCAGACTCATTTTGTGATATTCTTATTATTGTGGATAAGCTACCGCGCAAGGGGTCTGGTCCAAGATGGCTTTCAGTCTAGTGGATCCCTCAGCCGAAACTGTGTGTAGCTTAGAAGACGTTAATACTGATGAGACTGGCCTCTAAGAAAGTGAGCCATGCTGAATGCTGCACAACATTCTCTGTAAATCCCAGGATTGGCTTTGTTTAGTCCCCCTGCTTTATCTACTAAGTATCCCCATTTCCCACAGAACTCCAAAATACCACTGCATGCAAGGGTCACTCACAGTCAGGTCCCAAGAGTGTCCAGTATGTTTTGGGCTGCTGCTAAGTAACAACGGCTATGATTTGGAACAAGGTAAAATGATTATTGCTTGTGTCTTCTGGCTCTATCGACTCAACATGTGATTCCATTTCCTTCACTGGCTAATCCCACATGAGCAAGAATTTAATGCCCAGTAACCAAACAACATTAAGAAACTAGACAGAGTTATGAAATAGACTGTCCTGCTTGCTGAGGGCATTGGTATATTTTTCAGGCAACTTCCTCAAACCAGTGCTTTAGTAGTTCAAAATAATTTGACCCAAAGGATTTAGAGTTATAAGGGAATTTAGAGATCATATGGTCCAATCCTTTCATTGTACATATGAGGAAACTGAGACCTAGAGATATTTGGTACCTTTACCAAGGTCACAAAGATAATAAATATCAGAGCCACCATTCAGGCTCCTATCTTCTGTCTTAAAAATCAGGGCTCCTTCTCTTATAACCTGTTGCCTCTCAAGTTAGTTGAATTCAACCACATTTAGTAAGAGTCTATTATGTGCATGGAAGGCACTGTGTTGTACTAGGCTGAATGGAGCTAATGTGTCACAATCCTAAAGTCTAATTTTAATGACCAAACTGTAGCACTGTAATTCTGCTCCATCTTCAAAAGGATAAAAAAGATGTTCCTCTGATCCATGGCTTACAGATAATATTATTTTTATAGGACCTTTCTGGTTTTTAATCTTTGGTGGGGGAGGGGCTAGAAGGAAAGAAGAACAGAGATCTTGAGGTAGGTAATAACCTTTTCCTTGGATATTTTTGGAAACAATAGGCTCAAGGTGACTCCATCAAAATTAATTTGGGAACGATTCCAAAGGTTCAGCTCTCTACTTTATTAAGGAGGAAATTTTGTGATGGCTTCACTGGCTTTTCCTTAGATCTGGACCTCAAACTTAGGCTGCCTCCTCTGACGCCCCAATAGGTCTAAGTGGACCTTTTCCCAAGTTGGATCTGGCATTCACTGCTGTGTCCAGCATACCCAAGAACATGGCTTCTTATGTTAGCAGTTAGCAGAAATCAACATTCTTGGCAATGGAGTCACTGGTAATGAAATATTTGATAGTTATGCAATCTTCAGCAGAGAGGGTAACCACAAATGGCTTTAGGACCTGAAGAGCTGGGATGTGGGTAGCCATAATCCTAAAGGCCCCACTTGTAATTGAGTCATTGGTCTCATTGAAACAGACTTAAATGGCAGAGAAAAAGGTGAAGGAGATCTGACTACAGCAGCCTTTGAATAGGCTGGGGCTTGATGAGGGGGAACTGGGTTTCCCAGAGCAGAGGTGGGTCCTAGGAGTGGAGGCATGGGAGCAGGCTGAAGTCAGGGTTAAGGATTATGGATGATACCATCAGTCAATCTGACATCGAATATTTATGGTATTGATGATACAAAATGAGATTATTTGAATTTGTCTCAGATAGAGTAGTGATGTTAGCAATTTTTAAAAGCTCCTATCTTATAGAATCTGCTAACAAGTGTAATTGGGAGTATGATTGTGTCACTTTTACCACTATCAGGAAAACAGTGGAGTGAGTTGATTCAATTAAACATATTAAGCACCTATTATGTAAATAACAGGTAAAAAGCACAGAGGATTAGGGTTTCGGTTAAGGAAAATCAGCATGGTGTATTGTGCAGAGATCAGCCATCTGATTCAATAATACCTGGGTTCATGTCTCACTTCTGACACTAACTGGACAATGACTCTAGGCAATTCACTCAGCCTCTCAATGCCCTCTGGCAACTCTCTAAAACTCTAGGTTGCAGAACAGATGCTGATCTGCATTGGTGGAGGGACTTTCTGCACCAGGAGTCCCCAATACCAATAAAACATAGAGAAGAAAGAAAGAAACATTAGGAATAAAAGAAAGGAAAGGAGGATGGAGGAAAGATGAATGGATAAAAAAATACAAAGTAAATATATAAATGAAAGTGTGCAAGGTACTGTTCTAGGTGCTAGACCAAGACAAAAATAAAACAGTTCCTTCCCAAGGAGAATACAGAATGTTCAAAGGATCCAACAGATCGTCAGGTAAGTAAATACAAAATTATTTTAGTCAGAAAAGAGCACAAGTGACCAAGGGGATCAGGAAAGACTTGCTATAAGAATAGATAAATAAGTGGGTCTTTGAAGAAACCTAAGAATTCTAAGAGACCAAGATCAGGAGAGAATGTGTTCCAAGCATAAGGGCAGTCTATAAAGAGGAGGAAGAAAGAGATAGAAAATCATATTCAAGGAATAATAAATAGGTTAGTTTGGCTATAATAGAGTATTTGAGGAAGAGTAATAATGCATGTGAAAGGTAGGTGGCATGGTGGATAGAACACTGGCCCTGGAGTCAGGAAGACCTGAAATCAAACCCTGCCTTATATATTTACTAGCTGTGTGACCCTGGGCAAGTCACTTATCCCTGTTTGCCTCAGCTCCACATCTGATAATGAGCTGGAAAAGGAAATGGCAAACCACTCCAGTATCTTTGCCAAGAAAACCCCAAATGAGGTCACAAAGAGTTGAACATGCCTGAAACAACTACACAATAATGCATATTATGGGGACTGACCAGGGGAGTTCCTGATGAATTTCCTGAGTCTCCAAGTCAATATTGTTAGATTACAGGATATGAACTTTTGTTGGAAGTAACACTGACCATTAGATAGCCATGTGCCCAAGCCATTTGCTGTCTGATAACTCCTTGGATGAATCAATATGCTATAGTGTAGTAGAAAGTGTTACAAAGAAGCTTCAATTTAGAGTCAGAGGACTTAAGTTTAAATCCCAGCTCTGATTCTTACCACCTATATGACCTTGGGCAACTTAATTAACCTCTAAGGTTCCTTCCAACTCTAAATCTATGATCTTATTGTAAGGGCTATTCACACTGTTAGTACCTTACACCTTTCACATGGGCATGTGAATGCCTACTCACTTTTCTGGGCTGGCTTGCTCACTCCAAATGGCCCTTATATTGGCAGGTCTAGGTTCCTAGAGAAAGACCATCATTACACAGTTATATTCAAATTCTCTATGGATCCTAGGGGTAACTCTCTCAAAGGGGAATACATTCTCCTATTCACCACTTTAGCTCTTGAGTCTGCACTAATATTTATCCAGTTACACAAATCAACCATTCACTTTTGTGGATTCATCATTACACTTTTAAATGTTAAACATAGCCATTTACTTAGTCATAAGGCAAAAGAAATCATTACAACATCACAAGTAGAAATACACGCATGATTGTATGTAAAGAATGAAGTATAGAGCAGCAAGAAATCGCAGCTCCAACACAGCCACATCAAATACCCAAAAAATATGACTCTAAACAAATTCTAGGGCTCTAAAATGCACACAGATAAATTTCCTGCTGAAGGCAGCTCGGCTCAAAGCGACCATTTCAACACTGAGAGCAGAAACCAGCCCAGCCTGAAAGGGCGGTTTTTGCCTTGGGGGCGGCTGGACAAGCTGAGCTCCACCACGGCTGGAGCTTCAGGAAAGCAGATCTGCAGCAGGGGTGGCAGTATCCAGAATTATCAAGCCATAAGATAAAAGGATTCAGGTTAGTGGAACTTGGCTAAAAACCCGGGAAGAAAAGTGGGTGCGGCCAAGCCACCTCCAGGGCAAAGAAGTGGAAAAGGGAGGTTCTGCACCTGTCTCCACACTGCTGCTTCAGAGTTCCCAGCCTGCAGACAGCAGGGGGGCCAAGCCATCATTCAGAGGCCAAGTGTTCTCACATTAAGCAGCCTGGATCCGGATCCCGGTGTTGGGTGGTTTTTTTTTATCAGTGAGCCAGAGCTGGGGAGGGACCCAGCAGCCTCCTAAAAGCCCCTGCCAGCTGGGAAAACTCCAGCAATTTGGGACAGAGCTGTTCCCTCTGGAAGCAGAGTCCACAGAACTAAAAAAAAAAAAAAAAAACACCATTGAATGGTGACCATGAATAACCTTAGGAAGCAAAGTAAGAACAGCAACCAAACCCTAGAGTCCCTCTTCGGGGAAAAGAAGGAACAAAGCAGGGAAAAGGAGGAAGACAGCAGTCAGAACTCCCACTCCAAAAGCTTCCAAGAAACATGAAGATTGCCAAAAAGCTAGAGATCAACTGAAGAAAGATTTTGAAAACCAAATGAGAGAAGTGGAAGAAAAATTGGGAAGAGAAATAAGAATGATGCAAGAAAATCATGAAAAGAGAGTCAACAACCTGAATGAAGAAATTAACACCTTAAAAAACAGATTAACGCAAATTACAAAAGAGGCCAAAAAAGCCAATGAGGAGAAGAATGCCTTAAAAAGTCAACTTTGCCAGATGGAAAAAGAATCTCAAAAGCATTCTGAAGAGAATAACTCCTTCAAAATTAGAGTGGAGCAAATGGAAG
>CM053586.1:126754867-126770482 GCA_028646515.1 Pseudochirops corinnae
ATATATATAAAACACACTTCGATTTTTCAAAGCACATTGGAATCTATTATCTGATTGTTTTTAATCACTTCTGTTCTAAGGTTCTATTTCCAGGAATTATAATACAATTTTGAAACAGAAAGATAAGTTAAGAACTTATGTACCAATTGGTTTTCTTGCTGGTGTAATAGAGAAAACAGGGAGCCTTGCAGGCTCTATGGAGAAATCAAATATCTATGAATGACCCTCTCAACTTTGGACCTATCAATACAGAATAACCTGAATCCCCAGTATTCCATAGTCTTTATCTCATCACATCCAGACACCCATTCCAAATCTGCTCACTCTTCAAGGACAATAATGACTGCTAGTAATATGACTTCTTTACCTACCTTTTTTCTCTCAATATTAAATGCCATTATGACGTCTTTTGATGCTGAGTAAATGAACAAAGGCAGAGAGGAAACCTTCCTTTCTAATTCTTAAACAAGACATTTTGCATTTCATGTTTCTAGCTAGTATAGAATCTGAATGATGAATGGATTTAATAGGACTTCCTAGAACAGAAACCATTAATAAATTGTGTTCATGTTACCCACATCTGTCCTTTGACAGCAGCTAAGGAATAATGCACAATAGAATACTTGATGAACCTTCATATGTTCATTTGTGTGTGATAGTTAGATGAGCTCTTTAGCTTGTTGGAGTTATAAGCTCTAGGTTTCCATCAATATAAATTTGGTGACTTTCATCCCATAATTCTACATTGCTTTCCAGAATGGTTAGATCTATTCATAGCATCATCAACAGTATATAAATATAACTGTTTTCTCACAGCCTTGCCATTATTAGCTATTTTGAGCCTGTTTCACCTTTGCCAATTTGCTGAGTGAAGTCAATCCTCAAAGTTCTTTCAATTTGAATTTCTTGTATAGTTCGTATTTAGTTATCTTTCATATGGTTGTTGATAGGGTAAAATTTATCCTTTCAAAAATGTTTATTGTTGTTGTTCATTCATGTCTGCCTCTTCGTGATTCTGTTTGGGGTTTTCTGGGCAAATATACCGGAGTGTTTTGCTGTTTCCCTCTCCAATTCATTTTATAAATGAGGAAACTGAAGCAAAAGGTTAAGTGACTTGCCCAGGGTCACACAGGTAGTAAGTGTCTGAGGCCAGATTTGAACTCACAAAGATGAATCTTCCCAATTTTAGGCCTAGTGCTCTATGCATTGTACCACCCAGGTGCCCCCTAAAAAAGTTCATATCCTTTGACAATTTCTCTATTAAAGAATGGTTTTGAATCTATGTATGCATATATATTTGTATTAATTCATTCTATAACTGAGATATTAGAACTTTTTTGATTAAAAAGAGATTTTTGATTGAAAGATTTTTTCTCAACTGTTTCCCTTCTTATCTTAGCTGCATTGATTTTGTTTACATAAAATGTTCTAAATTTTCTTTTTACAAAGACCCTCTTTATTCAGATCCCACTATCAGGATAATACCCTAAGCAGGCCAAAGACAGAAAAAAAGGGTCCATATACAACAAAATATTCATAGTAACAATCTTTGTGGTAGTAAAATTTTAGAAGCTGATGGGTATTTATTGACAACAGAATGGATGAAGAAATTTTAGAATAATGACAGATATGATGAATATAATTCATTCAGGAATTCAAGGAAATGTGGGGAAATTTATGAACTGATGCAGAATGAAGTTAATAGAATCAGGAAGACGGAATGCACAATGAATACAGTAATATGAATGAAAATAACACTAAAACACCACCTAACACGGAGTGAGTGTTATCATTAATATTGGCCCTGGAGAAGAGCTGGGAAAGCACCTCAGTCTTTTTGATAGAAAGGTTGGAAACTATACATGTGAAATGCTGAATACATTATCAGACATGGTTTACTGAATCAATTTGTTTGACAACCTTTTCTTTGTAATGAGTGTGCTGGCGAGCAATATATCTAGAATTGCTTATGATAAAAAACTGAAGGCTTCAACAAAATTTATTTAAAGAAAAACAGTATCTGGTAATATCTCTTTAAAAATATCACAGATGTCCACAATCTCCTGTGGTTTTGCTATTAGGTGCATGGTCCTTCTGTGAACGTGAGTAGAAGCTATTTTCCTAATTTGCACATACATACAGCTAAACTCTCTGATCCCTGTGCTATAAATAAGCTATCAATTAGAGGCCCACAAAAAATACTATTAAAAACAATTGTGTCACTAAACACAGCCTCTGCAAGGTGAATTTCCTTTAGCAAAGTCATATAGCTCAAAGCAATTTTGAAATGCATCTTTATAACAATAATTCATATCTCAAATGATTACTGAAAACTAAAACTCCTTAAAAATGGTAAGTGTTTAGAGGCAGTCAATCTATTAATAAGTGCTTACTATGTGTCAGGCACTGGAGGCAGCTAGATGGCACAATGGACAAATTATTAGATTTGAAATCAAGAAGTTCTAATCCATCTTCAAATATTCAGTTGCTGTGTGACCTTGGACAAGTCACTCTATTTAACTCAGTTTTTTAAGCTATAAAATAAGGGTTATAAGAGTACCTACATCCCAGAGCTGTCATGATGATCAATAATGCTCTAACATTTGTAAATTGACAATAAATAGAAATAAGGGAGAGAGAAGAGTCCAATATGAAGATACTTAGTATATGAATATAGCCTCAGGTCTATTCATACTCATTCATATTCCAGACACTACTACAGTCTTCAACAGGAGTTCTGTCATAACACCTTGTAAGCAAGTAAAGATGCCTCTTTATCAGTAACTTCAGAAGGAAAGTGCTAACAGCATCACTAGTAGGGATTGGAGTGGGGGGACAGGTGAAAATCTAATATTAGAGATTACATTACAACATATAATAAGTAAAGGAGAAAGGAAAGAAGCGTTTTATAAAGCTCCTAGTATGTGTCAAGCAGTTTGCTAAGCACTTTGCAAATACCTCATTTCATCCTCATCACAGTCCTGAGCAATATATTAATGGGTCTTCCTTTACAGAATCTGCTAGACCAAATACAGACATACATTTCTAAATCTCTTCAATCCCATATGTGCAATATGAATACATTCCTCCCCCACCCAGGAAATAATCACATTCATCTTCCCTTATATAGAAAACATAGAAACATAAACTCTAAATTATAGCATTAAGAGGCCACCTTAAGCTGCCAAGAGCTATAAGTGGTGCCTCTCTGATGACTTTATTTCTTTGTCTGTAATTGTAGCTATTATTGAAAATGTGGCACTTTTACTAATTTTTCCCCATCAATCTCTGTTTTTTTGTGTAAAACATACAATGCTAAACAAAGAACTTTCATCGACTAAGCACAGAACTACTTGCCCTGTGTGTTCTAAAGTCTCTGGATTGAGTTTTAGCCAGGGGAAGATACACTGTCATAGTAAATTACCATATAAATCCTTTGGCAAAAGTTTTCTCAATCTCATTTCATCCATCTGTGTATTTGTCTACTCAACTTGAGGATATGTCCAGTGATATAATAGCATAATAGTTTTATTTCTGTACCATTAAATTACTTTTTACATTACCAATTCTCCTAATTCTAAGCATACTCCTGACTGAACTGAATGTCCTTTAAGGCCCCTGCCAACCCTTAGAACCTATGATGCAAAACCAAAAAGGATAATGGGAAGAGATAGGAACTGGGAATTGGGAGGACTCAGTTCAAATCTGTTTTCTCCTCCTAACTAGCTGTGCCATCTCAGGGAAATGACATCACCTTTCTTGGTCTCATTTTCAGGATCTGTAAAATTAGGATTTGGATTCTGCGATAGTTAAGATTCCTTCCAACTCTCTGGTGCTATTTGCATCTGATTCATTTACAAAGTCTAGGTCCCACCTGTCTCCTATCACTTGAATTGTGGATCCATCAGGACAGGAATCAAATGTAATATCCTGACCCATGTGAAAACAGCATTCTATTCCCACGGAAACTAAATGCTTTCCATTCCACACTGGAGACACCATGGCAGCCCATAATAAGTTTATAGTGTGAAAAAAAGATGGGATAGAGGCCTTTTCTGTTAGGGAAAATAAAGGGAAAAAAAAAAGAGGAAAACATCTCTTGCTCCCCTTTTGCTTTCTGACATCAATCACATGACTTCCCAAAGGTCACAATCTTGTGGATCTTCAGCTTCCTTATCTGTAAGCAAAGTATGTACTAAATACTTGTTGACAGATTAATTTTCTAACTTTTACCAGAAAAGTTTTGCTTTCTCTAACTTCTATTTTGAATTACCTAGTAAAGTTAAATGATATAGCAAAGCTATCCTGCTACTCCATAATGTTGCCATTAGATTCAAGGAAGAAAGGTTTCATGGTTCAGTAGACCAGGAAAGCTAAGGAAATCCAAGTACTGAGGTAGCCAGGAAGGGCAATAGCTGTCAGATCTCTCTTCTTGGGGACTATGAAGACGTGGAGTCCATTAGAAAATAAAGGGAATCTCAAAGAGAGGATCTGAGGTTTAACTGTGTACCAGCAGGGAAGGATGTCTATAGTATGAATTATGGTCCAAATAGAAAGCTCATTAGCAGTGATATTCATGCTGTCTCCAAGTCATTTTTTTAGCATGGGCATTCAAGATGCTTTCCTCTTTCTGAAGTATGGGAAGTAGTATCTCCCAGAATGTAAGAAGTGTCAAGAAGTGTTCTCTGCAAAATTCACTCATGAATACTTGAGGTTAAAAAATTACACTTTGAGAATCCCTGACATTAACTATATTGAATAAACCAGTTTCCAAACATCTCTAGATAAAAAACTTTAATGGATGACCCGAAGGCTGTACCTCTACTATCAAGTGAGCATCTGAACACATGGAGGGGAAAGTTGGGGTGGGGGGAGCCAGGGGCATTGATTCTTAGAGGCAAATTTGGATATCCATGAAAAATATTGAAAAATACATTCCACAACAGATTACAAAAACACACAGGATGGCTGGCCGTTCTTTTAAAGAAATTTTTCTTCTCCAAACATATGCAAGCATGTTTCCATGTATTTAGCTGTAATCTATGGTCTATTCATGTAGCAGATGACACATGTTTCTTGTATCTGAATATGACAGAAGACATTAAAATAATTTTCTCATTTAAGAAAAAATATGAGCTTTCTGGTATTAGCCTTTCCAGCCTCTCCTCATAGCTACAGACTTCTTCCCCATGAAACTATTCCCCTCACACATCTGCTTCTTTGTTTGGGTCAACATATAGGAATATAGGATTGAGGGAGGGAAGGACTCTTAATCATGTTAGACTAAGGACCTTCTTGACAGTATTTAAGAAAGAAAAGACACAGACCTTTCATTGTTACTAAAATATTAGTCCAATTTGTATTGAACGTATAATTTCATTGACATAGGGTATTCCCAGGGGGAGGACTTCCTCCACCCATGAAGATCAGCACCTTCTTCACAATATATAGTCTTGGAAAGGGGAAGGGAATAAGCATTTTAAGCACCTACTATGTGACAGGCATTTTACAAATAACCCTAAAAAGGAAGGTGCTATAACACCTATTTTTTAATTGAGGAAACTGAAACACACAGAGTCTAAATGACATGTCCTTGGCCACACAATTAGGAAATGTCTGTTTTTTATTTGAACTCAGGTCTTCCTGACCTCAGACCTAGCTATCTGTCCATGGTACCACCTAGCTTCTTGATTTGCTTTGGGTTACACACCCTATATGTGTTAAAGGTGGAATCTGAACCAGGTCTTCTTCACTCTGAACCTGAGTCTGTATCCCAAAGGCAAACATATTAATGGTAATTTAGGCTCAACATCATTCTCAGAGATGGTAAATTTTCCAGGATAGCTACCCTCTGAAAAGAGTCACTTTGCCACCCTTCAGAGTATGTTGGTCCAGTTCAGGTGAAGTGAAAATGACTATCAGAATATAACCCCATATGACTCACCTTTCTTTAATGCTGAGGAATTTTATTCCCTTGAGCAGAGCTTTGAAAAAGCTATAGAAAGCAATTCCATGTGAAATGTCCCGAGATCATACTGCGTGAGGATTGTTTGAAGGAACTAAGGCAATTTAGCCTAGAAAAGAAAAGTCTTAGGGGGTGGAGGAGGGATGTTTATGGCTGTCTTCTAGCATTTTAAAGAGTAATCACTTAGAAAATGGGGTTGACCTGTTCTACTTCACCCTAGGGGCCAGAAGTAGGAGCCAGGGTTGGAAGTTATGAAGAGTAAAATTTTTATTTGATGTTAGAAGAAACCTCTAGAAAGTGGAATGGGCCACCTCGTTGGAGACTTCAGACAAGAGTCAGATAACTATCATCAGATATGATGTAGAAGGGATCTTTTGTTTGTTTGTTTTTTTATCATATAGACAGATTCTCGTCTAGTAATAGGGATAGATCATCTCTGACATTCCTTACAACTCAGATTCTGTGAATCAAAACTAAGAGAAGTCTGGAAAGTTTCCTCATGAGGAAGAGCCTTGGACTAATTCCTAAAAAAAAATAAATTTCCCTGGCAAAAGACATTTAAGACAAACCAGTTTTACTATAAAGTGATAGGTGATGAAAAAATGGGGTTTAACAGAATTACCAGAGAGGTGATTTATGTATTTATATATATAATATATATAATATATTATATATAATAAAATATATAATATATAATTTATATATTTATAACAAAAGATCCCTTCTACATCATATCTGATGATAGTTATCTGACTCTTGTCTGAAGTCTCCAACGAGGTGGCCCATTCCACTTTCTAGAGGTTTCTTCTAACATCAAATAAAAATTTTACTCTTCATAACTTCCAACCCTGGCTCCTACTTCTGGCCCCTAGGGTGAAGTAGAACAGGTCAACCCCATTTTCTAAGTGATTACTCTTTAAAATGCTAGAAGACAGCCATAACAGAATTACCATGAGAGGTGAAGGGACTTCCTCCTTCAAGTAGCATGCAGAAGAATCAGAATTTTAATCTAGTCCTCAGGCTCCAAATCTACTCCCTACACCATGTCACCTGCAGTACTTAAGAGAGAACAGATTATACACCATCTGTACTATTTAAGACAGAGCAGATTGATTGAGAGTTCTTCGGTCTTGTGAATGACTTGGCAGAAAAGGGACACATAAAGGAGTAACTAAGAAAAAGAACATTATTGGAATGTTGGTAGAAAATACTCTGAGTTATTTTTCTAGTAGCAGGGATGGAAATAGGTAGAAATATCCAAACTCTCCTGGCTAGCTCTCCTTGTGATCAGCGCCATGTTTTTATGAGTCAGTTAATCAGGGTAAAGGATGATATCTATAATTATAGAAACGAATTGTTTCTTTGTAAAGTTCAAAGACACAGTTGAAAGGGAGTTGTCACTTTGAACTTATTAGTCTCATGTTCCAATAGGGCAGGGTTTTTGTTTGTTTGCTTTTTAACATTTTGTGCATGTCATGGACCCCTCTGGCATTCTGGTGAAACCTATATAACCCTTCTCAGAAAAATGTTTTTAAATGCGTAAAACAAAATACATAGATTATAAAGGAAGTCAATTATATTGAATCACAGATATCAAAATTTTTAAAAAATAATTTCATGGACCCCTTCAGTTGAAAACCCCTACTATAAGGGGATTTTCCTTTAAAACTTTTATTTTTTTTTTCTCTTTCTCATAGGTTGGATATATAGGGGGTCAGATTGTGAAGAGTTTTAAATGCCAAGCACAGGAGTTCATACTTGACCCCCAGAAGCAATAGGAGACCACTAGAGTTTCATAGAACATTAGAGTAGGCCAAGCCCTTAGAGGTCATCCAGTTCAGTCCTCTCATTTTAAAGATACAGAAGCCAAGGCCCAGGAAGATAAGTAGTCTATCCACTGACACTAGAATCCTGAAGCAGCCACAGTGACAGATGAATTTCTATGTCCTAGCACACATTTCCCTAGATTTCATTCCAACTGAAGCAACAATATAAATCTTATTTTCTCCTAATTACTCTGGCTAAAGGATATATACGAGGTTTCAGCTTGAGGAAGATTTACAGCACTGCTTCTGGGAAGGCTTGGAAACATCACAGGGCAATTGTAGAAGATCCCATACCTCTCCAATGGGAGGTAATTAAATAGTCAAGCCAAGGGATCCTGAAGGTCCATATTGGAGGTCTTTAGAAATATCCTACTGGGAACAGCAGGGCACTCTTATTGGCACTGAATACCATAGTAGAAAAGATCCTTAGGCCAACCAGAATGAAAACAAATCTGAGAAAGGAAAAATCTTTAATGTTTCCAAATTTGAACTTTCCCCATGCAGCTTCAGTTGATTTCCTACATGGCTTTCAACTCCTTCACTCGTGATTGCCATGAAGGGATGTTCTCTTTGTTAATAAAAAATTCTCTTCTATCCCTCTCTGTCAGAGATTGTCCCAATTTAAGGATAATCTGAAGAGCATAAAATTATGTAAAGTATTGAAATAACTTTCTTAAAAGTTGCTTCTTTCTTCAAAGTCACAGCTTTCTTACAGCTCTCTCCTGACATACACGCAAACTTGGTTCTTTCTGTCCCAGATTAATAACTACACATGTTCTCTCACAGAGTTGTAAGTACAAGGATCTGGTTCATAGAAATCCATAATTCTGATTCAATATTGATGAGAAAACTAGCTGGAATGTCTAAGCTCTCCCCTTCTTCTGATTTTCCTATTACTCTTGAAGACACTATGATCCTACTCGTCACCTAGGCGTTACCTTGGACTTCTCATTCTCACCACACTTGCCATTTCTACCTGTTACAAATTCTACCTTTGTAACATCTTTCACATTTGCCCACTTCTCTCCTCTGACACTAACACCAGCCTCATGTATTGTTTCATGCTTATACTTTTTTTGGTAGCCTACTACTGGTTGGTCTTTACGCCTTAAGTTTCTCCCCATTCAATCTATACTCTACTAAAATGTAAAAATTGATCTTTCTGGAGAATAGATTTAACCATTTCATACCCCCTCCCCAATCAATCAACTCCGGTGGTTCCTTATTGCCTCCAATATCAAATACAAAATTATCTGTTTGGCTTTTAAAGCCCTTCATAATTTGACACCAATCTCCCTTTACAGTCTTCTTATATCTTCCTCCCCAGAATCTATTCTTTGAAGCAATGACATTGGCCTCCATGCTCTTCCTTGAACAAGACACTCTATTTCCTGACTAAGAATATACGTTGGTTCTCCCATTTGCCTGAATGTCTCTCCCTTGTCTTTGTATCCTGGACACTCTGGCCTCCTTCAAGGCCCCCCTAAAATCCTACCTTCTGCAAGAAGCATTTCCCAAATCTCTTTAATGCTAACACCTTCCTTCCGTTGATTATCTCCAAGTTATCCTGTATATATTTTGTTTGTAAATCCACCACTAGGCCATGAGCTCTGTAAACTGTTTGGGTTAGTTTTTCTTTTTTTTTGGGGGGGGGAGGGTTGCCTTTCTTTGTATCCTCAGCATTTAGCACATTGCCTAACACGTAGTAGTTCTTTAATAAATGCAGGTTGACTGACTGACTTGGGAGAAAATACTAACACGGTAAAACCTCAATATTTGATGACTCACTCTCCCATGGAGTCTGTTATACTTGAAGGATCTATGATTTTATTAGTGAGAATTTTCTTTACACCGATACAGATGCAACCTTTCTATGATTTACTAATGCTGAATAGACAGATTTCTGAAAAACCTGGAAACATTTGTATGAACTGATGCAGAGTGAAATGAGCAGAACCAGGACAACATTGTACATAGTATCAGAATCATTGTGTAATGATCAACTACTAATAACTCAGCTCTTCTCAGCAACACAATAAAAAATTATCCTGAAGCTAACATGGTAAAATAATCCTCTTTGAATTTAACAAGGTTGGGTTCCAAGTGACATAGATATAGGTCATCATGGAGTTCCATGTGCTTCAAGCCTTTTCACCTTGGTAGTACTGGGTAGTGTGGGGTGGAAGGGCACTATCATGGTCCACAATTTAATTCAACATACGTTTATTAGATGCCTACTGTTTTCCAGGCTCTATGCCAGGTATTGGGAGTACAAAGACAAAAATTAAGTAGTCCCCACCTTCATTCTAACTTACGTTGAAGTGATAGGGGGGCCAAGAAAGGGGGAACAACATATAAACTAGTAAGTACATATTTAAAAATATGTAAAAATATGAAGGAATTGGGAGGTTGTTGTTTTTTTTTAAGATTTGCAAAGTAATTTATTTTTTAAATAATATTTTCCCCATTTATATATCAAGACAATTTTTTAGCATGGGAATATTCTGGAAAGCAATTAGGAACAATGCTTTTTAAAAATTACTAAGTGTTTGTACTCTTTGACTCAGAAATATTTGCATTAGACATATAGTATAAGAAGATGGAACATAAAAATTTCCAAAATATACAAAAATATTCATAATGGGACTCTTTTTTTTTATAGCAAAGAACTGGAAACAAAGGAAGTGCCCATTTATTGGGGAATGGATAAATATTTTTTGATATATGATTGTAATAGAATATTCTTACACCTTGAGAAACAATAATATGAAGAATACCAAAAGGCAAAGGAAACCAAATGAACTGATGCAGACTAATGTAACCAGAACCAGGAAAGCAACATATATGCTGACTCTGACAATGTAAATGGAATGAACAGCAGAAAGGAAAGTGAACATTTCATATTATTGACTAAATGTGGCTCTGGAGAAGTAATAAGAAAATTCAATTCCCTCTCTTCTTTGCAGAGGTGAGGTACTATGGTTGTAAAACATTGCATCTATTGTGAGATTTTGTTGATGCACAGTTTAGTTTGCTGAATTGTTTTTTCTTTCTTTTTTCTTTTTTTTTCCACAGGTGATGGCCCATTAGAAGGGATATGAGGCATACTGTGAAATGAAGGTGACATAAAAATTAAAGATAACAATATAATTTTTAAAAAATAAGTGGTTATTGGTAACCATGTAGAAAGTAATTTCATTCAGGTAGGGAAACATCAAGGCATTGAGAAGTGAGTGGGAGGAGGTGAAACCAAAATGGAAAAGTAGAGAAGCACTCAGCTGGGCTCTCTTAACATTCCCCTTCAAACAACTTTAAAATAACACATCAAATAGACTTCTGGAGTGACAGAGCCAACAAAAAGTCGGAGTGAGACATTTTCCTAGCCCAAGACAACTTTAGAAGCTCAAAAAAGAGATCTGTGATACAGGAATGGAGGGTGGCCTGGAACCCAGGTAGATGAAACACCAGTGGTGAAACTGGGTGGTGGTGACAGAAGTAGCAATAGTTTTGGGAACCCTTGAGGCATAGATGGTGAGGAGACCCAGAAACTGATTAGAAAAAGATGACAAGGGATACTTATGCTAGCAGTGGATAGCAGCTAATAGAGGCTGTTTGACAGTTCCATTGCCTATACCCATTTATGGGTCATAAATCAAGGATAGAGAGGAGCATTTTCAGTTAGCAGGGAAGTGAGCAATGAATTCAGAAAGGCCTGTGTTAAAGTAGATCCTCTGATCGTCAAAGGATATGAAAAGGAAGTTTTCAAAAGAAGAAATCAATGCTATCTATACTCATAAGAAATGCTTTAAATGACTAGTGATTAGAGGAATGCAAATTAATTAATTTAATTTAATAATTAATAAATTAAATTAATTAAAAACTCAGGTGCCACTTCACACCTATCAGATTTGCTTATATGACACAAAAGGAAAATGGTAAATGTTGGAGGAGGAAAATTGAGATATTAATGCATTATTGGTGAAGTTGGATAGTGATTCATCCATTCTGTAGAGTAATTTGGAAGTGTGCTGAAAGGGGTATAAAACTGTGTATACCTTTGATCCAGCAATACCACCACTATTTTGATCCCAAAGAGATCAAAAAAAGAACCTATAAGTACAAAAAAATATTTATAGCAGCTCCTTTTCTTGTGGCAAAGAATTTGAAGTTGAGGGGATGCCCATCAATTGGAGAATGACAGAACAAGTTGTGGTATATGATTATGATGGAATACTATTGTGCTATAAGAAATGACAAGGAGGATGCTTTCAGAAAAACCCAGAATGACTTACATGAACTGATGAAAAGTGAAATGAGCAGAATCAGGAAAACGTTGTACACTGCAACAGTAATATTGTACAATGATCAATTGTGAATGACTTAGCTATTCTTAGCAATAAAATGATCCAAGACACTTCTGAAGGACTTAGAGGGAAAAAATGCTATCTCCAAAAAAAATGCTCTGTCCAGAGAAAGAACTGGTGGAGTCTGACTGCAGAATGAAGCATTTTATTACTTTATTATTCTTGATTTTTTTTAGACTGCATGTTCTTTTGCAACATGACTGATATGAAAATGTTTTGCATAACTGGATATGTATATCAAATTATTTGCCTTCTTAAAGGAGGGGGGCAAGAAGGAAGGTAGAGAGAAATTTTGGAACTCAAAATTTAATAAAAATTAATGTAAATAAATATTTGTTTACGTGTGATTGAGAAAAAACTTTTTTAAAAGAAGAAAAAGATAGGTCTTCTGACATATATTAATAGTGTGGCAATTAGCAAATCTCACCTCTCAGGACCCTACATGATGCTCTAAGATTATCCATTTAGGTAGGTTGTCAGTCTACATTAACAATTTGCGTATCAGAAAGTAATGGAGGGTATTTCCACACCAGAAATTCCCTGCAGATGAAATCATACATCCAGGCTGAAAAAAGTAAGGGTATGGGATGGTAGGACCTGCCAGAGCTTACATTCTGTTGAAATAAGAACCCAGTATGATCGTTTTTGCAACTTAACTAATGTTTAATGTGAAGGTGTTTATAGAACCTATATCGGATTGCATGCCACCATGGTGGGGTGGGAGGGGGGAGAAGAGGGAAGGGGAGAAAATTTGGAACTCAAAAGCTTGTGGAACTGAATGTTGTAAACTAAAAGTAAATTAATTAATTTGTTGAATTTTAAGAAAAAAGAGAGAAGAACCCCAATCACTTCCTCCATTGATAAGAAATCTGAGTAAGAATTTAGTTGAGGGAATCAACTATAATGGGAGTTTAAGCATATACCCTTGTATGTGTAATACAAAATAAATTTCTTTCACTTCCTTGATAAGGAATGAAATTAACCATTTCACATGCCACCTTTGTGCTAGATATTATATGATCACACATCCAATGTTGATCTTTCTGGTGTTTGTTTCCCCTCCTGTAAGTCACTGCTGTGACCTTCCTGGAGAAAGATGCCAGCGTTAGAAGTTCTCCAGACCTTTGATGTTTACAGAATTGATACCAAAAGAGGCAAAGATAGCCAGGTGCTCTGATATAAGCCCTATTAGTTGAGTCCCCACTCCTCATAAGCAGTAATCCCTGCTACTATTGTATTCCTTCCTGAGATTATATCTTGTTACCTAAAGGGCTACATCTAAGAGGACTCACCAGCTGGAATCCACCTCTTATTTTACCAGTTATGGTACCTAGTATCATCAGCTCTTTTGGCTTAGAAGCCAATCAGGAGATTTGGAAGACTGGTCATAAGTAGTCATAAATTAGTGCCTAAATTTCCTATGGAGTCAGTGTAATGAAAGCTGAACATTCTGGGGCAGAGAGGAGAGAAGGACATCTGATACATTTGCAACATGAAAATCTACACCATATGCATTATCCCTGTTCCCCCATGCCAATGGTACAATTTGAATATCTGGACAATAACAAGCTCTTTAGTATTAGTAGCAAAGTAGCAATAGTTTATAACGGGGCGTGAAGCATAGTGGTATATATATATATTCGTATGCTATTGTTGAGCTAGATTTTTATGGGTAGCCTTTCTATTCCTATCCAAGAATGTGTGAAACTTACATAAATATGGTTGAAAGACTTGCTGTGGAGTGGCAATTTTTTGGAAAGATTGAGTGGGAAAGCTTTGTTGGAAATCTATGAGACAATTCTTTAAGCTTGATTCAATAAAAAGGAGGAAGATTGTATGCTTGCATCTAGGCTCCCTAGCCAAACTCAGAATTCAAAGGTGCTGGGGAAAATTTCAATTAATTTCAGGAGTCTGCTACTGGCTAGAATTTGAACAAATTTTCAATCTAGTCACTCCAGACAACATATTCAAGAGGCTTGGTTTTTACCACTGTAAGATCTTCCCTCAGCATTAGGAATGTTTGCCAAGAATCATCATACTTTTATCTTCCCAAATCAATTGCAAAACAAATTGGGCAGGAAGTACCTCCCCAGAGGAAAGTGAATTAGGGAAAGCCTGGCATTTGGAAAAACTATAGAATGCATGAGACAGCCCCAGATTGTTTTTCTTCCAGTTGCTATTCTTCCATGCATTACTTGGATCAGTTAGAGGTTTCACACACATATCTCCTTGCTCCATGTAACTAAGAAGTAAATATTCCATTTTATTCTTCATATTGAATGTCTTATACATGCGTCCCCCCACCCTACCCCTCAACAGCACTGCATTGCAGGGAATGAAGGATTACTTTACAGGGAAATAATCGTAATACCTATAATTGTAATATTAAGTTGTATAGATACAACATACTTGATTTTTCTTTTTTATCTATATATTTATTTTTTACATCACCTACATTTCCCAGTATGTCCCTGTCCCAGGGAGCCGTCTGTTTTTAACAAAGAAGAAAAAGAAAAAGAAAAAAAAATTTGGACACCTAACCAACTCATTAAACAAGTATATCCTGTGTATGTTCATAGAGAAAGATCTATATCTATCTGTATAGATATAGGGATATACATGGTGTCCCACAAGTCTTGGTGCAGTTTAAGCTTTGATACTCTGTAGTGTTCTGACCCAGATTTCCTCCTCTACAAAGAAGTAGGAAGAGATATAATCTCAAATTTCTTCTTCAGGGCCAGGTTTAGTCTTTATAATTTCATGATATTCGGTTTTGTTTGTTGTTGCTTTTTTCATTTACATTATTGTAGTCATTGTGTATATTGTCTTCCTGGTTCATCTTACTTCACTATACATGATTTCATACAAGTCTTCTGGTACTCCTCAGTGTTCCTTATGTTTATCATTTCTTAAGAGTGTAATAATATTCCATTACATTGAGGTACCACAAGTTAAGTCAATATTCAGTCAATGGGCATCTACTTTGTTTACAATTTTTTGCTACTACAAAAAGTGCTGCTAAAAATATTTGATGTATAAGGGACCTTTCCTTTAACCCTTGAGATTCTTGACATATATACCTAACATGTATTTCTGAGTAAAAGGACAACAACAATTTAGTCACATTTTTTTGGTACAATTCCAAAATGTTTTATAGAATGGTTGGACCAATTCATAATAACATCCAAAAACATATTTGGATTTAGAAGCCTCTCAAATATTGACTGTTTCCATATTGAATTATCTTTTGCATTTTGCTGGGACAGAGATTACATAGTAATTTACATAAATTATTTCATTTGATCCTAACAACACCTTTGTAAGGCAGGAAAGATGGGTATATTCACTTTTCTCTTTCATATGACATAACCCAACTCAAAGAGATTCAATGATTTTCTTGAAATTAAAGCCTAAGTTTTCCCCAGGACTTTTTCTCCCACTTTCTGTTTCTGTTTTATAC
>CM053586.1:126770582-126805275 GCA_028646515.1 Pseudochirops corinnae
GTTCATACCTGTGATTTCATCACTATAGGAAGCTCCCTTAAAAAAAAAAAACTTCCTCTATTAATAGAAACCAGCAACTATTCTGCAACTTTCAGTCTTAAAGTTTTGTCCCAATCATTAGAAATCAGATGACATGCACAGGGTCACATAGACAGTATGTGTCCAAGGCAAGAATTGAACTTGTCTTCCTTACTCTGAGACTTATTTCTATCCCCTATGCCTTGCTGTCTCTTCACTCCCAATTTAAAAAAAAAAATGGCTCAGTGTTTATAATCTCTAAGTCCATGTGCCCCATAATTACTTTGTGTTTTTGCTCCAAGTGCCACAGGGGAGACATAAGAGAAACCATTTGTCGTCCTACTTAAGAAGTACATCTTTATTGGGTTTCTGTTTCCTTCTAGCACAAGATGTAGACAAAACATATTTGGATTCTAGGGATATTGATTATCCCATAGAAAATAAATATAATTTTAAAAACTCCAACATCTAACTGAAGCTTCTGATTTCAAAGGCCAAGAAGACTTATTCCTCATTTAAACCAAATTGTGATATAATTAGTCTGTCTGAGATCTTGGGCTTCAAGTTGATTCACTTCAAAAGGTATTTATTGAGTCTTCTCTATGGAAGGCACCATGCTAGACACTGGAGATACAAAGATCCCTCTGAAATAGTCCCTGTCTTCAGGTTGCTTGTTATACCAGATAGAAAGAGCATGTAAACTAAGTGAACAAAAATAATTTGAAGAGAGTGAAAACAATAACAAATAGACTAAGAAAGACCAAGTAGGAAGTGGCCTAGGCAGATAAAGGTTGCAGTAGATAGAATGTCAGACCTGGAGTCAAAAAGGCTCATCTTTCTAAATTCAAATCTGGCTTCAGACACTTACTTTACTAACTGTGTGATCCTAGGTAAATTATTTAACCCTGTTTGACTCAGTTTCCTTATCAGTAAGATGAGCTGGAGAAGGAAATGGCAAAGCACTCCAGTATCTTTGCCAAGAAAACCCCAAAAGGGGTCACAAAGAGTTGCACATGACTGAAAATGACTGAACAACACCAACAAGGAAGTAAAACCTAAGTTGAGCCTTGAGAGGGATGAGGATGAGGAAGGAATGAGGAATGTGAGCATTTCAGACCTGGGACACAGTCCATACAATGACACATGTGACAATAAGACCCCTTTAATAATCACTAACATTTATACATTATACGCGCCAGGTGCTATGTTAGGCATTTTGTAGTCATTGTCTTCTTTGATCCTCACAACAACTCTGGGAGGTAGGTGCTATGTTCATCAAAACAGTGCTATGTTTTGCAGATGAGGAAATTGAGGTAAACAAAAGGTAAGTGACTTAAGTCACTATAGTTAGGACATGTCTGAAACCAGATTTTAACTCAGGTCTTCTTGTTTCCAGGCCCTGCATTCTATCCCTTGTGCCACCCAGCTGCCTTTATTCAATGAACTCCAGGAGCTCCCTATTACTTCTAAGACCAAATATAAAATCCTCTGTCCTTCAAAGTATTTGATAATCTCTTCCCACCCCCACCAGCTTTCCAATTTTCTTACACATTATTCCCTTCCACATCCTCTGGGATCCAACAATGCTGGTCTCCTTTCTGTTCCTCTCACAGGACACTCAATCTCCCAACTTTGAACATTTTCATTGGTTGTACCCCATTCCTGAACCAATCTCCCTCCTCATTTCTCTACATCCTACCTTTTCTTTCTCCTTTCAAGGCTAAACTAAAGTCCCACCTTTTATAAAAGGCCTTTCCTAGTCCTCCTTAATCTTAGTGCTTTCCTTCTGTGATTGCCCTCAACTAATCCTGTATGTATCTTGTTGCATGCTGTCTCCCCTATTAGACTATAAACTCTCTGAGGGCAGGGACCTGTTTGTTTGGGGTTTTTTTTGGGGGGGGGGGCAGGGTTGCCTTTCTCTGTATCCTCAGCCCTTAACACAATACCTGGCACATAGTAGGCACTCAGTAAATGTTAGTCAACTGACTATCATAGATATGGAAGATGGAAAGCAGAGTTTGGGGAACAGGTTGTAGTTCCATTTGGCTGCAACATAGATTACATCAAGGAAAGCAGTGTAAATTGTTTAGAAAGCAGGTGGGAGCCACAACATGGAAGGCTTTAAATGACAAATTAAACATTTTGTGTATTATCCTAGAGGCAAAAGGGACTATTGAATTAATTTTAGTAGGAGAGAAATATGTCACTGAATCATAGAATCTGATATTAGAAGGAACCTCAGTCTTCTATTGGTCAAATGCAAACTGGAAAGGACATGGTCACACTCCATGTTAGGAATATTTATTTGGCAGCAACACAGGGGATAGGTTAGAGAAGGGGGAGCCTGGAAAGAAGTAGATCACTCGGGTATTTATTTCAGTAGGCTAGGCAAGAACTAGGGTAATGCAAGTTGATAGAAAGAGAACAGTGTAAGAAGTGTTATAAAGATAGAAAAAACAAAAATTGGAAATTATTGCACATGAATTGGGAGAAAGAAGTGAGTCTCTATATAGCACAGCATAATAATATATTTAGTGTAATATTATGTTATAGTATAATCATATTAATAGTAATAATAGAATTTACATACTGTTTTATGGGTTGCAAAGGACTTTACATAAGATGTTTTATTCTGAAATCAACTCTGGGAGGTAGGTGCCTTTATTATCACCATTTTATTGAGAAAACTGAGTCTGGAGGGTGTTAAATGACTTGACCAGGTCATACAGCAGCTAAGTGCCTGAGATAGGTTAATTACAAGGTTGAAAAACTGTGTGAGTGTAAGCATAGTGGTGGCCTCAGCCAAAACACTAGTTTAGAGGAGTGCATTTAAAGGGAAAATGAGTTAAAGAGATACTAAGTTCTCTTTATGATGTTGAGTTTGAGCCGATGGTGATGGAGATGTGCCACAGACAGTTCAGTAGCAATGAAAGCTAGAGTTCAGCTAGAGATTAAAAAAATCTACATAGCTGTGAGAGTCAAATGTATAGAAATGATCATTAAGCCCATGTATACTAGTGATAAAACTGACCCTTCTACTTTTTGATCCCTACAAGATGAATACAGGAACAATTTACATACTCATTCAGGTCATTCTTGAAGGAGGATAAGAAGTGAATAAGCAACCTTTCCAAATGATATCCTATAGCATACTAAATCTCTATAGTCATTCAATTAACTGAAAGGTATAATGTATTATAAATCCTGCTGCTTATTATTTATGAATAACAAAAAAATTTAATTCAATAGAATACAATACTACCTCTAAGGTTTTCCTTCAATAAGGTATCTTCCATACGTATGTTAAAATTGCGCAGGAATCTTTTTAAGATGTAACATCACAGACAATTTTGTTTACCCTATCACTATTAACCTCAAGTAAAGGAGGCATTAAGCAGGAAGACATTTACAATATCTGAAACAGAGTACAAATTGAAGAAAACTTCCTGTAAATAAGAGACCTAAAGGTTTCCATTTAATTATCCAGAGGCTCCCATTTTGTTGATGACCTTGGGCTGATTTGCATCAAGAGCAAGGATATTGCAAAACCCCATAAAAGTGATCTATAATGACCCAAAAGATTTGGACCTAACTATCCATGCAGAAAAAGTGGAGGGAAAAATGTGCGCTGCCCAAATTATGCTATTCAGTTGGATAGAGCTTATCCATACAACAGAGTTTGTCCAACAGCACCTGTTTCTTGAATTGACATATAAATTGGACAAAGCTAGACACAGAATGTGAACAGAGAGGGAACACATGCTGGATTGGCACATGTACTGCCTCTAGGAAATTTTTAAGTTACCTTAATGACCCAAAGCTCTTCGCTAAAAACAAACAAACAAAAAAACTGTCTTTGTAACACAAAATATTTTTCTGGTGATATGGTATGGCTAAAAGTTGTAGAATATTACCCTGTCCAAAAATTTAAATCAGGGATCACACAAAGGGAAATGGAGAGATTCATGGACATTGTGAGCAAGCAAGCAGCTGCAAATTACAAATGTGTAAGTGTGTAGTAGAAGTGGAATAAAGGATGTCAGGAGGGAAATACACACATAGAAAAAAAGAAAGACTGTCTACATAATGAGACTGGGGGATAGCATATGAACAGCCCATGTATTTCACTGCTACCAAAACAAAAAAAAAGGAAGGGAAAGGGAATTAAGTGGAAGGAATAAAGCATTTTTACTACTACATAGTAGGCTGGGCAGCTATGTGATACAGTGGAAAGAGTACCAGACCTTTAGTCAGAAGAATCATGTTTTTAGATTCAACTCTGACCTCATATTATATAGAATAGTCAAGTAATAACGTATTACCATCTACATTTTAAAAGGGAAGATGCACATTGATGAGATCACAGAGCTATCAAAGTATTAAAAGCAGCTGAGGAGATTTTCAAGAGAGAGGATGGGGGTAGAGTGGAGCCAAGACAGCAAAGTAAAAGCAAGGACTATTGAGATCTCTCCCAAACCCCTTCAAATACCTGTTTAAAATCACTCTAAATAAATTCTAGAGCATAAAACACACAAAATGAGAGAGTGAAACAAATTTCCAGCCAAAGACAACAGGTCGACAGGTAAGGCCCTATTGCACCAGGCTGAGAGAGGAGCACAGTCCAGTGTGGGCCACACTAGCTCAGACTGGGCCCCCAGCAAACAGGCATTGGGGCACTGAATCACTGGCAGCTGTGGTGGTTTCCAGATTTCTCAATTCACAAAAGCCAAAGACAATTTAGTAGGTCAGTGGGAAAGATCTGTAAGACCTAGGTGAGAGAGGAGCATGGTCTGGCCCCAGCCCTAGTGTGGTGGCAGAAGCAGCAGTTACTTCCAGATATCTCAGCCCACAGATGTGGGAGGATCAAACAGCTGATCAGAGGGAGATTGCAGGGATCTCTTTATTGGTGTTGAGGCAGGATTCTCTTGCTTTATCCATGCTTTGATCTGGGTCAAAGTCCTGGGTGGTGGTCCTGGGGCAAAGAGGAGTGCTGGCATGTCAGAGCTTGTGGCAATAGTGGAGAGGGAATCCTCCTCACAATTTGAAGACAGAAAAGAATGCTTGTGGTCACTCACAGACCAGAGCACAGGCCAGGAGAGGAGTAAACACCTCTCCTTTGATCATACCACCTTGGAAAGAACTGAAAATTTACAGTTCCCTAGAAATACCTCTGAAAACAGCTACACAAAACCTCTGAAGCTTGGGACAGCACACCCTCCACAATGGAAATAGAGTCCTACCTTAACAAAGAATTAAAAAGTCAAGTAATTGGTTAGGAAAATGAACAAACAGCAGAAAAAAATCAGACTAAGAATCTAACTTTGGTGACAAAGGAGATCAAAACATACCCCCAGAGAAAGACAACAAAGTCAAAGCTCTGGCATCCAAAGCCTCCAAGAAAAAAAAATGAATTATTCTTGGGTCATGGTAGAGCTCAAAAAGGATTTTGAAAATCAAGTAAAATAAGTAGAAGGGAAATTGAAAAGAGAAATGAGAGTGATGCAAGAAAATCATGAAAAATGAGTCAACAGCTGGCTAAAGGAGACACAAAAACTGCTGAAGAAAATAACACCTTAAAAATGGACCAATCCAAAATGCAAAAAAGGTCCAAAAAACCAATGAGGAGAGAAATACCTTAAAAAGCATAATTAGCCAGATAGAAAAGGAGGTCCAAAAATTCTGAAGAAAACAATTCCTTAAAAATTAAAATGGAGCAAATGGATGCTAATATATCTATGAGAAATCAAGAAGCTATGAAACAAAACCAAAAGAATGAAAAAAATAGAAGACAATGTGAAATATCTCAATCCAGAAAATGATCCAGAAAATATAACCCAGAGAGATAATTCAAAAATTATTGGACTACCTGAAAGTCATGATCAAAAAAAAGAGCCTAACCATCATCTTTTATGAAATTATCAAGGAGGGAAAGGCAGAATGGGGTAAATTATCTCACATAAAAGAGGCAAGCAAAAGCTTTTACAGTGGAGGGGAAGAGGCAAGGTGAGAACTAATGAGAAAACCTTACTCTTTTTGGAATTGGCTTATGAAGGGAATAATATACACGCTCAATTGGGTATTATAATGGTAATGAAATTTGAAGATCGCTTTGTATTGGAAAGCTGATGGTACTTAGCATCTAGTTTCAAATTAAGCCTCTGTAAAGAAACAGAAGGTATGAACCCCTGCTGATGACATAACAGGAAGGGGCTGAACAGGGAGGAGCTAATACCTATATAAGGAAGAGCACAGGCTGGACAGATAGAATTTCCTGGGGTAAGCATCATGGAGGCAGAGCAGCTGCTGCCAGGGGGTGGGGGGGAGGGAGAGGAAGGGAAATGGGGGGAGGTAGAGAGAAAAAGAGAGAAAGAGAGAGAGAAAGAGAGAGAGAGAAAGAGAGAAAAAGAGAGAGAGAAAGAGAGAGAGAAAGAGAGAGAGAGAGAGAGAGAGAGAGAGAGAGAGAGAGAGAGAATTTTTCTCATCAAGCATCTGGAAGCTGGGCTGCTACTGCTGGACTGAACTGAGAATTGAGAATAACTGAGAAGAGAAATGAGAGCTGAGAACTGACACCAAACTGGGATTCATGGTGGCAAAACTTGAGGGGGGGAGGGGGTAATCAGAAACAAACACTTTTGAGGAGGGACAGGGTCAAAGGAGAGAATAAAATAAATGGGGGGCAGGATAAGATGGAGGGAAATACAGTTAGTCTTTCACAACATGATTATTTTGGAAGTGTTTTATAGGACTACACATGTATTACCTATATCAAATTGCTTGCCTCTTCAATGAGAGTGGGTAGGAAGAGAGGGAGGGAGAGAATTTGGAATTCAAGGTTTTAAAAAAATATGTTAAAAATTTGTTTTTACATGCAAGTGGGAAATAAGATATACAGGCAACAGGGTATAGAAATCTATCTTGCCCTATAGGAAAATAGAAGGGGAAGGAGATAAGAGAGAGGGTGATAAATGGGAGGGCAGACTGGGGGAAGGGGTAATCAAAATGCATGCTGTCTTAGTGTGGGGGGAGGGGAGAAATTGGGAGAAAATTTGAAATTCAAAATATTGTGGAAGTGATTATTGAAAACTAAAAGTAAATTAATTAAGAATGAAAAAGGAAAAGAGAGAGAGAGGTGAGAGTTAAAGAGTAGACAGCCAACAGGCTATATGAGGAAGATTTTCAATATATTGGATGAACTTCATTTGGTGAACTTATTAGACAACATTAACAAGAGTGGCACAGAATAAATTGTCATGGTGGAAGGAATTCAATCAGCCTCATTGGAGGAAAAATCCACATCAATGAGATTACAAATTCATTTGAGTTAAGAGGGTTGAACAGAAAAACTCCATTATACTAAAAGACACTATAGATTAAAAGGACAACATCACCATCAACAACTTTTATTTTAAGACTATTGACAAACAAAACAAAGAACTAGGTTTATTTTCAAGACCTGCAAAAATCAGTCAACCAACTAATCTGACAATTTTTGAAAGAGAGAGAGGAAATTCAAACTACCAAGATGAAAAAGTAGAGATGGAGAATTCACAATGAATGAAGTGCAACTAAGAAGTATAAAAAACTAAATATTCAGTTACATGCCAATAAAACTAGAACCTTAAATGAATCAGATCATTAGTAAAACAAATTGAAATAACTAAATTTATATGATATTAAGAGACACTTAGCAATATCAGATCTCAAACTGTATTTATCAGAATAATAATTATCAAAACTATCTTTTACTACATAAAACATAGAAGAGTTGATCAGTGAAAAATGAGACAGAAGCAAATTTTCATAGCAAGACTCTTGTGCAATAAATACAAGAACACAAACAAGTAAGAAATGAAAACAAGTAAGAAATGAACACTTTATTCAAAAAAGTCTGACAGTAAAAAAGAGGTTATATAAGTATCTTATACCATACACAACAATAAATTCTAAATTGATTATGTGTGTGTGTGTGTGTGTGTGTGTGTGTGTGTGTGTGTGTGTGTGTGTGTATATATATATATATATATATATATATATATATATATATATATATATATATATATATATATATATATATATAAAGTCATGCCATAAATCATTAGAAGAGAGTAGAGTAGTATCTTTCACAATCAACGAGGAATCTATCATCAGAGCATAGACAAGATCATAAAAACAAAACAGATAATCTCACAGATCCACCCCAGGTGAGCACCTCCTGTCCTTTCTTTGAGGCAGCTTCCCTAGCAATGGCTTTATGATATTCCAAGTCCTCTACCCACAGGCACTAAAATCCCTATCCTAGGATAACTCTACCCATGAAACTTTTCATTCTATGATCCAACTTCTCTCTTCTACCCCAATTTCTTGACCTGGTCACATTTTGTGGTGCTTGTCTCCATTTCCCAGAATTTCTGATTATGACTATTTTACTTACAACTCATTTTAATGTATATAAATAATAATAATTCAAAATTCAAAATGAAGGGAATGAGTATATCAAACTAACTCTCACAGCTGTCCTTCAAAGTGAGCAATGATTAATACTATATACCAGGGATTCTTAACCCGGGTCCATGGACTTGATTTTTAAAAGATGTTTTCGTAACTACATTTCAATATAATTGGTTTCCTTTGTAATCATATACCTATTTTATTTTATGCATTTACAAAATTTTGGGGGGGAAGGAGTTCATAGTCTTCACCAGACTGCCAAAGGGATTCATGATATAAAAAAGATCAAGAATCCTATGCTAATATAAAATCTTTTTTCATTAAACGTTCCTGTGTGACAACAGAATATCACACCCACTTTTCAAGGGAATAAATACAGGTACAGATTGATTAAATGACTGGACTCAGATCTGGAATACTAAAGGTGGACAAGCAAGGAAGGGAACCCAATCTCCTATTTTTATTCCCATGACCTTCCTATAGTCCCATTCAGCCTCTGTCACTGAAACTATCTTTCCTCCAATATCAAAAAAAAAAAAAAAAAAAAACCCTTAAATTCACATGTCCTTAGCTCTCTTGGCAGACCTTCTATTTCCAGTATCAAACATAAATTCACCTCATTGAGAAAAAGGTCAGGGAGACTCTTTTTCATGTATTTGGAGTTTTCCTGTCATTGAGGAAATGTTCGCCAAACATAATTGCCTATTTTCTAAGAGAGCTTTCCTTCTCCTTTGCTTTTTTTTCTCCTTGGTCCAGAAAGCTGCTTCTGATATAGAAAAGTCCCAGCAGCTGTGACTTTAGTACCTAATGCATTTCCTCCTTGCCCTCTGTGATAACCTTATGCTAACATACCCCTTCACTCCCCACGTTCAAATGAAAACTAATTCTATGATCTTGAAATATTTCTTGGGAAGCAAAGGCCAAGGCCTTCTACACAAGGACGAGCACCTAATGTGCCATAAGAAAACATCTTAGGAAACAGCAACTCTTAAAAAAAAAAAAAAAGATATATAAAGTACTGTTTAACAACATGCAGTTGCCATTTCCTTCCTTTTCTGTAATGAGCCAGCCCATGTTTATTGGTGTTTAAACCTGGTTACTTGTACGACTTAATATAATCCCACATCCTTAAGGCTTTGAGAAACGGTGCAATAAAAGCAAATCAAAGAGGAAGGGAGAGCCAGCGATCAGCTAATATAAACTTAAAGCCAATTTAGGGGGTAAAGCAGAATATTGTGTTGCAGGATTTTAAACGGGCCATGAAATTGTATCAAACATCATTCAACAGGCCAAAATTCTGCTTTTATATAACCTCCCATCCCTGAAAATGGCAATAACCCCGGAAAGCAGGTTTTTTCAATCAGGAGAGGAATTCATTGTTCAATTCATCAGGTTGGGTTTTTTTTGTGGGGGAGGGTTTGGGGGGACAAAGGGGTTTTCCCATTGGTCTATTTTGAGTCCTATAAATTAGAAGCATGCCTTAGCAAGAACCAAATTCTGAAGGCTAGCAGGGATTTGAGAAATACATTATTTTAATATGTCATATTTATAATGAGGAAGTTAGCCACCATTTTCTTTGTAGGGCTTTTTCGTGGAACAGTAGTTTTGGAGACAGATTCGGACCAAAGGTTCCTGGAGATTATATTCATTCATAAACTTGATCCTAAACAAGCCTGGAACACTTGGCATCATATTTCCCAGTTACTAAATATAAACCTCAGAAATATACCAGGAAGGAGACACTGGTCATTTTTAACACTTAATAATATTAATATAAAATTTACAATTTCTGCAACCACCACCAGGGAGGATGAAGACCTCCCTGAGGGCAGAGACTTTTTCACTACATTTTATCTTCAGATTTCCAGTATTGAGCACAATACCACAATACCTGAATAAATGCTTAATGGGAGACAATGTATAACATGATGGGTAGAGTGCTGAATTTGGAGTCAGAAAGATCTAGATTCAAAACTTTTCTTACTAGATGTATGATCACATCTGAACCTAAGACTTATTTGTAAAAGAGGGATTATAATACCTGCAATACCTAACAGGGCTATTGTAAGCATGAAATAAATTAATGTCCACAAAGTACCTGGCAAATTTTAAAGTACTATAAAAATATCACTCACTATTATAATAATAAGTGCCTGCTGGGTTATATCAGCACTCAAAGAAGAAGGTAAAATCATTTTCTAAATGAGAATTTAGTAATAAACTTCTCTATTGACATTAATGCTGAGTACTCCCACCGTGACTGTCATTTAAACTAAGAACAGAGATTGGACTAGATTTATTTACAATTGGCCTATATATCCCTATGTCTATGATCCTAAAATCTATGATAAATAAAACTTTTACCTTAGAGATCAGCTGGTCTAACTTCTTCATTTTAAAGAAGAGGAAATTGAAGCTCAGAAAGGTAAGATTCATTTGTTCAAGGTCACATAGGTCAAAATACTAAGTAGTGGAATTAGAACTCAAAGGTTTTCATGTTGCACATTCAGTGCTTTGGCTTCACAGTACAAGATAGGGATCCCAGGCTGTGTGCTTTTCCTTTTATGGTGAGGGAGATACACTATGCCATACTCCATTTAAAAAAAAAAAAAAACAACTACCTGTGATAATCAATACCCTGGGCAAAATGAGGAGCTTTATATGGGGATTTCAACAAGAAAAAAATGAAAGACTGGATTTTTGTTTGTTTGTTTTTTGCAAAAGACCTGTGATTACAGTGATATGGGGAACTCCCATTTGGGAAACTCCTTTTACTAATGCAGCTTAGCACCTCCCCTGCACCTTATATCTTTGAGGATTACTTGGATCCCTGAGAAGTTAGGTGTCATAGCCATGGCACCAACATACATTAGAGACAAGACTTGAACCCTGATCTTCTTTAATTCCCTGGCTAGTTCACTATCCCCCAAGTCATGTTATATAGAAGTCCATGCTTCTCTTACCTAAAGAATATAAGCTAAGAAATAGAGTGGTGGATCAGTGGAATAGGTTAGGCACACAAGACACAGTAGTCAATGACTACAGTAATCTAATGTTTGATAAACCCAAAGACTCAAACTTTGGGGATAAGAACTCACTATTTGACAAAAACTGCTGGGAAAACTGGAAAACAGTGTGACAGAAACTGATCATAGAACAATATCTCACACTGTATACCAAAGTAAAGTCCAAATGGGTACACGATTTAGATATAAAGCAAACTGGAAGAGCAAGGAATAGTTTACCTACCAGATTTATGGAGAATGGAAGAATTTATGACAAAACAAGAGATAGAGAACACTGTGAAATACAAAATGGATGATTTTAATTACACTAAGTTGAAAAGTTTTTATACAGTACAATCAAAGCCAATGCAACTAAGATCAGGAGGGAAGCAGAAAACTGGGAAGGAATTTTTACAACTAGTATGTCTGATAAAGGCTTAATTTGTAAAATATAGAGAGAATTTACTCAAATTTATCAGAATATGAGTCATTCCCCAATTGATAAATGGTCCCAAGGTCAAAAGATATGAATAGGCAGTTTTCGGAGGAAGAAATTAAAGATAGCTATAGTCATATGAAAAAAAATCTTCTAAATCACTATTGCTTAGAGAAATGAAAATCAAAATAATGCTGAAGTACCACATCACACCTCTCAGATTGGCTAACATGACAAAACAGGAAAATTATAGATGCTGGATAAAATGTGGAAAAATTGGAACACTAATACATAGTTGGTGGAGTTGTAAACTGATTCAACCATTTTGGAGAGCAATTTGGAACTCTACCCAAAGGGCTATAAAAATGTGCATATCCTTTGACCCTGCAGTACCACTTCTAGGACTGTATTTCAAAGAGATCATACAAATGGAAAATGGACACACACATACAAAAATATTTATAGCAGCTGTTTTTGTGGTGGCTAAGAATTGGAAATTGAGGGAATTCCCATCTATTGGGGAATGGCTGAACAAGTTGTGTCATATGAATGTAACGGAATACTATTCTATATTCATATATATACATACATATATATGGAGAGAGAGAGAGAGAGAGAGAGAGAGAGAGAGAGAATGCACTATTGAACTATAAGAAATGATGAGCAGAAGGACTTCAGAAAAACTTGGAAAGACTTATATGAACTGATGCTGAGTGAGGTGAACAGAACCAGGAGAACATTATACAGTTACAGCTATATCACGTGATAACTAACTTTGATAGGTTTTGCTCTTCTCAGCAATGCAGGGTTCTAAGACAACTCCAAAAGATTCATGATAGAAAATACTATCCACATCCAGAGAAAAAATTATAGAATCTCAATGCAGATTGAAGCATATTATTTGTTCTCTTTCTCTTTTTTGTTCTATTTTGTTTTGTTTCTTCTTTCTTGTGGTTCATTCTATTGGTTATAATTCATCTTTACAACATGACTAATGTGAAAAAAATCTTAATAGGAATGTATATGTAGAGCCTATATCAAATTGCACACTGTCTTGGGGAGGGAGGTGAGGAGGGAAGAGGAGAAAATTTAAAACTCAAAAGCTTGTGGAACTGAATGTTGTAAACTAAAAATAAATAAATAAATGTTTTTTAAAAAAGAATATAGAGCCCAAATTTTCCAGCCAAAAATTCATTCTTTTGGGGGAGCACTCAGTACATTATGAAATATAACATGGCATACAGGACAAATGACAAGGTTCTTCACTAAGCTGGTAAAAGTGAACCTGACTCAGAATGCCCCTCACTTACCTTCTTCTCCAGTGTTTGAGGTCTGGTCCAACTTAGACACGGGCATTTTTCTTAGTTCAAGATAGAATTCAAGGATGATTTTCATACCATTTTCCTATCCTGCTATTTGAAAAGCAGTTAAAAAAAATAGACTTTAAAGAAATCTCCCATTGATATATCATAAAGCTCTGTAGCTATATCTGCTTCTGTCAATACAAGTGCACAACTGACTTATTCCCCCTGAGTCTCAGACATTCCAGCCTCTTTGTGAACCTAGGCATTGTACTGACCAAGTCTCTTTAGAAACTGCAAGGTGGAGGTGAAGTGGCTGCCACAGATAAGAAGTGGGGCTGAGGAAAATGAGACAAAAGGGAATCAGACAGCCAGGCTATCCTGTAAGGAAGAGTTCAAGAATGGTTTTTCAAAGTTACTGACTGCAAAATGACTTGATTGGGAGCCAGGCCCTGCTCCAAACAGTATCTAGCCTGACTGCCTACAGAGGGGTTCAATCATCACTCAAAGCAGCACCAGGACTTGGGGAACAATTAAGCTACCAGCAATAGCCTCAGATGCTAGTGACAAAAACCAAATCACAGTTTAGAAGGCCAGTTACCTCTTTGATTCTCCCTGTGGCTTCACCACCCTAAAGAGATGTCAAACTGTCAAGGACCAAATTCATTTAGGTTTCTTTCTATGGATTAGTTTGAGTTTCATTCACTGTTTTGATTTTGTAATTTTTCAGCAGCAAGACATTCTTAATGGGGAGCAGGGGGGAGAGGGAGGGAGAGAGAGAGAGAGAGAGAGAGAGATGGAGCACTTGACTGGAAGGCAAGACATTTTGGTTCTTTCACTTAACCCAATGAGACCAAACATTAGCTTGGACAATTTGCTTTTCTGGATCTTGGTTTCTCTATCCATAAAATTAATATAGGCATGGGGAGGCATCAGGAAGGGAGTAAGCATTTTTATAATACCTACTCTATGCCAGCAGTATGATAAGAACTTTACAAACATACATTGTCTCATTTTATCCTGACAATAACCCTGTGAAGTAAGTTGCTATTGTTAGTCCCATTGTATAATTGAGGAAATTGGGGCAAACAGTACAACTTTTCCAGGGTTACACAGCTAATAAGCATTGGAGACAGGATTTGAACTATAGGCCCAGTACTCTATCCACTGTGTTACCTGGATGCCTCATTGGCTGCATTACTAATATCTATATGTGAACAAGGAAGCATAACCGAGAAGCAGGAATAAGATGGAATGGAATGGGAGCTAACCTTGCTGTTAGTAGGTATGGCAATCCCCACTTACTAGTTTTGTGATTAAGGCAAATCACTTAACCTTTTTCAGTCTCAGTTTCCTTTTCTGTAAAATGAAAATAACAGTATTTATTTCACAAGTTGTCATTGGAAACACCTTAAATAATAAAATAATTTGCAAACCTTAAAATAACATAATTGACATTTAGTTTTATATACATATATATGTATATTAATATAAATGTGTACAATATTCTATGTATTTTGTATATAGTTACATATTCTCATATGTATTTATATACATATACATATTCATATGTATTTAGTTTTATGTATACATATACATATATATTTTTTCTTTTTCTCAAAAGAGGGATAGAAGAGAAAATAGGTTTTTATTCATTAAAAAATGTCAAAAGTAAAGAGGTGGGTGCTATATGTGTGGAATGTTGCCTGCAGTTTCACTGTATTGTTGTGTGTGTGTGGTACAAATATATCCACACACACATATATAGTTTCCCCCATATGTATATGGATGTGTGCACATGTGTATGTGTGTGTATGCATATATACACACATAGTTTAGGCAGTGTATTCAAATATTTCTATATAAACTACTATACTTCCATCTCTCCTTCTTTCCCACTCTGCTCCTAAATCTATCCTTCACCTTTTACCATTACCTCAAACTCCTCCATACTTCTTTTTTTCCCCACCTTTTGCATCTGTTTTGGAGTCCATTTACTACCTTCACACTTTTGATGATGTGATTGACCAGTTTAACTGTGCACTGTTTTCTGTCATCAGATATCTTGCTTCCTTATCCTGCTGCTATTTTCACACTCTTAACTTGGGGTGACTTGCCACCATCCATTTCCTGATTCTACACCTGTGGTCCTGAACAGTCCTGGAAGGAAGTTATATAACCAAGCTATCACAGTCCACTATAAATCCATATAATTGTCATCAGGTCCTTCAGGGGCCATATTGAACTCACATACGGCAACCATTTTGGTGTTTCTTCTAAAGATACCCTGCCTGTAGAATGATGACTTCACTCTGAGCAAGGTGGAGATAAGATGGCTTGAGGGGTTGAACATCTCTGGCCTGGTGCCCCTGATCCAGACTGGGGAGCACAAGATCAAGTTGTTGCATACTGATCAGTTTCGTATTAAGAGGTTCCAAGACAGACCAAAAGGCTCTGAGCTAACCAGATTTCGACCAAGTGACAGATCTAGGCCCTAAACTGAGTTTATTTGATCTTGGCTAGGCAATTCAAGGCTAGGGGGCTACTGAGAGAGCCAAATGGCTGGATCTCTCCTATTTCCATATTTCTGTGTCTTTTCCCCTGCCTAGTATGTCTTCCATCCTTACTTCTCTCTACCAGCTTCCCTGGCTTTCTTCAAAACTCAGTAGTATTACTATATCCTGCAAAGGACCTTTACTACTCTTCCCCACTGTTAGTGCCTTTCCTCTGAAATTATCTCCCATTTATACTCTGAATATCACATATATACCTATTTGTTTCCATGTTATTCTACTCCCACACACACACTTAAATGTGAGCTCTTTGGTGCAAGTAGCAGGGTCCAATTTTTTTTTTTTTTACTTTCTTTGTATGCCTAGTACTTAGCACAGTATCTCACACAAATACTTTTAGTGACTTGCCCGGCTCTATGAAGAAATCATTCTGTTATCCCAGGGAGCATGTAACTGTACTCAACTCCATTTTGGTCATGTGGGGAGGGAGAGTAAAGAAGCAGTAGCTAATTCAGATATCAATGAAAACCTACACTTCTAGTTATCACTGAAAGAGAGCAAGTATCCCTAAGAAACTTATACCACCCTTACTGGTATCTAAAGCCATCAACAGGCACCTTCTTTGCCTGGTGACTCAGTTAAGCAAATGCCTGTGTCTCTAAGTGGGAAACATTGAATAGTACTTAGCTTGAACATAACTTGCACCCTCCTTCTCCCTGTGGTGCTGGGGATCAGTTGTCTGGCACAGCATAATCCATCCATTGTATAGGACTTGAAGAAGGTCATGTTTGAAGTCCATTACTACCAGAAGCACAGCCGGGAACAGATGTGTTTACATCTGGCCAGAGTCAGAGCCAGAACTGCCTCCCTGGTTCTAGGATTTTTAGAATGTTTTTGTATAGTCAAAGCAGAGAAATTGTATTCACACAGGCCTTACAATTGTGCAATTAACACAGTTCCAGCCAGCCATGTCTACTCATTGACATCCAGCCAAGGGCACTGCATCTGTAGGAGTTTGGAAAAGAATCAAAAGAAGAGGCTCATTCAGCACTCCAACACACCTGTCAGAGCCCTGGTATGATTGGTTAAAAAGAAAGGTCAGGAATTATGGATGTGCTAGTACTATAGAGCCCTATACACGATCACCAACTGGGACCAGGGCCCACTCCACTTGACATCTGACATGATGGAATAGTTGGCAGAAGTAGTAATATTCACCAAATTGGATTTTTGCCTTGGTTTCTTCAGAATTTTACTCTTGAGAACTTCCCATCCCTCATAAGCTGACTTCCCCCCATAGAATTTTAGGCTATAGGATCCCATCCTTTATTTGAACCATTTGAAATCTGCTTTCCCAAAATATAAGGTCAAACTATGCCTGGGTTTCCTTTCCTCCATCACAACCTGTAAGTCTGAATGACCAGTTCCAACTAAGGCTCCCATCATTCTTAACCTGGAAACAAATTCTTATTAGTTAGAATTGGGAACATAATTTTATTTTTCCTTGATGTTATGTCCACATTTTGGAGACAGAAATTATGAAATATACAAGTCAAGACATTATCTATGCTAGTTTAGGCAGAAAGAGAACTTTAATAGATATCTAAATAATCGAAGTTCTTCATCTATACCACATTATGATTTTAAGCCAAGCTTATAAACTGCTTTCCAAACTCTTAAGCAATTTCCTTTCTATCTATGGTACATTCTAATTAAAATATTGTTTCTATTAATGCTTCCAATAATCTTTAGGTAAAGACTCTCCACTACACTATCTCTTATATTTCCTGGATTTCCTCACATAGATATAGCTTCTTAATAAGCAATACTATTCCACCTCTTCCATTCTCACCTATCCTGTTTCTTTTGAATAAGGTATTCCACTCCAAAATCATATCCTAATCATCACCCTCATTTGTTCAAGTCTTAATGATAGTGAAATAAAATTTTCTCTTTGCATTAGGATTTCTTGTACATCATCCATTAGAATTGCTCGTATCTCTTGTTTGTTACATATATGCATGTGTGAATATATGTGTGTATATGTGGGGAGCCAATTTTGGGGAGCCCTGCTGTCCTGCAGCAGGACTGAGAAAGTATCACTGACCCAGAGGTACTATTAAACACATAAAAGAGAGAAGGGACTCTCCAATTGGTGAAAGTGAAGAGCCAACTTTATTACCTTGAGTCCAGGCTTTTATAGGATGCTTCTTAATTACCTTCTCCTGTGGACTTTTTGTACTTCTTTGTCCCAGGCGATGGGTGAAAATGCCATGCTTCTCTCGAAGGACCTAATCCTCACACCAGTATGCTTGAGCACCTTCCTGGGGGATGGGAAACCAATCCAGGCTGTCAGCAGGCCAAATGTCTGAGAGGGCATCAGCCATCAGGGTCTGAGTCCCACTTGCCTGTGGTCCTCAACATGTATACATACATATGCATGTGTACATGTATCTGTGTTTATATACTGAACTTTGCTACTGGCTTATTTCTAAGTTTTTATATTCTTTAAACTTTTGAGTATTTCTACCACTGTTCTTAAATTGTATCTATTTTCTTTGGTATTGTAATAGTAGTGTAATTTTATCCCTTTGTATTGGCAAAGCTAACAGGTACTTAGCACCTAGTTTGAAATTAATTAGATCAAGCCTCTGTTAAGAAACAAAAGGTATGAACTCCTATTGCTGACATAACAGGAAGTTGCTGGTGTAACAGGAAGGGGCAGAACAGGGAGGAACTAATAGATATATAAGGAGAAGCCCTAGCTGGAATTTCAGATCTTCTTGGAGCCAGTTTCTGGAGGCTGAGGAAGAGAGGCCCAGGCTGGAGAGAATGATTTTTATTTTGAGAATGTGTATGAAGTGATTTTGACTCTGGGAACCAGCTGAAACTTCTGCTGAGTCCATGGGCCAGCTGGAGCTACTGAGAAGCTGCTGAGGAGCTGCTGAGTCCAAAGACTAGCCAAGCTGCTAAGGATTTCTGAGGACCAGCCAGAGCTGCAGAAGACTGAGGAAGCATGACTGTGGTGCCAGTATTTTGTCTGTTTGTGGCTTTGTTAAGCCTTGACTTCCTGGGAACAGAGACTGTGAAGGATTTAAGGGAGACAGGACACTGTGAGCTTCAGTGTGGAACAGAGACTGCACAGAGAACTGGACAAGGAGCTGGGAGCTATCTGCCTTTGAACTCAGGTGACAGTTTGGTGAATCCAGGTAGGAGCTGGAACCATAGAAGGAGATCCAGGGAAGCTGAAAGCCTACCTCAGGTCAAGATGAAGACCTCTCTCCATGGATACTGAGTAGTGATTGATTGAAGTTGTAACTTACTTATGACCTTTAAATTGTAACTTATTTGTGACCAAGGGGTGGATGACCTGTGTATTTTACACTACCCATTAAGAGCGTGCTGAGTAGAGACTGATATTGTAGCTTAGTGTGCCCCATGAGTGGACAACTGTGTCTTTGTATTTTGTGACCCTTGAGCCTCCTTAAGGATGATTGAATGATTGAGTTGATTGAATGTTTGATTTACTAAGTGATTGATTGACTAAATGATTGTACTTTGTTCAAAACTATGTGAGCACTGTGGTGAAAACTCTGCAGCCATTTTAGTGATAAATTGTAACATTGTAAATGCTGTACCTTGATTTACTGTGAATTTTTTACTCTGATTTGTTATCAAATAAATAAAGTGTTCACTATACTACATAATCAGAACCTTGAAAGTTGTTCACAGCAGCATTCTTCTGGAAAGCTGATCGTGCTTAGCTTTACAGGTATCAAATTCAGTATATTTAGATGATTTCCTTTCCCCTTTCTCTTTTAATTTAAAGCTCTTTTGATCAGTTACATTACTCCAGGCAAATATAACCTTGTTAAGTACATCCCCATGCCCCACACCCCACACCTCACACCTCACACACCACTCCCAGTCAAGCATCTATTATTCTCATATTTTATGGCATATTCTAGAAAAAAAGCCATTCCGCTGTTAGAATCATCTATGCACTGCTCATATTTACCTCTCTTTTCTGAAGTTTTACCCTTTTGATGGGCAACAGTAATGAAAAGACAATATATGCCCCTAAATCTTCAGTTTCTCACCTAAAACTTTATAATCTTTAGTCATGATTGCCAGGTTCATCATGGCAGTATCAATTCTGCTTATATGAAGTATCTAAAGAGGGTAGTCTAAAAAGTTGTTGGAGCTTCTCTGTAATATCTTAGATACATTACCTGAGAAAATGGCAAACTTCTCCATTATTGTTACCAGGTTGAAAAATAATTGTCTCATTATTTTCTATAGGCAGTTACAAACCACTATTGCTCATCTCTTCTTGCTCTGATTCTTTCTGGATGATCTTTTATCTAAAAGCACCTATGGATCCATGTCATCATTCCACAGAAAACATACACCTGTTATGTCTTTGGGACATATAATTCCCTCCTTGCCAGAAAAAGCTTTATCTTATACTTATTTCTTATCTGCAAGCATTCTGTGGTCCTTCTTTTCTTTCTCCTCTTCATGAATTGGTAAATGTGATTACTAACATGCTTTCCGTGAATATTAAAGGCCAGGGAAAACAGAAGAGAGGTTAAAGGATTAGAAAATCCTCAAAAGAGTAGGGGGAGAATAGAGTCTACAAACTATAAGCTATTGACTTTACCTTTGGTTTGTGGGGAAAGTCTGGAATATGTTATTAAGAGGATGGTTAATGAACATTAAGAAAAGAAAACAGTATTCAAAAAAGGCAGAATACCTTTATGAAGAATAGGTTATGTTGGACTAATCTTATTTTCCCTTTTCACAGTATTACTAGACTAGTAGATCATGGGAATGATTTATATTTCATTTACCTAAATTTTATCAAATTATTGGCCAATGTTTCTCACACCATTCTTGTAGATAAAGAAAAATGGACCACATGATTTGTTGTTGTCGTCAGTTGTTCAGTCATGTCCAGTTCCTTGTTATCCCGTAGACCATAGTATGCTGATACAGTTTATAGGGTTTTCTTGGCAAAGATATTAGAGTTATTTGGCATTTCCTTCTCTAGTGGATTAAGACAAACAGAGGGTAAGTGACTTGTCCAGGTTGGTATACCTAGTAAGTGTCTGAGACTGGATTTGAACTCAGGTGTTTCTGACTCCAGGCCCAGTTCTCTATTCACTAAGCCATCTAGCTTCCTCTGGGTTTCAATGATAGACATGGTTAAATGTCCAAACACATAGAAGAATCCATTGTCATGTTGGCAAGAAGTATTCGGCAAGGTAAGGCAGAGATCTCTGCCTACTCTTATGATGCTTAACCTTATTAGTGACTTTAATAGAGGCATAAACAATGTGCTAATCCAATCTGAAGATTATACAAAGATGAGGGAGATAGCCAACATGTAGTATGATATCGAAAAAGATTTGAATAGACTATACTATCACTAAGTCAAATCTAGCTGAAATGTAATGGAAATAAAAGTAAAGTGACAATTAGGTTCAAAAATCAACTTCATAAGTACAAGATACGGAAACTTGATGAGAAAGCTTTTCTTCTGAAAAGATCTATTGGTTTTAGTGGTCTGAAATGTCAATGTGTGTTATTATTGCAGCTGAAAACACTAACATAATCATATTCTGAATTAAGAGGCACAATGCCCAAGAATAAGAAGATGAAAATCTCACTGTATGACACTCTAGTCAAACCACATCTGAAGCAGTCTTTCTATCTTTCCATCTGGTTACCATATTTTAGGAAGGGTCTTGATAAACTAGAATGTCCAGAGGAGAATGACAAAAATAGTGAGGGGCCTCTATAATATTTTATAAGAGAAGAAGAAACTGGGGATATTTATTCTAGAGAAGACTTCTTATTTTCAAGGAAATGATTGTTGTTTTCAAGGATTTTGAGAGATATTTAGATTTTTTTTCTGCTTGGCCCCAGAGAGTAGGGCAAGGAGGAACAAATGAAAAATGCAAAACATCAAATTTAGGCTCAATAGAAGGAAAAACTTAATAATGCTAATAATAAGTTATCCAAACATGGAATAAATCATCCTGATAAATAGTGAGTTTTCCACCACTGGAGTTCTTCAAGCAGGGACCTGATGTTAGGATTCTTGATTGGGCATGATTTGGATTAGAGATCCCTTCCAACTCTGAGCTCCAATAATTTCTTTGATTAATGCCCAATTTTAATCCAATTCAATAAGCATTTATGAATCACCTACTATATGCAAAATACTACACTGGGTTTTAGGGATACAAAAAAAATAAAAACAATACATGACCTTAAGAAGTTTATATTCTATGGAGGTTATGAGGAACACAGACAACAGATGCACAGATAAGCAAATACAAAATAATTTGATAATAACAAAGTTGATCCAATCACTTTTCTAGTAACTGATTGTTATAGTTGAAAAATTTCACAACTAGCTAACTCAGGCCTGCCATAGAGATGTAGCCCTCAAATGATGAACATGCAGTTTTGAAACTAGAAAGCATGTGAGCAGCTAAACTAAAAAGAAAATGCTATTATTTTAAAAATCAGATAAAATGTAGGTAAACCTTGAATAGAGGTAGAGAACAAATGCAGAAAGATTCCCAACCAATATGAAAATTCAGGGGCTATATATTTGCAATTTCTACTCCCCGCTGGAATAGAAGTCTATATCTCTCAATCCACCAAACAGACTATCTGTCTGTGGCAACATGTTTAGTGGCCTCTCCTCTGGACTGAGTGAGCACAAAATTGAATTTGATCTTGACATTAGAGAAATTGGTCTCCAGAGAGCAATATTGTAATCACTCAGGCAGAAAAGTGAGAAAACACATTCTTTATAGTTTACTGAAGTATGCTGGAACAACATACAAACGTATAAGCTGCAATAGTACAAAGATACATAGGGATTTCACATTGGAACACAAGATGAAAAATGCCCAAATAAACTCTTTAAAATTTTTATTTTTATGCCCTAGAAATCTATTTTTCTCTTCCCTTTATTGAACTCAATTGACCCAAACTTGCCTGGTGAAGACATGCATGCACTCAAATAGCCATTGTTTAACTTTGCTCACTCATGAACTAGTATGTAGGAAAAATAATTCTATTCATTTGTTATAGTGGTTCTTTTTCTCTCCTTTGTCCATTTTTCCTGATTTTCTCTCCCCTTGGTATTGATTTTATGACTAAATATTTTCCAGTTATTCTTTATGAAAAGGTATTGACATAACTGTGTTTTGCTGCTCTATATCATGTCTGTGTCTTGCAATATTTAATTCAGGTTCAGGAGAGAGAGCAAGATGAGTACACTAGAACAGCCAACAAGATTTTGGGTACTAGCCTCTTTTCCAGGTCTCACCCTGAATTTCTGGGCCACCTTGAAGAAATTACTTTGAACCTGTCTGCTTCACAATCACCTATTTGGTTTTTGTTTGTTTGTTTAAAGCAATAATAATATTTTCTCAACTCATTCAGCAGGGCAGTGCACAAACAGATGAGGCTGGAGATGCAGTACATTTTGAGATCACCAGATAAAAGGGGCTATATAAAAAATGGTGATAATGTTATTGCTATTAGATCTGTGAATACCTGCTCCATGGTCGTGCTCCTTCATCATACTCCTAAAACCAATAAATGAGCTACTTACTGGGAAGATAAAAATAGATGTTTAATTTTTTTTCAGGGCAGAATTCTGTTTGATGCCAGAAGTGACTATGGGTTGCTATGCCATAATATAATTGTGATGACTTTGGAGATATTCCCCAAAGCAGCTATTTTTAAAAATCAGTTTAATAAGAGGCAAACAAAATCAAGTCAGAATCCAGTCAAGGCTTCCAAGCCAGCTAAGCATCACTCTTGTTCTTCATGTCAGACTTGTTCTAGGTGATTAAATCTTCTTGAAAAAGAATCTAATTGTTTCATAAATATAATGATAATAAAAGTTAGTATTTATATAGTTCTTCAAGGTTTGTAAAGTATTTTACAAATATTACATCATTTATCCTCACAACAACCTTAAGAGATAAGCACTATTATTATCCCCATTTTAAAGATGAGGAAACTGAGGCAGATAGAGATTAAGTGATTTGTAAAGGGTCACAGACAGGCTGGATTTGAATTCAAGTCTCCCTGATTCAGTATTCTATCCATTATACCACCTAGTTGCCTAAATGGTCTTTGTTTTTTATTCTTCTTTTATATCCCATTTTCTTCAGAAGGAGAAACAAATGAGAAAAAGTTATAGAAAACTGAGAATAATTACTTTTGCTAGCATGTTTAGAGTATTTAGGAATTCAGAGAAAATGTAGTCCTTAACAAAGAGGAACAAGATAAGTTCCTTTTTCTCTTGCCCAGGTATATTCTAAGTAAGAAACATAGGCCACTCCCACCCCATCACTGCCAAGTAACTTCTTAGTTAAGACTCTGGTCTAAAGTGAGATCTCAGTACTGAGCAAGATGCATCACAAATGCCCATCAAATACTTCTAGATTGGTTGATTTATTAAAATGTCAAAAAGGGTATGAGCTCTGGAGGCAAAACTTTTTAACCATCCTGTAAAATTTGACCTTCTATCGCCTTTTCCCCTCAGAGTGCTCAAGAAAATATATTAAAACTAGAGAATATAATTAAAATGAAACTGTGTGCTAAGATGGTTGAGTGAAGGTAAAGATATGAGTCTTTAATGCCTCAAATGAGTTCTTATCAAAATGGATTCAAAGTTTTCATCTCTTTGGTCTGCCACTTCATTGTGAAGCAAAACTATGTAAAGTAGAGAGCACTGACCTTGGACTCAAAAGACCTATACCTGAGTCCTGGCACCTGGTTTACTGACTACGAACCTCAGTTTCTTTATCTAAAAGATGGGGATAGTAATACCTTGTACTACACATCTCAGAAAGTCTTGTGAGGTTCAAATATAATAATATTTTAAAGTATTCTGTAGTCATAATATGCTGTATAAAAATAAGCTTTTTCTGATCATTTACACAAAGCACATAGCAGAAGCTAATACAAGGCATTTTTAACTGCCCCTACTGAGGTACACTCTCTCTCTTCCACCTTTACTCTCCCTTTTTAAGCTCCCTATTATGTGTTGTCCTCTACCATTATAATATAAGATCCTTCTTTCCGTTTGTATTTGTATTTCTTAGCATAGCGCCTGGCAAATAGGAAGCAAGTAGTAAGAGCTTATTGCCTTGACTTGACTCTGGTCAAGGTTGGTAATTGTATACCCTGTAAAATTAAACTCTAAATGTCATGACAAGTGGAGTTTTCTGGCATTAAACAACATGAATTTTTTTAAGCTACTTCACTCCCCAAACAGGTAGTTTTTCCTGGATCTATTCCTGATTTTGTATATTGCGTTGTGGTCTGCCAATTAGGAAGCATTTGGACTAGAAAGCTCTCCCATTCCATCAGAAAGCATGAATTTAATATAATCACAGGGTAGATCTGATTCTGTGATCTCAAATGACCAAATTCCTTGATTTCATTCATTGTTTGTCTAAGTATCTTTCATTCTATGAAGAGAAATTCACGAAAGTGCTCTTATAAATTAAAAAGACCTCTTCTCCCCTCCCCAAAGTTGAAGGATTGAAATGTCGCAATTTTTTCAGAAAATTTTGAATCAAATAGTATTAATAATGAGCATCATGATGATATATTTACGTAGTGCTATGATTTTCAAAAGACTATACTTTCTCATGTGAGTCTTACAACAACTCTATGAGCTAAGTCTTATATTTATTTTTTCCCCATTTTATAAATGAGGAAACAGAATCAGGAAAGGCAAGGTGGCATGACGCGGTAGGGGAAGTGCTAGATTTGGAATCAGAGGGTCTGGATTCAGATCCTGACTTGATACCCACTGTGTCACCTCAGAAAGTTACAACCCTCTGCCTCAGTGTCTTAATCTGTAAAAATGATGGTGCTTGACAAGATGACCTCTCCTTCAACTGAATCCAGTGAACATCTGTTGAAAACCTGGCATGTGCTTGTCATTGTGCTAAGCTTCAGGAATTTGGGGCAGCTAGGTGGCACAATGAATACAGCACCAGTCCTGGAATCAGGAGGACCTGAGTTCAAATCTGGCCTCAGACACTTAACACTTACTAGCCATGTGACCTTGGGCAAGTTACTTAACCCAAATTGCCCTCCTAAAAAGCAAAAAAAAAATTGTAAAATATAAAATAAAATATAAGCTTTGGGAATTCAAAGATGATATGAAAAAGTCCCTGTGTTCAAGGAACTCATGTTTATCTAGGATATAGTATGTAAACAGATAAGTATCTACATGATTATTAGAGGCCCCCACCACGAGGGATCAGAAAAATCTTCCCCATGAAGACATTTCATGAGCAAAGGTTTAAAGGAGCCAGAGATTCTAAAGAGAGGAGGCAAAAATAGTGACAGCCAGTGCAAAAGCATGAGATTGGACATAAAATGCCTTTGTCTAAAAACATCAGATCTCAACTATGCCATTTCCTATTACCTGTGTAACTTTGAGTAAGCCTTAATTGCCTGTTGAATTCAGGGTGTGGAAACTGGACTCTAAGCTTTAAGTGTGTGGTCTCAAGCAGTCAATTTGCCTGAATATGGAAAAAAAAAAACATTACCCTTGGGAAATTTAGGATGGAGCTGCACCATGAAGAGCTTTCAATGCTGAGCTGGGGAATTTGCATTTTATCTTAGAGGCAATAGGGAACCACTGAAGGTATTTAAGCAAGGATATGACACTATCAGATTCTGTGCTTTAGGAAGATGATTTTGGCAGCTGTGTGGAGAATGGAGATGAGAATCTGTGAGTCAGAAGTCCAATTAGAAAGTTATTGAAATTAGCTAAGCATAAAGCAGAGAGATGCTATATTGCCTAGGAGAGGAAAACATCTGCATTGCCACTCCCCACCATCTACCTACCAGGATAGTGCAGGAAACTGTTCTCTCTTCCTTCCCCCCCCCCACCTCTAGCTCATCCCTCTTCCAGCTTCCTTTTCTGCATTCTTTTTCTCCATTAGAATATAAACATCTTGACAGCAGGGACTATCTTTCTTTTAGCTTGTATTAGTATCCCAGTGATTAGCACAGTGCTTGGGCAAATAATAAATACTTTTTTATTAAAGCTTGTGGCTTTAATTTAAAAAAAGAGAAAGAAAGAAAAAGAGCTAGGCATGAAGTGATCAAAGCCTAAACTAGAGCAGTGGCTATGTTAATAGAGATAAGGTGAGAAACAGAATGAACAAGATCCAGAAAGATACTGAACTGGGAGGGTAGAAGTGAAAGAAGTAAAGTGTGATGATGCCTTTCACCCACAAACACAGGTGACCGGAAGGATAATGGGTCAATCAGCAGAAAAAGAGAAGTTGAAGGAGGAGTTCATTTAGAAGGAAAGGCAATGGGTTCTATTTTAGGCATGACAGGTTTGAGATGTCAATGAGACATCCTGTTGGAGACGTGCAATAAGTAGTAGGAGATGGGCAATACATAACTATAGCTCAGGAAAGAGAATTGAGCTAAATATGGGGGTCATCAGTACTTAGACAATAATCAAAGTCATATGAGCTAATGAAATCAGCAAGAAAGGGAGCCTAGAACAGTCTTGAGAGAATACCATAGTTAAGGGGAAAGATAAGTCTTCAACAAAGGAAGAGGATGACCAGAAGAAATCAGCAGGATGGGAGCCCATTGAGGAGAGAATATCTAGGAAGAGACAGTGGTTAATACCAAGTGCTTCAGAGGGACCAGGCAGAGTGAAGACTGAGAAAAGACTACCACATTTGAAAATTATATCACTTATAATCCTGGAAGGAGGAATTTCATCTGAGTGATGAGTGGAAATCAAATTGCAAGGAAATGATCCATGAATAGGAGGCAAAAAAACATGGAAGCAACAAGTTTATAGGTTTCTTTCAACTCAGAATATCTGTTACTATGATCTTATGACCTGTTCAAGGTCACAACGCTAGTAAATATTGGAAAAAAAATTCAATTCCAAGTCTGTCCAAACTCCAAGTTAGTGTTCTTTCCAAGGGCTCCTAAATGCTACAACAGAGATCCCAAAGTCACTTTCAAGGCTTTAAAAATTCCAGTCCAATACTTCTAAATTCTCTAGTATTCTTTTTCTACTTAATCCTACACTTTTATGATTCTGTTATTTGTTTGACCTGTAAAGTGGCTAGGCATCAAACAATTTTTCCAGGAGGCCAGAGTGAGGTAGAGAGAGATTTGGTCAGAGCCAGCTAGTCAATGATGACATTTTCTGATAATTGCTGCCCTCCTCTGAGTCTCACTACAGAAATCGAACAGCTACCTGCATCCCCACTGTGGATCTGTCTGACAAGAATTATTTGCAGAAATGATGCTTTGAAACTATATAGTGAACCCCTAAATCCTAAAAAGAAAAAAAGTGAAAAAAGAATAAGGGGAAAGAAAGAGAAATAGAGCCCAAAAGAAAGATCAAGATGATTGGGGGCAAATTGGGAGGGCTGAGAAGTATAAAATTTATTTTGGTTGTGTTGGGAGGGGTCTAGGAGGACATCTAGAGCAACCTCCTATTCATTGTAGAAATTCCCTTTATTTCTGACAGATGGTAATGGGAGGAGGAGGTTGTAACTTTCCTTTCCTGATGGTACAGACTGTGATTATTACTGTGTGTGTAAAGTACTTTTTCCTATTCTAAAAGTATTGTGGTAGGATCATAAAAAATATAAAATAAAAAATTCCCCTGAGGATAAAGAGAGGAAAAATGATCAACTGAATGGCCTAAGAGAGGACACAGAGCTGGTAGCATGAGCTTGCCCACTTATTAATCTCATAGCCTAATAATCATATCTAACTTACAAATGAGCTGAGATCTTAGAAGAATCTTGTAGGCAAAAACTTAAGGGGGAGAGGAGAAAGTCCTGTAGTCTGACAATGATTGTTGGACAGGGCTATGCAATATGTGCATGGACTCCAGGGACAGTGGTCACTGGTTTTTATCCTCAAGGAATAGACTAGTTGCTAGAAAGTGAAAAAAGCTACACTAAAAGCATAGAACAAAAAACATAGAATGTACAATCAATTTTTTACATAATTACTTTTTGGATATTTAGAGGCCACTTGCAGAGAGGCAGCACAGTGAAGTAAGGAGGGAGATAGCCTTTGAGTCAACGAGATTTGATCAAGTTCTGCTTCTGCCATATGCTGACTGTGGGACATTGGGGAAATCTTCAGTTTCCCAAGGCAACTCTCTAGAACACAAATTGCAGACAAAATGTACAATTTGCATTGGTAGAGGAAATTCCTCAATGAGAGCTCCCAAAAGCAGAGACAGAGGCAGAGAGAGAGAGAGAGAGAGAGAGAGAGAGAGAGAGAGAGGGAGAGAGAATGGAAGGGTGGGACACGGACAGACAGAGACAGAGAGAAAGGAAGGAAAACCTAGGTTAGGGGAGAGTATTGACACATACAAAAATAAAGTGCAGCATTTATAAGTTACAGTTAACCTCTTTAACATTTTCATGTTTCTTTAATGAACGTGAGCCAAGTCACCACAATTCCTTATAAAACAGGGCACCTAGAGCAGACATTGCCTGGCAATAGCTGAGTACGACAGAATTGTCCTATGACTTGATCTGGACTTTATGCTACTATTGCTGTAGCCTGAGATTTGTGGTTATTTGGTCATTTCAATTGTTTCTGACTCTTCATGACCACATTTGGGATTTTCTTGATAAAGATATTGGAATAGTTTGCCATTTCTATCTCTAGGTCATTTTGCAGATGAGGAAACTGAGGCAGACAGAGTTAAGTGACTTGCCCAGGTTCTCACAGCTAGTACGTGTCTGAGGCTGGATTTCAACTCCAGCCTTTCTGGCTCTGGGCCAGGCACTCTATCCTGTACCACCCAGCTGCCACCAACCTCAGATTACATTAGCTTGTTGTTGGTGTTGCATTTATGGCTCTTATAGTTGTCTTATAGTGAGCTTCTGATCAAACATGATAAGGAAATAGAGAACCTGTGTGAACTTCAGAGTGTGAATAAGTAAATAAGTTATGTAGGGACTAGTACTGAAGGCAGAGGCTTGAAGAAGAGAACCCCTGGAAACTCCCCTGGTCTTGCCTTTCATTCCTTAGCTATACAATGTAGCCCTTTTGAAGGTTATTTTTTTTTCTGTGTAGTCTTTTTTCACTATGCAGTTTAAGAAACCTTAACAATCTCCCCTTTTTAAAGCAGAAAATCCTGCAGTTTGACGTTTACAATTTCAACTTTTTGTTCTTTCACTCTGTTTCTTATCTAGCGCCTCCCTTTGGTTTTGATTGTATTCCTTTAAATCACTTACCCTTGTGTCAATGTATTATCTAAAGAACAAGGTAGGACCTTCCTGGAATTTGTCTGTTTCACGCACATTAACGCTTAATGCCAAAAGAAGTGTGACAAACCATGTTAGATTTAATCATCAAATTTGATTTTATTCCTTCTCTTGAGTTTTTCTGTGTTTTTTTTTTCCCTAGTTTTTCTCTAGATTTAAAAACTTCTGAAACCTCTTCACCTAGAATCATAGACTGTTTGAGCTGAAAGAACTTATAGAGGCCAACTAATAGTCATCCAGTCTTCCCTTGAATATTTCTTTGTTATACCACAAACTCTCCAACCTTATGAACTCCTAAACTGGTTGGGATTTCTCCCTTTGGTCAAAACACTGCTAGATGCCATGACTAAGTAAGAGAGAGGAGAGAAACACCACCTATGGTATTCTGTTCCACTTTGGAACAGCTCTAATTACTAAGGAGTTTTTCCAAATATTGAAACCTAATCTATATTTCTTCTGCTTCTACACATTATTCCTAGTTCTATTTTCTGGGACCAAGGCAAAAGAAAAAGTCAAATTGTTCTCCTTCCCTCCCCCTCCAAGAAATTTTTCAAATACTTGAAGGCCCAGATTATGCCCTCCTTCACCCACCCATATATACTTATATACTTCTCCTGTAAATCTTCTCTTCTCCCAATTAAACATCTCCAGTTCTTTCAGTCAAGTCTCACAGAGCATAATTTCAAATCACTTCACCATCTTGGTCTCTCTCCTCTGTAAATATTCCTACCTGTCAAAGTCAGTCTAAAGTGAGTACAGTAGAACAGAACTATTGCCTCTCTTTTGCTAAGCACTCTCTGTATCTTAATGCAGCCTAAGATCCTGTTTTTTTCTAGTCATATTGAGCTTTCAGTCTACTAAAATATGCAAAGCATTTTGATAAAAATTCTTATCATTCATGCTTCTCATATTGGAGAAATTGATTTTTTTAACCCAAGTAAAGGATTTTACATTTATCTCTATTAGATTTAATCATACTAGAATTAGCTCATTTTTAAAGTTGTTTAGGGTAGTGATTATGCTATTTAATGCATTAAGCTATATATCTTTCAATTGTTTCTCAATTTTCATTTTTTCACTGTTGTTTTCAAATTCATTTTAACACAAAAGACCCAAAGTGAACCCAGTAAAACAGCCTAACACGGTGATAGGAGTACTTCTCCATCAGGGTCAATTGTAATTGTACTGACTATCTACTTAAAGAAAACTTAGGTGAGTACCTTAAAATTCCATCACAATTAGAAGAGTAGTAGTTTGACCTTAAAAGCTATACCTGAGGCTACTTTACAGAAGAGGCCAATTACTAGAGAACATTTTAAATTTCCCTAAACAACTAGAAATTTGCATATGAACCAGTTTGAAGGTATTAGCTCCTCATAGACTCTTCAGTGTTTCAAACAGTGATAATAATCCAATTAGAGTAGGAATTTGACCCAGAAGTTCTCATTTGTTTCATTAACATACTTATGAGATTATTCTGGTCTATCAGCCTATTATATCATCTACCCCTAAGTTCCTTTCTCCCTTGGTTCCTCTTCAAGTATATATCTATATAGTGTTTTTCTGGGTCTCTTTTGAAACAGAAAAGTGGAGTATAACATTGAAATATGAAATAAATATGCAAATGTCCTTTGGGGAGAAATGGATATTTTGTAAGACAGAAAGTACAAAATATAGCTTCCAGAGATTCTTTTTTTAAAGATGATGCCAACTAAGTATGCTTGGTACTTATTGAAATGAACTTTTAGAACCAGAATAAAGAAGAAATCACCAGTGAGACACAGCCTACCACAAAACTGGGCCTAACAGGGAGTTGATCTTTTCTTCCTTTGTTTCTTCAGTATTCCCCTCAAAACTCCTCTTTCTCTCACATTAAAATTTTCCCATAAGGTTTCATTCATCCTACAGCTGTATCAAAAAATGTTCATATCCTCACATAAGCTTTCCTTACAGAGATAGCTTCTTATTGTTCTGAATACATGATTTAAAAAAAAAAACAAATTACAGTAGAAACTTTATGTGTAAACCTATTAAAATAGCAGAAGTAGAACTAGAAATAGGCAAAATAGGCACTTTCTGATTTTTACCATAAAGAAGAGTTAGGAAAAGGGTGGGAGGACTCTCCAGCTAAAGATATTTTGGAAGAAATTAGAGAAGGGAGAGGACTTCATAGAGGTTAGTATAAGAATATGGACTTAACATTCCACGTGTAACAAACTGAGATAACTCCATATTGAACTTGATACTTCTTTTACTAGCCTTGTGCTTAATTATTACAAGCTAAAACCCAGACCTCATCTTTTCCTGACACCCTTTCAAATGGTGTTGTATGATTCCTGGTTTTGACCCAGCTTCCACTTGAACATGGCTTTCACCTCTTAGCCTTTCAGCACTGCTCAAAACAAAACAAAAAAAATCCACGTTACAACTCTGATCCATACTTTCAAAAGACTTTGTTGGCTCCAACTCCCACTCCTTATTCCCCAAACCTGGGGGGACTCAATCAGCACCAAAGATAGAGTAAATAATTCTCCCTCTATAAACCTAAAGGAACTTAGTGGAGAGTGAATGGAACACAACAGCAGCCCTCTCATAGACAATGCAATAGAGATGCAAGTTTTGAAACTTAACTAAGATATGCAAATTTCCTGTCTAATCTCTGCTGAAGAGTTCATCTTTACAAAAAAAAAAAATCTCCTGTTTGTCTAATGCTAATATATTTATGACCTTCTCTAAATTATAGAAATGACTCAAAACTTCATGCTAATATGTGTCATATCTTTTCTTCCTTTTTTTTGTGCAAAATAGTTTTTTTTAAAAAGCGGGATTAAAGAAAATTTTATCATTTTTCCAGAATTATGACTCAATTAATTTGTTTCATGAAGGCAAAAAGCCCCCTGACCTCATCTGTAGAATTGTTGTGAAGATGGGTATAAGTATGAATATTTAGAACATTCTAAAGGTAAAAATGGTAGTACTGGTTTGTTTTGTTTTGTTTTATTGCAATTGGGTCTCCTTTAAATTAAAACTCATATTGTGGTTCTTTTGCTAAATTCCATTTGGGAATGCCCTTTATGGTACAAAGGGAAAAAGAGTGGGGATGGAAGGAGAGGAGGAAGAAGAAGGGGAAAGATGCAAAAGGATTCATAAACAATTCACCTCAGCTTCCTGCTAAAGTAAAGCCAAAGACTGGCTTCTATAACAAAAGAATGTCCTATCTGTCTTCACTGAGATCAACCAAGTTTCATAGTTCTAATGATCTCCTATACTGATTTTTTGTCATCTGTACCCTCTGGTTTTGGCTTACTTCTTTTGACAACTCAAATTTAAAGAGTTCTTACCTTGATTCCCCTACCTGTCTGTAGTTTTGACACTGACATTTCTTTTTTATTTCTTTTTTCTTTTTTTTTCTTAATTAACTTTTGTTTATTTTTAGTTCACATCATTCATTGCCACAAGATTTTGAGTTACAAAGTTTCTCCCCATCTTTCCCCTACCCACCACCCCAAAACAGCAATCTGTTCCCTCCTATGTCCTCCCCCATCACCCCTCTGACTTTCCAGTAGGGTAAGATAGGTCTCCCTACCACAGTGCCTGTATAACTTAATTCCCAGTTGCATGTAATTAATAATAATTATAATATGTATAATATACATATACATATATTATTTTTTTTTAACATTTGCTTATAGAACTTTAAATTCTAGATTCTTTCCCTTCCTCCTTTGTCTCCCACCCCCACTGGAAAGACAAGCAATTCAATACAGGCTGCACATGTGTAGTTACACAGAACATCTCCACAATGGACATATTATGAAAGACTGACTGTATTTCCCTCCTTCCTATCCCACCCTGCCCCTTGTTCTATTCTTTACTTTGTCCCTGTCCCTTTACAGAAGTATGTGCTTCTAACAAACCTCCCCACCCATCCTGCCCTCCCCTCCATCATCGCCCCTCTCATCCCCATCCCCCCTATTGTCCTGTAGGGCAAGATACCTAAATTAGAGTGCATGTCATTCCTTCCCTAAGCCAAACTCAGTGAGAGTAAGGTTGACCCATTCTTTTTTCCCTTCCTATTCTTCTCCTCCATTGTAACAATTATCCCTTGCCTCTTCTATCTGAGATGATTAACCCCATTCTGTCTCTCCCTCTCTCCTCTCATTCTATTCCTCTCCCACCTCTGAATTTCACTTTGTAAAATATCATCCTTTCCTATTCAATTGATCTTGTGCTCTCTGTCTATGTACACATATATACACACTCATATATGTATTAATACACATATGTATATACCCTCCTATATAGACATATGTGTATGTATATACATTTATATACATACATTTATATTCCCTTCACCTATCCTCATACTGAGAAAAGTTTCATAAGTTAAAATTATTGTTTTTCCATGTTGGCATACAAATAGTTCAACTTTGATAAGTTCCTTATGATTTCTTTTCCATGTTTAACTTCTCATGCTTCTTGTATTTGAATGTCAACTTTTCTATTCAGTTCTGGTTTTTTCATCAAGAATGCTTGAACATCCTCCACCTCATTCAATGACCATATTTTCCCCTGAAACATTATACTCAGTTTTGCTGGGTAGGTGATTCTTGGTTTTAATCCTAGCTCCCTT
>CM053586.1:126805775-126833323 GCA_028646515.1 Pseudochirops corinnae
TAATTGCTCAGGATTCCTCCAAAGTTTCTAGATTTGATTTCTAGTAAGTTTGCAAATGAGAAAAGGTAGTTTTCAGCAATTATTTGAAAGGCTATCAAGTAGAAAAGGGATTAGACTTGTTCTATTTATTCCCAAAGGGTAGAACCAGGAACAATCAGCAGAAGTTTCAACGGGTCAAATTTAGTCTTGATGTCAAGAAAAATGTCCCAACAACTAAAGCTGGCCAAAAGTGGAATGGACCACCTTGAGGCTTTCTGGATTCCCCTTCTTTAGAAGACTCTGAGCAGAAGCTGGACAACTACTTGTTGGGTATATTATAGTTGGAATTCCATTCTTATATAGGTTGAACTAGCTGAGTTCTGACGTGCCTTCCAACTCTCAAATCCTGTGATTCTGACTCATATGAGTGGCTTTCCAAAAATACCTGATCCTAGAAGACCAAGACTTCTAAACTACTTGATGCCTCACTTAGGAAGAATCACAGAATTTTGGATTTGGAAAGAACCTCAGTGCCCTATTCATGCCTACTCATGCCTGAAAAGAATGGTCAATTATAGCCTGGGTAAGTGGTTATCCACTTCACTTGAAGCCGTCAAAGGAGTGGGAACCTACCTCATCCTGAAACAGCATATACCCACTTTTGGATATGTCTAATTAGAAACAAATTATAAGGAACAAATTTAAATTAAGTTGTACTCCTGAGAATTCCACATCGGCCTCTTTTACATAAGACAGGGAAAGGAAAGGATACAGAAGATAAGACAATAGAAAATTTGACTGCTTCTAGATTTTAAAGGGATTCTAGGATATGTGACCTTAAACAACCAGTAAAACATAAGCTCCTTGAAGATGGGGACTTTTGTTTTTGTCTTTGTGTACCCAGGTCCTAGTACAGTGTTTGACATACAATAGATGCTCTATACCTTTTGAATTAAATTTTTGGCTTTGCAAATTCTGAAAATGAGCAAAGGCATTTAAAGTGAATGTCATAAACATAAAACATGATTTAAACATGAAAACTTTATTTCATTTAGTCACTGAGTTGAAAATATGATATATAAGTGTATTTGCTCTACATACAAATCTCTCATTCCTGAACTCACAGAAGCAGATCAATGTTTCTAACCAGAAGGTCTACAGCAACGATTGTTTCTCTAAAAATAGTGTTCAACTCCATGACTATTAACAGGGCATGGTTCAGAAGAAAGATCAATATATTTAGAGTTGCCCCAAAAGTAATTAAGCTATCTCTATCCTTTGACCCAGTAATGCTCCATAGGCCTATACCCTAAAGAGAACAAAGAAAGAGGGAAAGGACCCATGCAAAAATATTTATAATAGCTCTTTCATAGTAGTCAAAAAGGCAAATTAAGGAGGCATCCTCCTATAGAGGAACGGTCAAACAAATTATGGTGTATACATAAAAACCACTATGCCATAAGAAAAAGCAAGTCAATAGTTTCAGAGGAAATTGAGAAGACTTCTATGAACTGATGCAGAGTAAAACAAGCAAAAGTAGAGAGAAATGAATATAATAACAACAATATAAAGAATAGCTTTAAAATTATGATCAAAAGAATGATAAATCACAATGCAATAGAACTGAAGATGAAACAACCATTTCCTTCCAAACAGGTGATGGACTTAAAATGCAGAATAAGTCATACATTTTTGACAAGGCTAATGTAGGAATTTGTTTTTCTAGATTATAAAGAAAAAGGAAAGTGCATTATAAATGATAAAATATTGTATACATATGAATTATTATAATTGTGAGATGTTCATGAAAACAACAAGTTGATCAGAAAGACAAAAATACAGTAGACATCAGTCTTGAGTAAATGTTCAATTTTGACACAAGTGCTGACATGTTAGGACAGCAACTAGATAAATTGCTTTATATGCAGAATCAAGACTTCTTTCCCCCAGCCAGCCTTATGTCTCAGATACCTGCTGCGGCAGTTCTATACACATCTGTATATTGCTGTCAGGCTCCAGCCAGAACAGCTGCCTAAAACTCTTTGTTGCTTACCCTAGAGTTATGATAGAGGCAAAATGAATGGTATTTCAGCTAGCCCAGAGATGAATATAAGTAAAACACCCTATTGTACTGCGAGCCTTGTAATTGGTTTTAATCATAGTTAGCATCTGTTTTTCTACTTTAGCACATAATTTAGATGGAGCTGCTTGGAAGTCTCAGCAAGAATCCGTATTTTACATTTATTGAAAGAGGAGCACTTTCCAAGTGATCAAATTGCTCTTCTAATTCACTCATGAGAATTCAGTCATCTGGAAAGTCTGTTGGGTTTTTTTTTTTCATTCCTCATGGAATGTAATGGTATCTACCACCCAAGAAGAGCAACATGAGGACTTTCAACAGTCAACAATCCTTCAGAAATTGTAGAAGAAAAACTCTCCCCACTTATTATTCTGATACAAAATATCAATAACACTGAGGGAGAAAATTTTGTCCTATTTTGCTCTTTAGCTCTAAGCTTGCTGCTTCTGCCTCCACAACATACCTAGCATTCATCCCTTTCTCTCTATTCAGTGACATCACCCTAGTTTAGACTTCATTACATCTTGTCTGGACTATGACAATGGCCTCCTAATTGGTCTCGTTGCCTCAAATATTTCCTCTCTCCAAACCATCCTCCATACAGATGCCAAAGTGATTTTCCTAATTATTATGTCCACTCATTCTCTTTCCTAATCAATAAATTCTAATCTCTCCTTATCGCCTCTGTTGTTGTTCAGTCATGTCCGACTCTTCGTGACCCCATTTGGAGTTTCTTGGGAAAGACAATGGAGTGATTTGCCATTTCCTTCTGCTGCTCATTTTACAGATGAGAAACTGAGGCAAATAGGGTTAAGTGACTTGCTTACGGTCAAATAGCTAGTAATGTCTGTGGTAAAATTTGAACTCAAATCTTTCTGACTCCAAGCCTGGTACTCTAGCCACTGCACCACCTAACTGCCCTATTACATCTAAGATCAAATATAAGTAGTTGTTTTTGAAAACTCTTCACAGCCTGTCTTCAACCTTTCTTTCCAATTTCATTATACGTCATTCCTTTTTCTGAACAGTCCAGACTGACTGACCTTCTTGTTCTTCCTCACTCACAGTGTTCCATCTCCCGTCTCCCACTTTGCATTCCCTTCCTACTTCTACTTTCTAAAATCCTTTGTTTCCTTCAAAGTTTAACTCAAGCATCACCTTCTACATAAAGCCTTTGATGATGCCTCCCTCTCAATAATTAATACTCTTCCTCCTCAAGAAAAAATATCTACCTCATATTGAATTTTAATAAATTCTATGCATATATATTTTTTGTATATGGTGCACCCTTTCCCTCCCCTACCCCCCACCCCCCACCAATGTAAGTTCCTTGAATGCAGGGAATATTTCATTTTTTGTGTTTGTACCTCCAGTACCTTCCTGGAATATAATGGGCAATTATTAACTGATTTGTTAATTCTAAAATGAGTTTTTTCATGAATGTCATAAAATACATGGTTTTTTTTAAAAATATTTTCTCATTAACAAACCACCAAGATGTTCAGCTATACCCTTGTGGGGAATGCTAGTTGAGGGAAAATAGAAAGTCCACTTTTAAATAGCACAATGATGTGCTTTACTCCCAGGGAATTCTGGTCTTATCCAATGACAGGAGACACTATCATGATCCTCTGCTTCTAGTGTATTTCATGAATCAGAATAGAGGAGTGGAATAGCCTTCTCCTGAGTTTGCTGATCATACCTGCAGGCTTAGTGAAAAGGACTCACAGAGCTCCAAAAATATAAAAGATTAACGAGAGCCAACAAAAGAACATGAATAGCATGCCACAAGGATAAAAATAGACAAAAAAAAAGAATTAGAATAAATGGGTAGATATTGAATATGGGATAAATTTAGGCATGGTGGATAGCATGCAGGGACTGAAACCAGGAAGATGAGTCTTAGGTCTCAGACCTTTATTAGCTGTGTGATCCTGGCCAAGTAACTTAACCCTGTTTGCCTTAGTTTCCTTATTTGTAAAATGAGCTGAAGAAGAAATGACAAACCATATCAGTATCTCTGCCAAGAAAGCTACAAATGAGGTTATGAAGAGTTGGACACAACAGAAAATAACTGAACAACTATAAATTCAGGCTTTGTGGCAAGAGCAAAGTCAGGTTAGGCTAATTTTATTTAAAAAGCATTGACAATTTCTTCAATATTTAAGGGCCTCAGGTCATTAATATAGCTTCCTGGACACCTGAGTATGAAAATAGCCTGGATACAAGGGGCTGCAACTTTGTCCTTGGACTTTAGACTGGCAGACCAACAGTATGATCAAAAGCAGCACTGAAAAACTTTGCTCAACTGAATCCATTGTTTCTTCAATGAAAATTCTTCCCCCAATTTGAGTGCTCCTCCTACCATGACTAATTAAACCTCCTTTAATTAGCCTTATTTTATTCCAATCTTGGACCTGAATCACCAGAGCATTTTGGTTATCTCTAGACTCATACCTTTGATGACAAGAGAAACTTACTAACATCTAATAAAATGGACTGACTCATGAGATAATGGGTTCCCACTCACTGAAGGTCTTCAAGCAAACGCTGGCCACTTTGTGGGTATGTCATAGAGATGCTTGTTCAGGTATACATTGCATGCAATGGTCTCAGAGGTCTTCCAAATCTGGAGTTCCGATTCCATTTGACGGTACCCTTATTTGTATACAGACAGTTTGTCTGCCATTGCCCTTCAACCTGGTTTCTTATCTGGCAAGGACTCCAGGCTTTTCATTTTGTACAACAGGAAATCTCTCAGACCTGATCATAATTCCAGAGATTATTGACCTCTTTTCCTCACTAGTTCTCCCCAAGACCACCCTCAGATCCTGGTATGTGGACTAGGACACTCAGCACCTAACAGTGTAGGTGTTCAATAAAGGCTTGATGACTGCTTTGAAATACATTTGCCCAGAAACCTCTGGCATGAACATCCAGTCTGTGGCTGCTCTAAATGGGTCCTAAAAAGAGCCTCAAGTCAATTCTCGATTTTCAAAAGGATAAGATTATCAGAATGAACTGGGTGCTTTGTTCAAAGATGATTCAACCAGTTAGTACCTGGGCTTACAGCACTAGGATGTGATTTGTTGGAGTCTGATGATTACAAAATAATTATTTAAATCCTTGTTTGTTGTCAGAAGTCATTTACTGAACACAGCAGCATGCCAAGTAGGAACGCTCCAGTCTGAACAAATAAATCAGGTAATCCTAATAGTATACAATATGCTACAGACATAATGGAAACCTTAGCGGGGGAGAGATTAGCATTGAAATTTTTCTTTATGCACATCTTCCCACTGGTGCCTCCTTTTACTAAATTGAGAGACACTAACAGACTGAAAGAAGAACATACAATCAAATCTGGAGGCCCTCTCACCATAGTGCCTGTGAAGGCAGAAGATTATGCTCATAAAAACATATGATTTCAAAGTAAGTGTAATTAAAAGTATTTCATCTCATTTTTCCTTGATGTTGGTTATGATCTTGGGCTTTACTCTTTTTTTAAAAAATCATCAGAACTGGCCCCAAATGATAATCATCTGTTACAGGAACTTGTGAAAATAGGTTGATCAGTCAAGAAATATTTATTGAGCACCCACTATGTGCCAGGCACTCCTAGAGATATAAGGAGAAGCAAAAAATAGGTTCCCTGTCCTCAAGGAGCTCACATTCTAATCAGCAGACAAATTATAATCCGTGCATTTCTGTATTGCCTAACAAGATAGTTCTCTAAGATCTGGACAAATTATATTTGGATTGTCTGATTGGTCTTTAAATCTATAATTTTGGAATTAACTGGGTATAAACATTGAAAGCCAGGATTCAAAATCACAGCTGTGCCAGAGCAAAAACAAAAACAAACAAACAAAAAAAAAGAGCAGGTTCTTGGCAGAGCAGATCCAATATGACTTGAAGATCCAAGAATTAAAAAAGCAAGAGTTCAGACTGACCACAGAGTTCCATGCCAGGGATGTCTGCATGAAGAAAGGAGATATCATCCAATACTTTTGTGACTTTTTCAAGACATTAGCTATAAATAGTGCTTCGACTTTTAGCTGTAGAGGTCTGCAGAGCTTCGTGGCTACTGAGAGATAAATTTGACAAGAAAAACAAAGAAGTAAAGCAATAATCTTGGGCCGGGAACTTTGGTTCTTGTGTTTCATCTGGAAAATTATTTATCATCTAATAAAACTGTATACAACTCTTGGCTAACAGTAGTGACAATAATCCCTAAAACTATCTTTTTATTTCACAAGAATGAGTGACATTTGGTACTTTAAGTGCTATTTTAAAAAATTCTCCACAAGGTAATTTCCTCTCCAAGTGCTGACTAGACCTGGACTCCCTTTTTCCAAGATGACAGAAGGTTGCAGGTTGAAAGGCATTTGGAACTGCAACTGAATTCCTAATCTGACCATCTCCCCAAATGAGTCTCCTGTTCTTGGCAAAAGTGAGCTCTGCATATTTCCAGAGAGTCATCAATTATGTAGAGGTGCCTCTCATATGCCAAGAGCTTTAAATAAGAAAGTGCACTGTGTCAGAAGGAAGCAGAGAACAGAGAGTTTGGAGCTGCTGTCCCGTTTTCTAACTTAATGTTGATGGCATTATTTGACCCTTTCCTGACCAGGGAGTCAGTTTTGCCTCTGTTCTCTAAGAGACTCTCATCCCATGGGTCCCCTGTTGGAATTAGAAAGGAATTGGCACTACACTATTATAGATAGCAATCAGGTGTGGAAATTCCTTCTATTAATGTTAAATTGGTACCTTTTCTACAACTTGTCATCTTAAGAAGTTGCCTAGAGCACAGAGAAGTTGAGTGACTTTCCCAGAGTTACATAACCAGAGGCCAGACATGAATACAAATCTTATAGGTCAGCTTTCTAACCACTGACATGCTGTGTCTATAGGCAGGGTTGAAAAAAACAAAAGTAAGGAAAGAAGGTAAGGAGGAAGGGATGGAGGGAGGCAGAGGGAAGCCTCTGACATATTATCTTCCCCTTTAGAGGGTTCTTTCTTCACGAGATCATTCTATTCCACTAAGGTCTATCATCAATTAGGCAATTAGGTGGCATTTCTTATTACTTTTAGAATAAAATACAAACTCCTCAGCCTGACATTTAAGTTCTTCCATAATCTGTTTCCAACCTAACCTTTACTAGTTCTATTTCATGTTTCCCATCTTCATACATTCTATACTCCAGTCACACTGAACTATTAGCTATGCCCTGAACTCCATTTCTCAGCATTGTGCACTTATACAAGGTAGATGTGCCCCATACCTGGAAGGCACTGCCTTCTCATCACCACCTTTCATAATTTTCACCTTTTTTCATGGTTCAACTCAGGTCTAATCTCTCTGCTGACTTTGAATCTCACATTTTTAACTGCCTCTAGACATCTCAAATTAGGTGTCCAGTAGACATCTGAAACTCAACATGTTGAAAATTGAACTTATTATGGTCCCCAAAACCCTTACCCCTTCCTAACTTCTCTATTCCTGTCAGGGATACAATTCCCCAGGCTTGCAACCTAAATGACAGCTTCAACTCCTCACTATCACTCACTGCCCCCACTCCCATACTCAATCTGTTGCCTAGGACTGGAAATTGTACCTTTGCAACATCTCTCAAATATGCCCCCTTCTGTCCTCTAACAATGCCACTTCACTTCCTCATACCAAGGCTATTACAATACCCTGCTGGTTGATCTGCCTACCACCACTCTCTCTTTCCACTCCAGTTCATCCACTATTGAGTCACCAAAATTATTTTCCTAAAGTGAAGGTCCAATCATATCACTCTACTACTAAATAAACTCAATAAACTCCACAGTGGCTTCCTATCTCCTCCAGGATCAAATATGAAATCCTGTTTGGCATTCAAAGTCCTTCAAAGTCTAGTCCCCTTCTACCTTTCCAGTTTTCTTATACCTTACTCTTCAATTCACTAACATCGGCCTTTTTTACTATTCTTTGAACAAGACACTCTATCTCTTAGCTCTGGGCATTTTTCCTAGCTGTCCCTCATGTGTAGAATAGTCTCTCTCCTTATCTCTGCCTCCTGGCATCTCTGACTTCCTTCAAATTCTAATTAAAATTACAGGAAGATTTTCCTGATCCCTCTTAATTCCAGTGTCTTTCCTGCTATCGATTGTTTCCTATTTATACTATACATAGCTTGTTTGTATATAGTCGTCTCCCCCATTAGACTGTAAGCTCCTCAAGGGCAATAAATGTTTATTGACTGACTGAGTACTGTCTCATCTCATCTATAAATCTTTCATAATTATCTCAGTTGCTAATGTGCTGTCTTTTTCCAAAAGTTACTTTGTATTATATTTATCAATGCATGTGTTATACACCACCCCAACCCCAATAATGTGTAAATTCCTTCGGGACAGTAATGTTCATTCTTGTCTTTTTAACTCTAGCATTAACATGGTATCTTGCACAAAATAGATGCTTAAAAAAATTTGTTGAATTAATAGGATAGAATGAAAGTGAGTTGAAATATAAGGAATTTAGAATGGTACCCATTAGTTCTGTGACCCTATCACTCAATCTTTTTGAATCTCAGTTCCATAAGGCAGCTAAATGATGAAGCAATAGATAAAGCCTAGGCCTGAAATCAGGAAAACCTGCATTCAAATCCAGCCTCAGATATTTCCTAGCTATGCAACCCTGGGCAAGTCATATAACCGCTGTCTGCCTCAGTTTTCTCAGTTACAGAAATGTGAAAATAGTAGCTCCTACCTCACAAGAATGTTGTCAGAATCAAGTGTAATAATACTTGCAAAATTCTTAGCCCAAAGCTGGGCACACAGTAGGTGTTTAATAAATGCTTATTCCCTCCCTGTCTTCCATAAAATAAATGAAATTTTACCTTTAAAACTATTTTGCAAGATTGTTTTGAGGCCCAAATTAGATGACATTTGGAAACTATATGTAAACTTCAAAGAGCTACATTCAAATCTATTATCATTCAATTAAGGGGAAACTTTAGTTGATTTTCTCTTGTAAATCACATATCCAATTCAGTCACAGCTCAGTGGTAATATTAGTGTTGGATGAAGAAACATGACCCCTCTAGGTCCACATGCAGTATATTGTATTACTTAATTTTTTTTCCAAAAGTCTTTAAACATCCTTATTCATTCTAATTCAATTCAACAGACATTTAGTAAGTATGTTCTATGCATGGGACACAGTTAGGTAATGGAAATATGAAGATAAAACTGTTCCCAGTTATTGATATCAAGAAGCCTTGAAAAGTGTTTCAGAATCCCAACTCTGGTACTTATTGCCTGTGTGATCTAAGAAGTTCACTTATGCTTTCAGGGTCTCAGGTTCCTTATCAACAAACTTATGGGGATAGACTATAACTATCTCTACAATTTCTTTCATCTCTAAATATATGTTCCCATCATCCCCCTCCCAACTACTCCAACCCATAACTTATAGAGCAAAAGTGATCTTGGGCAGTTAAATTCTGTTACTAGCTCAAAAATTCAACCAGAAGAATCAATCAAAAATCAATGAATCAATAACTATTTATTAAGCATTTCAGGCACTGCACTAGGCATTAAAGATAGAAAAGCAAAAATGAAATAATTCCTGCCCTCTAGATTCTTACAGTCTATTAAGGAAGACATCATTTACTTTAATAAATATACACAAAATATATTTTTAAATGAATGCAATGTTAATTTAGGCCAGCGAGAGCACTAGCAGCCAGGAAGATCAGAAAAAGTTTCATAAAGAAAGTGAAAAGGACAAGAAAAAAGGATAAAGATAAGAAGACATTCCACGCAATTGAAACAACTCAAACCCAACCTATTTAACTAATTATTGACAATGAAAATGGATACAAGTTAATGACATTGATGCTTATTGTCATAATTTCTTAGGGAAGGTTGGCTATTACAAACTAGTTGCTACAATACCAAAAGACCTTAGATAGCAAACATGCATTCTCCTTCCCCAAGGAAGAAACATGGAAACCAAGGATAATGCTGGTTTGGCCTTAAAGAAAAATTAAAAGGCATTAAAGAGGAAGGGGCTAGAGGATTACAAAGAGTATCACTATGTAAAACATCTAAAATCCCTGGAAGGGGGAAATATACAACGGGGATAATAGCATGTAACTTACAGGGTTGTTGGATCAAACGGAAATCCAATGTAAAGCTTTGCAAGCTTTCAAGTTCTATGTACCTATAGTTATACATATACATATATATTCTGTGTGTGTGTGTGTGTGTGTGTGTAGTCATTTTAAGTTGTGTCTGATTCTTTGTGACCCCATTTGAGTTTTCTTGACAGAGATAAAGAGAATGGTTTGTCATTTCTCCAACTCATTTTACAGATGAAGAAACTGAGGCAAACAGGGTTATTGACTTGCCCAGGGTCTCGTAGCTAGTAAGCGTCTGAGGCCAGATATGAACTAAGGAAAATGAGTCTTTCTGATTCCAAGGCCATCACTCTATCCACCATGCCACGTAGCTGCCCCTATATAACTTTTAGCTGTTATTATCATTAAATAGAAAAAAATATAATTAATATACTAGTAATTCATTTTTCCTCTTTCATTCTTGATCAAACATCTTAAAGTAAGCAGTAAGGAGAGGAAAAAGCAAACTTTCATCCTTACATCCCACCTGAAGTAATGTTTTATAAAGAAGTTAGTTAAGGCTATAATATAAGATCTACCTGATTTAAGGTTGGATGCTGAATAGAAAGATATTGAACACTCCCCATACTTCACTCATCTTTTGACTCATGTAGCACTTTGAGTGCTCACTGTCCAGATGCTCCTCTTTTGCTTTGAGAAAGATGAATGTTTTGCTGTCTTAGGTCTGACAGGTTGCCATCCCATACCAACTATGGCTTATATAGCTCTTTATGAGGGTCATAATAAGTCAATCAGAGCCAAAGAAGCAAATCAGCCACAGCAAGCTTGGCCTTGTCTTATAAATCACCACAGAGAGTTAAAGATGTGAAGAGAAGATCTTCATGGAGAGCTAACTGTGGGTGCTCATTCCAGCAACGGTGCTCCAAAGCCCTGATTTATAAATCACTTCCTGAAAACCCAGGTGCAAAAATCTAGATTTGTAAATCACATCTTTTTATATGGGATTTATCACCATGATTTGTCAATCTGTTCTTAGGGCTTGTAAAAACTATTTTAGGATTTGCAAGCCCATTTAAGGATATGGAAATTAGCTTTCTAACTTAAGAAACAAGAAAATGGTTTGTCTACAGCTGCCATTGTAAAACAGTGATTTATAAATCAAAACTTGGCTGCTGAGGTTTGCTGGCAGGTTCCATAAATTAAACTTGAGGTGTAGAACCTTGGATGAGCAGATATTTATAAATCTGACTTGTGAATCATTAAAAAAAAAAAAAACCACGAGACTCTAACCTGAAGTATTGTTGTTCAGCCATGTCCAATTCTTCATGATTCCATTTGAGACTTCCTTAGCAAAAATACTGGAGTGGTTGGCCATTTCCTTCTCCAGTTTTTACAAATGGATAAACTGAGGCAATGTCAATTGATTTGCTCGGGGTCACACAGCTAGTAAGTTTCTGAGACTGGATTTGAACACAGGAAGACGAATCTTCCTGTCTCTGGGCTATTGCCTAGATGTGCCTCCTAGATGCCCTAACCTGGAGTATTGCAAGTTGTTAACATCATCTACATTGAAAAATCTGATACGTTACCTTGAGCCATTCACACACATACACACCCAAAAATCGAGAAAATGGTTTAGAATTGATCTCTTCATATTAGAACATTTTTCTTTATAGAAAACATATACCTACACAAGAAAATGTTCTGAGTTTTCCTTCTGGATAGCATTAAGTCTACATAGAAGGTGAAGACAAGCAGAGTAAAGGGTTTGTCTCTAGTGAAAATCTTACACATGCCCTGATGTGTAGACTACAGGTGTGCAATGAATATGTGATGGCAGTTACTGCAGAACAAGGCAGTCAGCTGCCACCTGGAATAGCAGGTGTGATTTATCAAGCTGAATAGGGAGGCCTGGAAGCTCAAAAAGGTTACTCAGTAAGCCTGGAGATTACAAAATGAAGCATAGTGCCTAAAGGTGCTTAACTGAGTAAACCCTTCCCTTTGATCCTATTCAGCATGTCATCGACCTGTGACTTTGTACCTAATCGTAATTTTGTCTAAGCCCTCATCTCATGTTGTTGTTGTTCAGTCATATCTGGCTCTTTGTGACCCAATTTGGGGTTTTCTTGGCAAAGATACTGCAGTTTGCCATTTTCTTCTCCAACTCCTTTTACAGATGAGGAAATTGAGACAAACACAGTTGAGTGACTTGCCCAGGGTCACACAGCTAGTAAGTGTCTGAGGCAAATTTGAGCTCAGGTCCAGTGCTCTATCCAGTGAGCTATCCAGCTGCCCTGTCATCTCACATATTTATTGCTTAATAGATGGCTTTTCTGCTCGTCTACTGAAAAAGTACTCCTTGGACTAATAGAAGCATTAATGGTTCTCTGGACATTTTGATCTGTAACACCCTTGCCAAGTCTAAATTAACTCTCTGCACAAAACTGCCAACATTCACTACCTACAACTCAATATTGACCATGAAGGCCAAATGAGTTCCTTGTCCAACAGGCCCAGTACAAGCCTCCATGTTGGATACATGGAAGATCAATAGAAAGAAATGGGACATTTAGGTTGGAGAAAATATGAGGATACTAAAGATATGGTAGTTGTCTTCAAATGTTTAAAGGACTATCAGGTGGAAAAAGAATTATACTGTTCTGCATTGCCCAGAGAGTAAAATTAATAATAACATACAGAGTGTTTCAAATCTCTCAGCACAGTTTAAAACTTTAATAGCTTAGCACTAAACTAAGACTTTTGGGACACCCCTGTAAACACATCTTTAAGTAGGACTTAAGGAACAACTTCCTAACAATGAGAGTTCCCTAAAAATAGAATAGGAATATTAGTTTTTATCTTACTAGAAGTCTTCAAAAATAACTGTGGGAGATATTCAGTAGGAAGGTTTCTTGTTCAAATACTGGTTGGGAAAGTTGGACTTTGGGGTCCTTTCCAACTCTACAATTCTGACATGGAAGCCATTTCAGGATTAAAGGGCCCTGATTTGACCCCATTTTATTCATCAAATATTTATTTGATTGCTGTGTTCCCAGGTATCATGTTAGATGTTTTGTAGGATGAAATGTTGGACAAGACCTAGTGCCTATTCTTATCTCTGTGACCCTTAAAACCAAGTACAGCTGGTGCAGTGAATGAAGTGTTGGGCCTGGATTCAGGAATATCTAAATTCAAATCCTGCCTTGGAAACTTACTGGTTGTGTGACTCTGGGGAAATCACTTAACTTCTATTTGTTTCATCATTGGTAAAAAGGAGACAATAATAACACCTATCTCTCAAGGTTGTTGTAAAAATCAAAGATAGTATTTGTACCAATAATGAAAAGACAAAGACTCATTAGAAAAGACCCTGATGTTGGGAAAGATTGAAGGCAAAAGGAAAAGGGGATGACAGGTGACAAAAGGGATAGACAGTATCATGGAAACAATGAACAAGAACCTACACAGATTTTGAGAGATAGTGAAGGATAGAAGGGCCTGGCATGCTATCTATGGTCCATGGGATCTCAAAGGGTTGGACACGTTGAAATGGCTGAATAACATCAACAGCAACAACAACAAAAAAAACTTTTTAAACCTTATAAATGTTAGCAACACTTCATTCCTTATTGAATGAACAAATGCAATCAAAGTTATATTACAAAAGAAAATGTAGCACTAGCCAGTACAGAAAAGACCCATGAGGTCTCTTCCATTTCTAGTTTCAATGATTCTGTAGCCCATGAGGAGCTAAGAGCATTTTCTAGCTAACCAGTCTTAAAGGCTAATATTTTCAGAGTTTATAATAGACTGAATATAATAAAGTATATAAGTGCATACTTTAGTCCCTAAAATATACATTGAATTGGGTCAGCAAATCATCTGCAGAAACTGAAAATTATGGCATTTTATGAAATAAAATTATTGACTGGAAATTCTCCTTCATTATACTCCAAAACATGTATAAAGTAAAGAGAGGAAGGAAACCTAATACTATTTCCAGATTTTATCAAATTGTCTTTTTTTTAAACAAATGCTCCATGTAGTGAATTCCTAGAGAACCTGAGCTCTTTTTTGATATAGTGTTTGGAATAATATAAAACAAATCACATGTTCTTTTACTCTGACCTGGAAATTACTTCCAAATGATCACCTTGGGTGTTCTTTCTCTTTACTTATTGCTAAATTCTTCCATATAAATCATAACTCAGCATTACCTCAGAAGCAAGCCAAATATTGGCAGATTGCAAGGAGACAGCTTCATCCCAAGATTAAAATAGCTCTCCCCAGCTTTGCTCCATTTGAGGCCCTGTCCATTGTAAAAACCCTACAAAACACAGTCACTTGACTCATCATTCAAAAGGTGCATTTGAGGCCCAGAGTGAAGTACATTGTGGAACTTCAGAGGAAAAGAAGTACCCAGCTGTATTCTGAGAATTACTACAGCCACTTGTGCAATTAGAAAGGAAATCAGGCTTGTGGAATGCTGCGTCCAACTGTGCATTCAATTCCACACACAAAATATCCAAAAAATCTTTAAAAAAAGAAAACTTATGCTGAAGGGAGGGGGCGGCACTCTAATCTTTGGAACTACTGAAGTGTCATAGTATCCGCTGATATGAGAGACAATATCTCATTCTGGATAGAGTGGTAGACATGGAATCTATTCATGAGCATCTATCAAGTACTTACTGTATACTAGGCATTGGAAGACCTGGATTTAAAGCCCACTTCAGACACTTACTGGATGTGTAATCATGGACAAATCATTTTATCTCTCTTGGTTCAATTTCCCACATATAAACATATCTTCCCATTGGCTTTACCACAGTACCTGGGTTAAGAAATTAGGGTCTTTTTTTAAACTAATGTTAAAAATTGTTTTTAGATGTAATTAGAAAAAATAAAAATTATTTTTTAAAAGGGATTAGAGTTTTTAGAATGAACAAGCCTTAAACTCCTAAGATGTTTAACCAGCCCTTGTATGGAGCAAAGATGGGGAGAGCTTCTGTTATCTCAGGGTGAAGCTGTCTCTTTGCACTTTGCTAATATTCAGAGGTAATAATACCCATTCTACCTACCTCACAGGGTTATTGAATGGTTCAAATATGACTGTCTGTATAAAGTACTTTATAGGCAAATGAATCTTGTGTGAATTTTTTTGTTTTGTTTATTTTTGTTATTTTGATTGTTTTGTTGTTGTTCAGTCATTTTTCATGTATTGTTCAGTTTTAGTCAACTACAAATTACAGACATTTTAAAGTGAGTGTCACTCATGATTGAGACATGTTTTCTTCCATTTATTCACCATTGTTTTTTATGTGGAATGTAAACTCCCTGACAGAATGGGCTGTCTCACATAGTGTGTGTGTATATATGTGTGTGTGTGTGTGTATGTGTGTATGTGTCCATGTATATATATGATAATTAGTAAATGCTTGTTGATTAATGAATTATTTATGGGTTTGTTCTTCTGGGTTGGTTTCATGCTGAGTAATATTATCTAGGGGCCACAGAAATGCACTTCAGGCCAGGTCACCTGAGTTATGATGGAAAAAAACATAAAGGGGTTAAGTGTCTTTAAGCCTCAAAGACTGGTTTTAGAAGAATACCAGGTGAAGACAAATATATACTGAGTATTTACAAAAAGAATATAAAGTAATTTTGCAAGGAGAAGGAAACTACAGTTGGAAAATCTAGACAAGGCTTCCTTCAGATGGTGGAATTTAAACTCAGTTGAGAAGGAAGCCAGGGATTCTAAGAGATGAGTCTACAATGTATTTCATGCCTGGGGACAGCCAACACAAAGTCCAGGAGATAGGAGAACAGGTGCCATGAGTGAGGAACAAAAGCAATAGACATGGAGAGCAATGAAATGAAAGAAAACTAGAAGAATAAGAAGTAATCAGGTTCTGAAGAGCTTTAAATGCCAAAGAGAGAATTTATAATTTGTTCTTAGAGGCAACAGGGAGGCACTGGAGTTGGCATATTCCTTGAGGTCCGGGACTGTATCATTTTTCACCTCTGTATCCCTAGCCATTACAATAGGTCCTGCTTTAGAAGACACTTTGTAAATGTTCATTGACTTTAGCTGTTCATTGTTCTCCCAAGTTTACTCTTTCCCTCAAGCACATTCTGCTAATCTGGCCCCTCACCGGCTAAATAACTTTATCTAGATCTGGCTTCCTCAGATAATGACTCATGCACCATACTTATCCTTATCCTTTTTCGTACCATCAAATTCTACTTCTTCTGCATTGGTCAATTTGATAAACTTATTGGGTCCTGATGGGTTAGTATAGTTATTTCCCTCTTGGCCTAACTCTGCCCTCATAGTCCTTGATCTCTCTCTCTCTCTCTCTCTCTCTCTCTCTCTCTCTCTCTCTCTCTCTCTCTCTCTCTCACACACACACACACACACACACACACACACACACACACACACACACACACACACACACACTTTTAATAGGAATCTTTTAGAGACAATTTCTTAACCCAGGTATTTTTAAGGATTGTGGCAAAAGCCAAGAGGAAAAATATCATAATTTCTTAAAGTAGAAAGTAGTTTAAATTTTGTAACCTTCACCAACCATTACCCCTTTGTTTTAGAGAGGTGCAATAAAATAAATCAGTTACTCTAACAGCATTTATTAAGCACCTCATGTGTGCTAGGAACTACATTATACAAAGGAGATACAATACAGATTCAAAAAATGACAATGAATGGTTACTGCCAAGGCACACAAATGAGAAATAGAATGTCCTGTGTGAGGACAAGGGAGAAGGCTGGTTTAGCGGGATCACAGAATGCAGGAGAGGGAGTAATATCAAATGAGTCTGGAAAGATAAATCAAAGCCAAGTTGTGTAAGGTCTTTAAAAGTTGAACAGGAAGCAAAGGAAAGCCTTGAAGCTGGTTGAGTAGGAGAATTACATGTTCTAAAGGAGAATTACTTTGGCAGTAAAGGTGTAGGATGGAATGCAGTGGGAAGAGATAATCGGGGGACCAATTAGGAATCTGTTCCAATAATATAGTTGCGGTGTAAAGGGGACCTGAATTAAGGTGGTAGCCTTTTTGAGTAAAGAGAAAAGGGGAAATGTGACAGATATTATAGAGATAGGAATGACAAGATTTACCAACTGAGTAGATGGGTGAGGTAATGAAGAGTGAGGAGGTGATAACCCTGAAGATAACCCTGAGGTTGCAAGCTTAGGAAACTGGAAGAAAAGTGACTCCTTCAACAAAAATAGGGAAGTTTGGAAGTAGGATAAGTGGGGGTTGAGGATGGAATTACCAAGAGAGAAAGTACAAATAGGGAACAGCCACAGTTGGGGGATGATGGGTTACAAGCCAGAAAAAGCAGGAGACTGTCTCATGGAGAAGAGCTGGTGGTCAACAGTTTCAACTTCAGCAGAGATAGGTTAGGGAATGGGAGGGACACTACATTTGGCCATTAAGAGATCATTGGTAACTTTGGAGAAAATATTTCAGTTGATCTGGAAATCAGGTCATGAATGACTGACAAAGGAGAGGAGAGGAATGGGAGGCATTGAGTATGGACTTATTGGGGTTCCTTAAATTTTGTTTAAAGGGAATAGAGATAGAATGTCAACTTTAAGAGATTGTATGGTCTAGTGAAGCGTTTTTTGTTTTTGTTTTTAGCTATAGGGAGACCTAAGCATATTTGAAGGCAGTAGGAAAGGAACCAGTAGATAGGAAAAGGTTGAAGAATAGGGAGGAGGGATGAATGAGGAGTAATCTGCTGGAGAAGATAGGAAGGGGGTAGGATCAAGTGTCTGTGTAAAGGGGTTGGCCTGGACAAAGAGAAAAGCCACCTCATCAAAGACTGACAGAAAGCAGGTGAGTGTGGGAGGGGTGATGTCAAAAGGTTCTGAAATAAAAATACGAGAAGAAGAGGGAACACATACTGAAAAGCTCATTAATTTTCTCAATAAAGGAAAAGATGAGGTGAAAGAAAGAGGGAATGGAAAGGTATGAGGAGGCTTGAAGAGAGAAAGGGTATGCTACAGCTTCTGTAGGTCATGAGTTAGGAAATTAATCAGGGAGGAATAAAAGGATTCCTTTGCTGAAGTGAGAACCCAGTTGAAGTTAGATAACATGAATTTATGGTATACCCAATCAGGACAGCTATATGACTTCCTTTAGCTCAGTGTAGCAGCAGGTGAGTAGGGTTAGATGAGGCAAATGGGAGAGAGGAAGATCATCCAAGACCAAAGTTTGGCAAGCAATAAAAAGTAATAAGACATAGGGATGAGGTATTCAAGAGTAGAGGTTACTGTACAGCTGAATTGGTTAACACCTACATGGTGCCATGGACTTGGAGTCAAGAAGACCTAAGTTCAAATCTGGTCTCAGATATTTACTGTGTAACACTAGCATGTACCTCTGTGTGCCTCAGTTTCCTCATCTATAAAATGGGAAGAAGAAGACCACCTAACTTACAGGGTTGTTGTAAGGATAAGATGAAATAAGTATATATTTGTAAAATTTTTACAAACCTTAAAGTTCTATTAAATGTCATTTGTATTATTAACTATAGTATCAATATTAGGAAAGGAAATATCAAACTCATTTCTGGGCACTGAAGCTCAATCACCACATTGATAAGCTAGAGAAAGACTACCAAGATGCTAAATGTTGTTAAGTTCATGATACATAAGAATCATTTGAAGGAACTGGGCATGTTTAACCAGGAGAAAAGAAAATTCAGAGGGCTGGGGAAAGGGGGATGTGTTCAAGTATTTGAATGTGGAGCAGGGATAAAACTTGTTCTGTTTATTCCCTTAGACCATTCAGACCATGGTGGGTGGGGAAGGGAGAGAGAAGTTGCAGAGAGGTAAATTTAGGTTCAACGTCCAGAAAATCTTCCTAATAATTAGAGCTGGCCAAACATAAAATGACTGCCTTCAAAACACTGTGGGCTTTCCAACCTTGGAAGTCTTCAGACAGAGGCTGAACTAACTCTTGTAGGTTATATTATATCAATAATTCCTCCTTATATGGTTAGACTAGATGGTGACTGAGGTCCCTTCTAACTCTCAAATTCTACGATTCTATGAAGAAAGAGCAGAGGCAGTGGTCTAAGAAAGTCGAGTGGAGTGACTGGAGATTGACATGAGGTTCCCAAGAGGTGAGGTATAGGGAGACAAAATTACAGGCTAGGCCACACAGAGGAATGTCAGAGTTTTTGGGTAAATGGGACGCTTGTGGGTAATGGTGAAATACACGGTGTGAAATGATCCAAATTCACTCAGCAAGAGAAAGAAAGAATAGAAGAAAAGAGTCTGGATAAGCCACAATTTATAATTAGTTCTAAGATAACTGGCAGTTCACTGTATTGGGAAACTTTTTCTTGTTGCCAGGATTTATTAGGCAGGTGACTAGCCTGTCAGGAGGGACAAAAGGGAACATCACTGAATCATTTCAAACTAGACTAGCTAAGGCCCTTGAGGACATAGAATTGAGAATAATCCTACAGTGGCAGGCAGCGACTGAACAAAATAGATGCCCTATTTCCACCTGTGCCTTCAAAGCACATTCTCCTTCTTCAGAAAGACCTATTTCATTTCCAATTTGATTCAGAAAATCCCACCTTGATTGGCTATCCAAATCTTCCTGATTCAGACTGGTTGCTCTCACTAGTGTCCCAACCAATAGGAAAGTCTATTTATACATGAAAGAAGATTCATCCCAGGTGAGAGATAGAATGGGAAAATGACTGATAGATGCTTAAGCTCAGATCTTCAGGTCAATTGCTCCAGAGTTTTGGGGCATATAAATCAGTATTACACTCCCCAGGTGATATGCTGTGGAAGCCAAAGGGATCACCCCTGTTAATGTCAGTAAAATCTTTCATGTCTGCTGAACAGAAACCTTGGTTTATGAGAGACAGAAATTATAGATTGAAAAATGTTCTTTTTGTAAAATTCTGATCATAATGTTCAGCGAAATGATAAATGAATAGATTTTTACTGGAAAACTACAATAATTAGGCCATACCTCATTTCTTTATTAGAGGCAGACCTGGTGTTTAATCATCATTATGTGATCATTTAATTTTCTCAGAGCTTTGCTGTTAGAGATATTCCAAATTTACATCGTCATGTTCTTTTATTTTTCCTAAAAAATTGGTGGTTCAAAAACCGAAGCAACCTAAAACAAATTTAAATTTGAAGAGAAAAAGGAATACATTTTTTTTGCTTTTTTTTTTGGAGGGGGGAGGGCAGGGCAGTTGGGGTTAAGTGACTTGCCCAAGGTCACACGGTTACTAAGTACCTCTGTAGGTCCTCCTGACTCCAGGGCTGGTGCCCTATTCACTGTGCCACCTAGTCACCAGTACATTTTTTAAAAGTAGAAAACTAATCAAAGTTCTTCAAGCACCAGGCCCACCAAGGCCTTGGTTATGATAAAGCAAAGCAACCTCAGAGAACTCACTAAATACCAAGGCACCTGCTGACCATGGCCTTACTAGGCAAGTAGCATAATCTAGAATTAGTTTTCCATTATTTTTTATTTCTTTCTAATTTAATTCAAAAGCCATTTATCAACTTTCTACTATATGGAAGAGATTATGGAAAAACACAACAAAGCAATATGGCTTAGTGTAGTAGTGTCAAGCTCAAATAGAAACAGGGTCACTAAAAATTACATAAGGATCCCTAAAGGCCATATATTGAGTTAGAAAATCATATATTATCTATATTTTGATGTATTATATTTATTTTGTTAAATATTTTACAATTACATTCTAATCTGGTTAGGCACTAGGGAGTATTGTGAACCATTTTTGACACCTCTGGTTTAAGTGGATAGAGAACCTCCAAGTCAAGGAAGACTGAGTTAAAATCTTCCTTCTAATGTATATTGGCTGTGTAACCCTGGGTAAATCACTAAACTTCTTAGTGCCCCAAAACAATCCTCTCTAAGATTATCTACACTGATAAAGGGAGCTTCTTTACCAGAAGTTCTCTACTCCATAAAATCTTGGGTCTGTCCCCCCGCCAAAAAAATAAAATAAAATAAAGCTATGACAAAATTAAAGACAAAATTAAAAAGTCCCTGCCCTCAAGGAGTTTACATTCTACTGGAGGAATCCCTATACAAAATGTAAAAGTAAATACAAAGTAACTTCAAGAGAGAAAGAGAATTAACCACAGGGGAGAACAGGAAAGCACTGTTGGAGGAAGGGGCATCTGACCTGTACTCTCAAGGAAGATAAGGATTCTGAAAAAACAGAGGTTAGAACAAAGTGAGTTCCAAATACCTGGGACTACCTGTACAAAAGGCAGACAGGCCAGAGACTAAATGTCACATGCAAAGAAGCAAGAGCCCAGGAGAGTTCATCATGAAAAGGAGTTATCCATTACAATTGCTGAAATTCAGTCAGGGTATTCAATGAGTAATCACAATGTGAGAACTTTGAAAGAATCCATATTTCCAAGAAGTTTGAATATCTAATGTCCCTGATATATGGATTTATCCTAAGTCCTTTCTTCCCCATGCCATGCCCTAGCTCTCCCATTGGCTGGTAAAAGGCAGGTCTGTATTTGCAGCTCATGTCTACAGTGATCAGCCCTCCTGCAAGAAGATCAATAAGGTTGACTTTAATGGAACTTCTTTTTTTCCCCTATCCTATAACCTCAAAAATCATTGTAGGCCACAATGATCACTGCAGAGAGGAAAATAAAGAGGTGTTGAATCTCTCAAAGTTTTTCATAGTGAGGCTGTTTTATTTCATACTGTCTCAGCATGGTAGTTAACAGTTCAGGACCAGTAGAAGGCTAGAGTCAGGAAAATAAAGCTGAAAAGACCTTTGACTTTGTTTCCAGGTGTTTTTAACCAAGGAGAGAATGGGAGTTGAAAGGGAAAGAGAATTCACTTATTACACACTTTTAGTGTCCAGTTTTGTAGGGCAAATAAATAAAAGAAACTATAAACTAGAACTATATATAGAATATATACACATATATATATATTTGTGTATATACAAACACATTTCTGTGAGTATATATATTCAGCCCTGAGAACTTGAAGCAATAGACTTCCTCCTCATACTACTAAAAGAAGGAGACCAGAGTCCACACCTTTGCTCACATTGATTCCTATTAGTCAAAGCTATCAAATAATGAGCTTACATTTACACAGTGTTTTATTGTCTACAAAACACCCTTGCATACTTTGGCTCATTGGATTGATGTAATAACTTCGAGATAAGTGACAGATGTATTATTATCCTCATGCCACACATGAGGAAACTGAAACCAACAGAAGTTAAGTACCTTGCCCAAGGTCACACAGCTAGTAAGTGGCAGGACTGAGACAATTCTAGATCTCAACTCTAGAACCAGTATTATTTCTATCATAGGCCCTGCTAGGTGGCACAGAGGATAGAGTGCTGTATTTCCAATCAGTAAGACCTCAGTTCAAATCCAGCGTCCATAACTATGTGAACCTGAACAAGTCACTTAACTTCTGTTTGCCTCAGTTTCCTCATCAGTAAAATGGGTATAATAATGGCACCTACTTCCCAAGGTTGTTGTGATGTTCAAATAAAAATAATTATAAAGTACTTAGTATAGTGTCAGCCACATAATAAGTGCTATATAAGTGTTAATTTTATTATTACTATCACTATTGTTGTTACGCCATGATATCAGATACTTCCCATTTGTCTTACAAGATATCCTAAAAGTCTTAGACTCAATTTATGCTATTAAAACTTTCAGAATGTCCTGTACTCTCTATAGGTCTGGTACTGTGGTAAGGAGAGTATAGAAAATAATCAGGGATGGTCCTTGGTGAATATTCACACAAATAAACTCCACAGTAAATGTGGTCAGTCCTATCTCTTTCATCAAGTCTTCTGTGCCTGTTCCAAACTCCATATATTTTCTCTTTTCTTAATTCTCACTGCAAATACAGCCACAGCACTTCGAATATGATTAGACAGAATGCTGTTTCAGGACCATTAGATAAAAAATACGAGCTTGCATTTTTATAGGAGCATAGCAACATAGAGCTAGAACTGGAAGAAGCCCCATAGGTCATCTTGTCCATTTTCTTCATTTTATAGATGAAGAACTTAAAGCAAAAAGAGGTTCAGTGATAGAATTTGAAGTCAGATTCGTACTTGTTATCTAGTTCTTCATTGTGGATTATTATTATTACTACAAGTAAAGTAGAAGTTTCTTGAGTGGAAGTTTCATATTTCCTTTGCATCCCGCCCTGCCTCTGAGCATATATTATAGGGTCAATAAATATTTGTCAGTGGAGTTGATTAATAGAGTTAAGTTAAAAATGAATAGATAGCTGCTTGATTGCAAGCTTTATTTGATGTAATTAGGTTGTGAAGTATACATGGTCATCTCTGTAGCTGACAGAAGGAAAAGCAATATTTTTACCTGGTTTCCACTTAGGCAAGCTATATTCTCAGGCATAAATAGATTTATTATTAATTCAGTCAAATTGGCCAAACTAATTATACATATTGATATGAGAAGGTTTAATGAGAAAGAATTTGCAGATGAGGCTGGAGATCAGGTTATTGTTAAAGGCAAGAAAGCAACAAGGAGAAATAAAATAACGTGACAATAATAATGAAAGCCTTAACTAGGGAGGTGACATCAGGGTTTTGCCCAAAAGTCGAAAATTAAGAGGATGAAGGGAGAAATTTCCCTTGACACACTTCTACCCCACCTAGCTGACTACCTCTACCTAGCTGTCCAGACATAGCCTCCTCTTGAGGCATGCTTATTCCTCCTTTTTGTGGTTGCTTTTCAGTTGTTTCAGTGATGTCAGACTCTTTTTTACCCCAATTGAGGTTTTCTTGGCAAAGATACCAAAGTGGTTTGTCATTTCCTTCTCCAGATTATTTTACAGATGAAGAAACTGAGGTAAACAAGTTTAAGTGACTTGCCTAGGTTCACACAGCTAGCAAGTATCTGAGGCCAGATTTGAACTCAGGAAGATGATTTTTCTTGACTCCAAATTCAGCACTCTATCCATTGTGCCACCTAGCTGCTTCCTTTAGCAGCATAGAAACCTGACACACAAACACCCCTACTTCCTATACCAGACCCCAAAATTGATTATTTTGACTCCAATAATAATAATGATGATGATTATAATAGAAATAACAGCATACATTGATAGAGTACTTTAAGATTTACAGAATACAGGAAGTAGAATTAAGATGGTGGGGTTATAGAAAGCAGTGCAATAAGCTCCCATCTACAAACTCCTCCCAAAAGATCTAGAAAATGCACCATGCAAAATTCCTGTGAAGAAATCAATGAAAAGTCACAGTCAATCATTTGTCTAGTCTAGGTTGGCATAGGGTGATAAAAATCAAGGTTTACAGATACTGAGGACCAGGTTGGGCAGGAGCATGCAATGCCAGTGACCAGGGATAGGCTGTGTACCAGAGCAAGAACCATATCCTAGGGCAGGCACCCCCGGGTCCATACTGGGTCAATGCAACATGAACTGGTGCAAGCTGGCATTTTTTTCTTCTGCTACCCAGGTCTGGGTCATAGATCCAGAGGAAGGTGAGAAGTAGACTTGCATACTGGGTTCGGTTTCCCAAGTAGAGAAGTTCTGAGTGGTATATTTGGAAAGGAGGAATTTCAGAAGCCGGCAGCAGCAGACACAGTATGACTCAGATCCCAGAGTCAGAGCAGGGTCCTCACATCCCACCTCTAGCTTGGTGTGCAAAGGAAAAATCAAGGCAGGAATCCCAAACCAAAAGGAGTCTACAATTCTGTCATTTTTTAAACAAAAGATGCTCCAGTGAGCAATAGGGATGGAGTCTAGCAGCAGTCTACTTTTGCACAGACCCAAAACCAGATCAAAACTTTGCAGAGTTCAGACCTCCCTTGGGGGGAGGGGCAGAGCAAGGAGAGGGAGCATAGCAGTCAGAATTTACCATGGACCAGACCTCTTAGGAAGCACTAAAAGTACACAGGTCCTCAACCTGTCTGTGAGATCCTGGAATAACACAATACTTAATACCCCCAAGAAATCACCAACAGGACCAGTTGAAACCTTCCTTCCAGAGCCCAGTCCTAACATCAAGTTCAAAGTCAAGAAGGAGGCTAGAAGAAGAGGCAAACCGAAAAAGAATCCCCATCATAATGTGCCATTATGGTGCAAGTACACTTAAAATACATGTAAAAGAAGAGAATGACTCCAAAGCAACAATCAGGAAGAAAAATGTCTTGAGTGCAAACTAAACTAGAATTCCTAGAAGAAATTAAGCAATAGTTATTTCTTTTAATAAATGAATGAAAGTATATGAGGAAAATTTGATAAAGAAATGAGAGACATAGAAGAAGGAATTAGAAAGAAAATTAATAGCTTGGCACAAGAGGTACAAAAGCTTACCCAATCATCGAATTCTCTGAATATGTTCTTGTTGCAGTTCAGTCATTTCAGTAATGTCAGACTCTTTATGACCCCACTTGGGGTTTTATTGGCAAAGATACTGGAGTGTTTTGCCATTTCCTTCTCCAACTTATATTTGCATATAAGGAAACTGAGGCAAACAGGGTGAAGTGATTTGCCAATGGTCATAGAGCTAATAAGAGTCTGAGGCCAGACTTGGACTCAGGAAGACGAGCCTTTGTGACTCCAGGCCAAAAAATTATGCCAGGTGCCACTTAGCTGCCCCCTTCAAAAAACAGAATGAACCAAATAGAAATCCATGACTTCATGAGGTAACAAGAAATACTAAAGCAAAGTCAAAAGACTAGAAAAAATATTGAGGGAAATTTAAGATATTTCACGGCAAAAACAACTGACCTAGAAAATAGATCAAAGAGAAAAAAGTTAAGAACAATTGGACTTTCTGAATGCCATGACCAAAAAATGAGTGTAGATATAATATTTCAAGAATCTTAAAAGAAAATTGCCCAGATTTCTTAGAACTAGAGAACAAAGTGAAAATAGAAAGTATTCACTGTTCACCTTATGAAAAAAACACCAAAACGAAAAGCCCAGAAAAAGCAGAGCCAAAATCCAGAGCACCTAGATCAAAGAAAAATATTGAAGGCAGCCAAAAAGAAAGAACTCAAGTATCAACAAGCCACAGTCAGGATCACACACAATTTAGGAACCACAACTATAAAGGAGTAGAGAACATTCAATGTGATATTCCAGAAGATAAAGGATATGAGCTTCAGCCAAGAAAAACTTACTCAAAGAAAATTGAGTATGATACTAAAGAGAGGTAAATGGATCTGGAATTAAATAACGTACTTCCAAGCAATTCTGATTAAAAGTCCAGAGCTAAGAAGAAACTTTGACATTCGAACACATGAGTGAAGAGAAAGATAAAGAGGTAAATATGAATGAACTAAATGACTAAACAAGTCTAACCTGCTGTAATGGTAATTAATTTAAATTTGAAGACCCCTTTTTGTTATGTCAAGTAAGCAGGTACTTAGCCTTTAGTCAAGCCTCTGTGAAAGAGGCAGAGGGTGTGAACTCTGTCTCTTGTTACTGACATAACAGGAAGGGTTTGGCTGGAACAGGAAGCCAATGCTATATGTGTATATATAAGAAAAGCCCTAGAGAGACAGAATCAGAATTTTTCTCCTGGCAGGCTCCTGGTGGAGGAGAGAGAGAGTTTTTCTCAGTGAGCATCTGGAAGCTGACTGAGAACTGAGAGAGGATCTGGTGAAGGCTGAAGTTGCTGCTAAGAAGGCTGCCTGGAAGGCTAAGATTTCTTCTGGGTCCTAGGGCCAGCCAAACTGCTGGAAGACTGAAGAAGCTTGACCAGGAGAAGGCTTTGTTTGTGGTTTGATTGATCCTTGAGTTCCTGGGAACAGAAGTTGTGAAGGTTTTGAGATGTGCTGGACCCTGTGAACTTCAGTGTAGAGCAGGAACTGCCTGGAGGACTCGACAGGGACCTGGGAGCTGTCTGCCTCTAAATCTAGGTGACTGGTGGATTCAGGTAGGATCTGGGTCCATGGAAGGGGATCTAGGGAATCTGAAAGACCACTCCCGAGTCAAGATGAAGAAAAGACCTCTCCTTGAATATTGAATGAGTTTACTAGACACCGAGGGGTGGAGGGTTTGTGTAATTTTTCTAATGATTGTATTTAGTGATTAAGGTCAGACCAACTTCCACAGTAGTTGTCAGAATCCAGAATTAGCTGCTGGTATGAAAAGCTGTGACTAGGTAATGCCCATGACTCTTTTCTTTTTTTTTTTCTTAATATTTTTAAATTTTTATTATAGTTTGCATCATTCATTTCCACAAGATTTTGAGTTACATATTTTCTCCCCCTCTTTCCCCCACCCACCACCCCAAAACAGCCATCCCAGTGTGCCCCCCCT
>CM053586.1:126833823-126869951 GCA_028646515.1 Pseudochirops corinnae
CCCCCGGGGCACAGCCGCGGCTTCAGGCCAGGCTGGTTTCGGTTCACAGTGCTGATATGGTTCCTCGTAGCCGAGCTGACTTTAGTGGGAAGTATCCTTGTGTGCGTTTTGGAGTTCTAGGATTGGTTTAGAGTCTTATTTTATGGGTATTTTGGGGTGGCTATGTGAGAGCTGCAATATGTTGCTGCTGCTACGCCACCATCTTGGCTCCGCCCCCCAACTCTTTTCTTTTATAGCTGATATGCTTAAAACCAGCCCAATCTTATCACTTAATTTATCTCAATTCAGGTCACTGTAATTTAATACAACAAACATTAATTAAGCACCTCTTATAAGCAGTATACTGTGCTAGGCACTATGGGTAGGAAAAAAAAGAGTTCTGGTCTCAGGTAACCTACATTCTACCAAAAAAGTTAAATAAAATATGGAGATAACTGAAATTCATTGTAGATTTTAATAGCACCAAGGACAGATTTGGAATGTTTTTAAAAATTTGAAGACAGAGGATAGAGCCAAAATGGCATTGTGAAAGCAGGAACTCACCTGAATTCCTCCATGAATTCCTTCAATAACCTCTAAAAAGTGAATCTCAATGGATTTTAGAGTGGCAGAATCCACTGAGAGATGGAGCATGGCAGATTTTCAGTTCAGAAAGGTGTGCACATGGAATTGGGCATGGGAAATGCAAAGCGTGGGGGCTGCACCAGCACAGACCTGCGACCCAACCAGAGCAAAGCTGGAGTGAGCCTAGGCAAGCTGATTTATCCATGCAGGAGCAATTCCCAGAACTCTCACCACAGGACCAGGCATCTATTGGAGGTGAGTAAGAGAAAGCACAGGGCCCACAGCAGCAACAGCTAATTCTGGGACTACCAACGCACAGCTTGGATGTTTAAAACAAAGGCTTATCCTGGTCATGCCTCTTCAGTCCTCCAACAGTTCAGCTGGCCCTAGGACCCAGGAGAAATCTTGGCCTTCCAGGAGGCCTTCCAGGCAAGCCCTCTCAGCCTTTACCAGATTCTTGTCTCATGAAAACTACAACTCAGTTCTCAGTCAGCTTCCAGATGCTGGGAGAGAAACTCTCTCTCTCTCAAGAAAACTCCAACTCAATTCTTCAGTCCAGCAGCCCAGCTCCCAGATACTGGGACAATCCTGCTTCCTCCAACAGGAGCCACCAGAAGGAAGATTCCCAATTCTGTCTCTCTGTCTCTAGGACTCTTCTTATATACACATACTGGCCTCCGGTCTCAGCCAACCCCCTCCTGCATGTCAGGACAGGAGAAGAGCTCACACCTTCTGTACTTAGCCCTAAGTTACTAAGTGCTAAGTATCTGCACAATTGATTGTTGTTACACCATTCTAGTGATAAGCTGTTGAGAATACTATATTGTGATTTTCTGTGATAAGATGTAATGTTATATATATTGTATCTTGATTTGTTGTGAATGTTTTCCTTTGATTTGTTCTTGAATAAATAGAGTGTTCACTATACTATATAATCAGAATCTTAAAAACCATTCACAGTAGCATTCTTTTGGGAAGCTGCTTGTGTATGGCCTTATACCTGCTTGCATTCAAATATGGGGAAATAATACATGAATCCCCTCTGAACCTCATAATCATCAGAGTTCATAAGGGGTCCAATTAGACAAGGCCTAGGAGTGGTTCTGTTATGACTCGATGACATTAAGAAAAGAATGGAAAGAGAGGTGAAGTAGAATACACTGGTGATGGGATGGGGGGAGGAAAGAAATATGTAAATAATCTCATACAATAAGGGTGCACAAGTAGACATCTATACAAACAAGAAGGATGGAGGAGAGGAGGAACGTTGAAACTTACTCTCATCTAAATTGGTCAAAAGAAGAATACACACACAAATATACTGAGAGAGAGAAAGAGAAAGAGGGAGAGAAAGAGAGAGAAAGAGAGAGAGAGAGAGAGAGAGAGAGAGAGAGAGAGAGAGAGAGAGTTGGGTATAGAAATACATTGTATTCAACAGGGAAATAGGAGGGAAAGGGTAATTAGAGGAAAAGGAGATTAAGGAATGGTTTAGTTCTAAGCAAACAAACTCTAAGCATGTACAAAAATATTTATAACGCATTTGGAGGGAGGGCAAAGAATGGGAATCTGAACAGGCACCCATAAATTGGAGAATGGTTAAACCAGTTGTGGTATATAGATGTGATGGAATACTATTTTGCTGTAGAGAAAGAAATCAAACATTCTGATCTTTCTGTGCTAGCCAAGGCAATATTTCAACAATAAAGGACAGAGCCAAGGTCTGTGATCCAGGTGTTCATCCTCCTCATCTACTAATAATGGGAGCTTCTGAACCTGCATATTCAGAGAATAAATGGAGACATGATACTGAGGTAACATACTAAATGAAGTTAATGAAGCCCATGCTTCTATGTTTAATGGAGAAATTTTCTTTTTAATAGGTTTCTCCTTATTGTTGCTTGAATTTATGTCAAGAAACCATACCATTCCCTAAGGAAGCATGTTCAAGGTTTTGCCTTCATACTTCATTGATATACAAACCCTATTAACTCCCATCATGGGAATGCAAACACCGTGTCTTGCCTTTCAAGAAGAAAAAAAAGTGTTTGCTATTCCCCCAATTTGGCAACTATTTCACGTAAGACACTTAGCCTAACTTGAACTGAGTGTGGTGTATTAAATACTATTTATAAGAAGTCAAACTAGGCTAATTTGCCCATCTGCCCCCTACTGCTTAACAACATTAAAAATTAAGGCCAATTGTTTGGCAAACTGAATCCCTGCAATGGTTTCTTGGGAAATGCATGTCAGCATTCCAGTTAAGGTTACTAGAAAATTTTTTGCTGCTATGGACGGCTGGTTTGGGTTATCATACACTTAAATTGAGTTACTGTCGTTGTTAGATAATGAAATGGAAGAGCCTTTGGCCTCTAGTCATGTCATGTATCTTTTAAAGAATGGGCTGCATGGTCTGATTTATAAACGTGGTTCTGTTTGCATTATAAGATCAGACTCTTAGGTGTTTCAAAGTGATTTAGATGAACTGTCCAATGGATCCTCATGAATCTCAAAGACAAATATCAGGTTCTCCCATTACTCTGCTTTCAATAATCTTGGAAACTTATTGAGTGATGAGATACAAGAAATTTATGGTCCTCTATTTCTCTTATGTAATTCAACAATGTTTTTTCCTGATATGAGTGTATTCAAGGGCTGAACTTCTTCATAATCCAATAAATTACTTGTTTAGATTAAAGAATCATGGATTCTCTAATCTCTTTATGCCAATCATAATATATATATATGAATTTTCTTACTATTTTGGGAAGATTATACATGAAACCACTTCTTTAATGGATTAAGAAAGGATCCCCAAAATGAACACAATTGTTTGAAAATCTGCAACCAGAAACTGGTTATCAATAGACCAACTGTCATAAGACAATGGGTAATACTAAGTTTCTTGGGGATTATTTCTTTTTTTCCTTAATAATAGGGGAAAAGAACTCTCCTGTGAATGGAAATCAAATCTTCCTATCTTATGTCTAAGAAAGTCACTTGTGTTAACATACCATTTTCTCTATATACCAGAAAATCAGGTTGATGCTGCCTTTGACACATTCCTTATTTAACTTTAAGTAAATTTAGGTTGTTTTAGTGAGCCCATGACCTTGAACCATATAGGTTTATAATCTACTAATCAGTAATGGGGCAGCTAGGTGATGTGGTGGATGGAGTGCCGGGACTAAAATCAGAATGACACATCTTCCTGAGTTCAAATCTGGCCTCAGATACTTGCTAGCTGTGTGAACCTGGGCAAGTCACTTACCCCTGTTTGCCTCAGTTTCCTTACTGGCAAACCACTCCAGTATCTTTGCCAAGAAAATCCCAAATTTGGTCATGAAGAATCAGACGTGATTGGAATGACTAAACAACAAAATCTATAAATCTTCATGTAGGATAATAGTATAATCTTTCCTTCACAGTCTACCAAGTAGGACAAAAATATTTTATATGTACCTATAACATTATGTATACATACATAATGGCATGTGATTTTTATAAGTATATGAATATATAAGCAGATATAGGAGAATGAGAATTAAATTTGGTTTGAAAGATCTGGCCTCGAATCCCAGCTCTGTCATTAACTACGTGTGTGTGGCGTTGGGCAAGCCACTTGACCTCTTGAACCTCCATTTTCTTCTCTATAAAATTGAGATAATTTATGAGTAGTAATAGAATAATGTATACAAAATACTTAGCAAACCCTAAAGCATCACATGAAAGTGAGTTATTCTGAGTATGTGTCTACACGCAAATATTCAAATAGATCCATCATTCGGGTGTGGATATCCCTCTAACTATGCAGATTCCAACCCACCCATGCTGGTTTATCTTATGTGATTTTTGTCCATGTCCTTCCATAAGCTCATCCCATGAAGTCCTTGAGGTCAAAGATGATTGCCATGAAGCACATGGGTTTTTCATTGGTTATCTATCACTCATATTACAAGAATATCTTACTTTTTTAAATTATATATTCCTTTGAGGAATATATTCCTTCACTGCAATTCTCCTTTATAATTCCTGGTTTTTAATATGTGGCAGCCTCTTCACATTCACAAGACATATCTCTAGTACATACATTCTGCATTAATAATAGACTTTGAATTTTTAGATGTTATAATTTTCCATAACTCATATCCATAGAACACTATCAGAAGAATACTGGTATTAAAAGGTGAGATTTCCTTTTGGGGTGAATTTCATTATCATTAATATCAGGCAAAGCATAAACCAGAGAGAAAGACATATGCTTGTCAAAGGAATTTACCACTGTGCTGGAGAAGTTCCAGCTCAGAATCCAAGTAGAAGAGGAACTCTCTATGGATGGTAAGATCTTCCAAATGTTCCTGTTTGTGGATGACACTGTGTTGGTTGCATCAAGCCCTAGAACAATGTAGAGCTCCCAGGATAAAATACATAATGATTCAAAGGAGTTTTGCCTAGCTAACTATCTACACCAGAAAAAACAAGTGGATAATGGATGTCTTGTCCAGACTATTATATGAAATTAGATAAATGCTCCATAGAGCTTTTCCACAAGTAATATATATGTTTGTGTATGTATATGTATATATGTGCATACACATATGTGTGAGTGGGTATGCACCTTATAAATGGATATTAGATGGGGCCAGAATTAGACAGGAATAAGAGCAGTGTGAATTGCCCTTGGGAGCATAGGCACACATATACACATATAATATTAACTCATATTTGAATACATGTATTTTTGTATATGTCTATTGTACTTGTATGTGTATATTCAAGAAATAATCTGTGATTTTATCATTATCAGGGAACTCCCAGTGTGAGAACTTCCTCTATCAATCCATGTCATAAATGGTTTATAACTTAATAGAGAATTGTGAATATAATAAAAGCATAGATTTAGAATTGGAAGTGACCTTAGAGGAAATTTACTGTAAACTTTTCACTTTAAAGATGTGGAAACTGAGGCACAGACATGTTATGAGTGATCTGCCCAAAGCCACACAGGTAGTTAAGGCCCAGAAAATAGCCAGAAGCATATTTAGATTAAGTGTCTTGTAAAAACTGTTCTAGAGTCAACTAAACTATAGCTACCATGATTTATTTAATAATTTCTGGGTTTTTTCTTTTCTATGAATTTTCATATGAAAGTATATATTATGTAAGCGTATATTTTCTTTGAATTTTATAATGTATGTGCCATGCTTCTTCTGAGGAAACATATTTCTTGCTAGAGAATATATTAATGAGTAACTAGCTCTATTATAAGAGGATATTCCCTATTCCCTACCCCACTGCTATATCAGGATTTTTGTATATTGAAAATTTGTTGATGACTCCCTCATAGAATCTGACAGCATTCATAAATAGGGGAAAAAGCTATAAACACCTCTGTCACAGCGTCTTTGATCCTTACTCAAGAGAAAAACTCAAGCCTTCTCTCTGGCAATGTGACCAAGCAACTTAGAGACAGAACTCAAGGAGAAAATTCACACTTATATTACTTGACTATCATCTTGTGTATCTATGTAGTTGTATTTGTTTCTCCTCCATTTCTTTTATTCTTGCCCTTAAAACCAACTGAGAATGTCTGTCAAGTAAAGAGACAAAGGGTTAAAGAACATAAAAATCAAGTACTTCCCATGTTCTTAACCAATTATAATGCTCAAAAATCCCAAGGTAGATCTGGAAGTGGAGGTTGCAATTAACACTTTATTTCCCTACCAATAACCATCCTGGAACCTCCCCAAAAGCAAGGGATAATCCATGAGAGATGGGATTTTTCCTTTACAAAAGGGGAAAACTCTGAAGTTATCTTTAGAGTTGCCACCACACCCTCCCCCCGATGTAAACTTAGAGGACTATAGCACCCCTTCCTTTCTCCAGCCCTTCTGAAGCCTCAGGAAACTGTATAGAATATCCATCAATAATTTTTGGGAGGTGGGAGGAGGGGTTCTCCTTTTTTCTCCCTAGTGAAGGCTGCTGATTTAACATCATCCTTCATTTAAATAGGCCTTTGCTACCAAATATAGCACTTGATATGAGTAAAAGAACCTACAAGTTCCCACTTTTCTCCAAAAAAAAGAACTTTCATTCAAATCACTGCAATGAGCAGTCATAATTTGCCATGATCACACAGCTATTAAGTGACAGAAGCTGAATCTGAATGCATCTTCCTAACTCTGAGAAGAGTTTTGTACCTACTATGCTATAGTCTTTTATATTCTGAGTGTGGTGTGTGTGTGTGTGTGTGTGTGTGTGTGTGTGTGTATGTATGTAACTGGAAGTGATCTTAGAAGACATTTACTCCAACAATCATTTTATAGATCTGGAAACTGAGGCAAAGGGGGGTTAAGTGATCTGCCCAAGTCATATCATAAGTCCCAGGGAATAACCTGAAGTATATGAAAGTTGTGTCCTAGTGTCTTGTCCAGGTATTCCAGGGCAAATTTAACTATGACTTCAATGATTCATTTCATAGAATTTGATATTTCCTTTCTATGAACTCTCTTATGATATATATGTGTGTATGTGTACATATATATGTATATATACATGCAATTATCCACATATATGTGGATATATGTGGTTTTTATATATGTAGACATATATGTGGATAATTTTGTTTCTTAGAATGCTGTAACTTCAAGTACCATGTTTGTATGTATGTGTGTATGTATGTATATATCAGTGTATATGAATGACAGGATGTTGTAATGAATAGAGAGTCAGTATTGAAGTTAAGAAGATATAGTTTCACTTCCTGTCTCTAGCACATATGATCTCCACAACTATGGGCAAGATGCTTAATCTCTCAGCACCATCAGACAACTCTCTAATCCTCTTTGTTCCTGTAGAACTGCAGGTTTTCATTGTTGGGAGTTCTACAAGTATACCCGTTTTTTGTATGATATAAACCTGTGAATTAATTGATATAGGAAGTTCCCAAGAAAGAACAATCCTTCTAACAATATAAATGAACAACTCATGCTATTTATCATCTTCAAGACTTGCCTGGTACATTGACTGGTTAAATGACTTGTCCAGGCTTATGCAATTAGTATGTCAGAGGCACGTACTCCTAGGTGCTAAGGTCCTAAGATCCTAGGTCTTTCTGACTCCAAGACCTTTGAAGTCTAGCCATTACACCATGGTTCTGCACGCACACACACACACACACACACACACACACACACACACGTTTTTATGTTACACATATATAAGCTATATGTGTATAAATATATAACATGCATATGTATATGTGTGTATATAATAGCATATAATCTGGATCAAGACCCCTGCAATATGAACTCAATGATGTGACCAATCCTTTTCATCTCAATTTCATGACAAGATGATTTCCATTGTTCAATTTAATCTAATTAACCAAACATGTATGAAGTGCCAACTCTTAATAGTACATTGGTAAAATCCAAATAAGCAATATTTTTATTAAGGTGGCATGGATAATTATTTTTTCATTTTTAGCATGGTCAAAAAATGACAACTCTTTTGGTTTGTGCTCAGCCAATACTTACTTTAAGAACCACTGAAATCCTGGTCATTATTTCCTTTCTTAGTCCTATAACACTCATACTCCTTATTCTACCTCTCAGGGAAAAATACATTTCACTCTTCAGTGTATCTTTTATCTTTCTTTATGTGTCCCAAAACTATAGTGATAAGATACTCAAATGCCTAGAGAGGGTTTTCCTTATTATGTGGCTAGATTGAGTCTGAAAATGCCGCAATCACAAATAGCCTTCTGAAGATGCTTAGACACTTAAATAGACACATGCCCTTTCCTAGCAATGGAAGGCAATTTATGGCTTTTTAAATTACTCCAGAAGCCCTTTAGAAAATGGTACTTACCAGAGTAATGTTATACCATGCAATCAAAGAAACCATATCTTTAAAGATTAACTGGCTGTCCAGTAACTTACAGCTATGAAGGATTATACTCATCAATAAAGGCAGAGAGGATGGTCTCATTGAGACCACACAACTATTAGGCTATTTGCACAATTGACTAGAGAGTTATATCTGGAGAGTGGTTATATCACTGAATTGGTATTAGCTTGTGGGAGTCAAAACAAGTAGTCTTCCACAGGGTCAGTCATGAGCCCTGTTTTGCTTTACCTTTTCATGAGTTACTCTTGGGGAATATATGGTTTGGGGCAGCTTGATTTTGATACCTCACTGGAAATATCTGTAGCCATTTGCCTTCTATGCAAAGACTGGGGATTTATGAAAATGATTTATGAAATGATTTATGAAATTATTTAAAAATTATTTATGAAAAAAAATAAAACACAAGATTTTAAGTCCGTAGGGTATCTCTCCTACCCAAGGCCCACAGATGGAGCAGTTAAACATTTGGCCTATGATTGACAATAGAATTTCTTAAAGTTTGTGACTAAGACCTGGAAAACAAGCTAGTTTTGTAACAGTGAAAATAAGATCAAAAGAATTCCTCTTGAGACAAAGCTCCTTTTCCAAGACCAACCTCAAAATGATAAAACATTGAAACCACCTCCTTCTGACCCTTCAGTGTCATGAAACATTTATTTAGTGCTTATGATATAAACCAGGGAGGAACCTGTGACCTCGAAGTCACATATGGCATTCTAGGGCCTCAAGTGAAGTCTTTTGACTGAGTCCAAGTTTTACAGAACAAATCCTGTTATTAAGGGAAGTTATTCTATGAAATTTGGATTCAGTCAAAGGGCTGCACTTGAGGACGTAGAGGGCCACATGTGGCCTTGAGGTCACAGGTTCCCCACCCCTGGTATAGACTGCGCTTACTATATACATAGCAAGTGGTCCTTCCACTTCAGCAATATTATGCATAGTACATATTACTATGACATAATATGTTTGGGAAAGTAAATCAAGAGAATCATTGTGGAATATATTCAGTTATGGAAGAAAGACTTCTTAGAGAAATTTGAAACCCAAGAAGGATAAAAATGGATTGAACATGGATTGGCAGAGAGGATGTAAGAGGCGAGAAGAACAGCATGAGACAGGAACAATCAGGATATGTATGGAGCACAGTAAGAATGTGGACCTGTTTGGCATGAAAAGACTATATAAGATCCTTTTATCAAGAAATAAGATTGCATAGTTACAAGACACTCAGTAGAAAGATTTCAATACAGCTTTTAGGAGTTTAAAATTGAACCACTGTAAATTCTTGAGCAGAAGAATAAAATAATGAAAATGAACTCTGAGAAAGATTGACCTAATAGCATAAACTGGGAACAGGGGAAGGATAGAGGCAGAAAAAAACAGTGAAGGAGCTTATTACAATAATGCAGATAAACAATGTTAGAACCTTCATGAAGACCGTGACTCCAGAAAGGTAGTTTATAGTGCACCACACTTTTTTGAGAGTTGATCAAATATTTTCTGGTTTCTTATGTGTCAGTCTTGTCTCCACCTGAGAGTATAAATTCCTTAAGGGCAAGGAAGCCATGTCTTCCACATCTTTTTTATCCCTAACAGTTAACACAGCAGTAGACCCATGATAGGTACCCAGCAGTTGTCTCAGAATTGAATTGAGGATTTATCTCCAGAATAAATGGAATAAGGTATTGCTGAAGTAACAGACATGTGTCGTGGTATCATCTTGAAGGAATTCAGACTCAAACTTTCTCCAAACCAAGTAAAGCAAAGGCATCTATTTGGGGTAATGTATCAAGCAGGCTCTTCTCCTTAAGGGAGGCAGCAGCCTAGCTGGGACAGAAGTGGTTCCTTTATAGAGCAAGAGAGGATTGGCTGGTGAAAAAAAGCAGCAAGCCACAATCATAGAAGAGACAAAAAGGACCCAGTGCACTTCCAGTTTCCCAGAGGGCATCACATTCCCCCTGTAATGGAGGCGGGGAAGAGGAGAGAGAACCACAACGCTAGTTGTATGTTAATAAGCCTAGGGTCACTAAAAGGTGAGCAAGGATTGGCTATGTGTAGGCAACATTTTAGGAGAAAGTCCCTTCTGTGGTTTTATGACCCACATCCTGTTTGAGCTTTATATCCATTGGTCAACTCATTTCCCTGTGTTCATATGAGGCTCACATGGGGACTGCATGTTTATCACTTATAGTAGAAAAGACTTCCACCAATCTCATCAGTACTTAATCCTCTGCTCAAAAATGTCCAAAGGCTATCTATGTTGCTTCCAAGATAAAATGCAGATTTTTATATGCCTCATACTACCATTTGAAGCCTTCTAAAATCTGACTCCAACTTACTTTTCCAAATATTTCATGCCTTCCAAGAATGCTACATTCTAGTCAAACCGGACCATTAGTTGTTATTCAGACACAATGTTCCATCTCCTACCTTGCATTTACACATATTGTCCCCTTGCCTGGAATATGCTCCCTAATCTCTTCTCACTGCATTCAAGGCTCAGGTCAGGTGCCACCTTTTCAGGGAACCCCTTCCCTAATCTCTTTCAATTTCTTTTTCTGTCTTTCTTTTTTTTTTTTTTTTTGCTTTTTGGAGGGGGCGTAGGCAGGGCAATTGGGGTTAAGTGACTTGCCCAAGGTTACACAGCTAGTACGTGTAAAGTGTCTGAGGCTGGATTTGAATTCAGGTCCTCCACTCCAGAGCTAGTGTTCTATTCTCTGTGCCTCCTTAGCTGCCCCAGTCTCTTTTAATTTCAGATACTTTTCTCTCCTTCCCCCATATGTTGTTGTTGCTGTCAGTCATTTTTTCAGTCACATCTGTCTCTTTGTGACCCCACTGGGGTTTTCTTGGCAAAAATCCTAGAATGGTTGGCCATTTCCTTTTCCGGCTCATTTTACAGATGAGGAAAGTGAGCCAAGCCAGGTTAAGTGACTTGATCAGAGTCACACAGCTAGTAAGTGCAGAATGTCAGGTTTGAACTCAGGAAGATGAGCTTTTGAATCCTAGCACTCTAACCACTGTGCCACCTAGCCACACTCTGAACTTTCTTCCTTCATTTTATTTGCATTTACTTTTCTGTGTGCATATTTCAGCCTCCTACTCAGGGGTGTGCTGATGAATGTTTAACTAGCTCTCTGGGGAAAAATGTATTCACAGACCCATGTTTAAGTTTAATCAGCTTTATTAACATTTCATCTATCGCTTTCTTGATTCTAGATAATCAACAATAAATCAGGCCAAGATTTTGTAGTGTTTTTCAATTTCCAAGCTATAAATGCTCACGTTGAAAATTTAAAAGTAGGTGTTCTCAACCCTACAGAAGTGGCATCAACACTCTCCTTAAATGCAAGGAGTAAAATGCAAACTCCTCAAAGGTAGGCACCATTTCATTGTTATCCTTGTATTCATGCGCTGAACATGGTAGGTGATTAACAAATGTTTGATACTCATATCTTTGAATCTGTGACTTAAGACACATAGGATTATGTAGTGGAAAAGATCCTTAAAATCTCTTAGTTCACATTTCTCCCAATCCAAGAATGCATTAAATAATATTCTTGACCAATGGTCAGATTGTTACTTTTCAAAAGAACCTATTTGATTTTTAGATGGCTCAGTGAACCAAACCGGACTGTGATTTGATTGATGCAGAGAAATCTCAGTGAAGCCACTCTCTTACCACAGTAGCTTGGTACCTCTTCTGCAACTTAGAGTCATGGAGAGTTGCCTAGTACACTGAGAGGTTAAGGAATTTGCCCAAGGTTATAATAGCATATGTATCAGAGGCAGGGCTTGAAACTACTCTTCCTGGATTTAAGGCTAGCTCTCTGTCCTGCTCTCCTTAGTCTTATGTCTCAGTCAGCTCAATTTATTAGAAAAGTCTACCTTACATTCTGCTGAAGTTTGTCGACTTTCAATTTCCACTTACCAAACTTAGTTCTGCCCCCAAGGCACTAAATATTGAGGGTTCTGCCAGCATTATCAATCCTCAGACAATATAGAAATAATAGAACTTAGCAACTAGTTAACAAGAAAAATCAGTTATATACAGAGACTGTTACATTGTAAGTTGTGGTAAACTGCTCCTCCATTCTGCCTTGCTTTCCTAGTAGAAACCTTGCACAACCATCTCAACGTGTCTGGGTGTGCTTTGTGCAGCTTGTCCCTGATGCCATTTGTGGTACTTGTCCAAGGTACAAAAATTTCTAGTTGTGGCTCTTATAAGGGTTCCCTGATCCTTCTGCATAGTTCATCAAGTATTTTCTCAGGAGCCCTAATCTAAAGGTTCCCAGATTGATTCTTGTATGAAGTCAAACTAGATCATCTTTTGCCTCAATTCTTACTGAGCCTTTAATTACTAAATGGATGTTGCCTCAGAAAAACTGAAATCTGGTAAAGACCTTAGCTTAAAAAGTCCACAGTCTCCCACTGCATCCAGAGTCATCATCAGTTGTGTTGATCTATGACTTGCCGCTGGACTCTGATGATGCTGGAAGAGAAAGTGAAGCTGATGACTTTGCACAGCTCTGCCTCACTTAAATCCAATGCATTTTCAAGTCAAAACATCATCCTCCTGTTGTCACTGATCCTCTTTTAGAACAAAGGACAAAGAACACACTAGTGGCTAGATTAACAAGGACCAACATAATGTATGGTCAGCTAAAGTATTTTTCAAGTCAAGTAGGAAAAAAATAGGAGAAAAAAAATCCAACCTAATTCAATTTTAAAATAGGTCATGATTCTCTTCAGCCCACAGATTTTACTATTGTATCTCCCTCCAATCAGTCCCCACTCCTATTTCTTCCCCATTCCCTTCAGAAGCACTGGATTTCTGTTCATCTAGAAGTGAAAGAACATATTCACTAAATCCCAGCACTGAGAAACTTAGCACTTTTCTTCTCTTTTGAATTCTTTTAACCACAAAACTATGACTATGAATGACTGGATTATCTCCATAACTTCTGCATATAACTGGTGTGAATGTCTAAAACTATAGTTCTTAATTCTACCTTATATCCTTCTCCAGAAGAACTGTTAGATCAATTAAATATACCCTACAAAGGCAAGGTGACCCTTGGGAAAAATATGTAATTATGCCATTTTAAAACTGTAATTATCTAAAATGAATGGTTATTTTTATAACAGTTTTGATCATACCCAAATAATATTTACAACTGCAATTCATAGGACCATATGATTTAGAGCTGGAAGGGACCTTGGAGATCATGCATTCATTTCCAGGGCTTTTCATATTACAAGGCTAAGCTATCCATTCAGCAGGGTTTATTTAGGAAAACATACATGACTTATGGTATAGTTCTCTAGGTCTTTCAGGAACTCCAAAGGGAGTTATTTGGATGCAGAAGATATGTAATAGTGTGAAAGAAATCAACATTGGGGACTTCCCATGAGCATATAAAAAAAGAAAATGCACTGGCCCTACTTGCATTCCCAGTCAACAATTCAAGCTAACTTCCATTATAAATCGAGCTGCTGCCTTTATTATAACCTCTCCAGGAAAACTAAGAGTTCATTTTTTACCCCTATCTCTAATCTATTTCCCTTTCTACAAACAAAAAATAAGCCATTTACTACCCCTTCCCATTTTCAAAAGAAGCTAGAGTCAGCCATCTTTCATGCCTCAGGATAATCAATTCCCTATGTTCACTTGTTTCCCCCCATTAAAGCAGAAACTTTTAGAGACCAACAATTGAGAATGCGTTCATTGTCAAAGACCTCTTGCAACTAGTTCTTTACTGACTTACCAGGATTTTAATAAAAAATACAAAAACTCCTGTTGGGTGGTTTTGTGATGCTGCTTTAAGCATGTGCCTTTTTGTTTCTTTGTTTGTTTTCCCAATGAGAGCTTCCATGTAAGTTGTGTGATCATCATTGTCATCAATTTTATTTGACTAAAAATTTACTGGGGTCTCTATGGTAGACTCAATCAAAGCTATCCAGGGAGTCTACGTGAGGTTTCTAAAAGTTCCAATTTTAAGAGTTTCCTATTGTCCCTGACTTGAACAGAAAAAAATAAATAGCTTCCTTAGTCTCATATATATAGATGTTTGTTTAGTTTTCATTATTCCAATTGAAATAATGTTATAAAGCTGTTTTAAAGATATAGGATTAAATCTGATCAACATCCTTTGCCCATTGGTTGAAATATTCTACATGAGAGGCACAAAGTTCAGATACTGCTCCTAGACCTTTAAATAAATAAAACAATTGCTACCTCTGTGATGTAAAACAGGCATCATAATACCTGGATTATTATAGAACCCAGTGGAGATTAATTTAAAGTGCTATATAAATGTCAGCTATTAAGAAGTTAGGTAGTACAATAACCAGAGCATTAGACTTAGACTCAGGAAGACCTGAGTTCAAATCCTGATTGAGACAAATACTAGCTATGTGACCCCTCAGCAAGTCACAACCACTGTCTAACTCAATTTCAATTCTTTAAAATAGAGGTAATAATAGCAATTATCTCATAGGGTTCCCGTAAGGATCAAGTAGGCAGCTACATGGTAAGGGCATGTAGGCAGCACAAGACATAAAGTGCTAGACATGGAATCAGGAAGATTCATCTTCCTGAGTTCAAATCTGGCCTCAGACACTTACTGGCTACATCACCCTGAGCAAGTCATTTAACCCTATTTGTCTCAGTTTCTTCATCTGTAAAATTGACTAGAGAAGGAACTGGCAAACCACTCCAGCATCTTTGCCAAGAAAACCCCAAATGGGGTCACAGAGTTTTGGACAAGACTGAAAACAACTGAACAACAAAAACTTTCTGACTCAGAGGACAGTTTTCTATCTGCTAAGCCATGCTCCTTATCATGACAATCTTTGCATTGGCTGTTCCCTATGCCAAGAATGCTATCCTTCCTCACCTCTACCTCATTGAATCCTCTATTTATTCCAAGAAATAAATAGCTCAGGGCAGCCAGATGGCACAGTGAACAGAGCACAGGCCCTGGAGTCAGGAGGACCTGAGTTCAAATCTGGCCTCAGACACTTAACACACACACACAAAAAAAAAACCTAGCCATATGACCTTGGGCAAGTCACTTAACCACAATTGCCCTAGCTTCCCCCCTCCAAAAAAGCAAAAAATAAAAACAAAAGAAAGAAATAGCTCAACATCTGTGTTCTACCCAAAGCCTTGCCAATTTTAACTACTCCCTAAACTACCTTGTATTTATTCTCTATAGAAGGATAGGAACTGGATTTGATATTTCACTGGTACAGGAAATTTCCTGGTTAGCATACTCCTTCTACTAATGCAGGTGGCCACCTTCTCTTCAAATTATAAACAGAATTTCCCAGAGCAGTGAGAGGCTGTGACTTGTGGGAATGGGAATGGGAATGGGAATTTGAAGATCTTCCCTGCCCCTTAATAAGCCTAAATTGAATATGAGGACCTTACCTGATTTTAAAATAAACTCTGCCCCCTAAAAGGCTGAATGTGGTATCATGGAGCCTGTGGTAGGAAGAGATTGCTGAAGGGTGGAGCAGAGCCCACAGGAGAAGCAGGCTTTGAGGGAGGATTGTTTTTCAGGGAGGCACAATTTTTGTTACTTTGTAGTCAAGTGGGTCATGAGGGTTGTGATGTTCTCGGACCCTGGAAAAGGCTATGTATACCTCTGAGGTGAGGTTTTGCTTTGTGGCTCACTTTGGGAAAAGCTGTGAGATTTGGCCAGATGAGACTCTGGGCAGCCATTGAGCCCTCGGCTTTGAAAACTCAGGTGTTGGTGCTTCTCTCTCATGGATGTAATGGTCAGACAGCTAGAAGCCCTTTCTGTTTAATTATGTTATTTTCTCTTGTAACTTCTGTTTGTATTCTCTGAAGTTCAAGGTGCTGACTTTTTCCCCTAAACTAGGTAAATGATACATGTTTGATTGCTTAAAGTAAGATTGTTAACCCTTTTTGATTTGCTTTCCTTTAGAAACGCAGATCAAAGAATCTGTGCTAGCAGCTATCCTGGGTATGATAGGGTGTTTGTTGCTACACTTGTCCAAAGTCACACAATTAGTATGTTTCAGAGGCAAGACTTGAGCCCAGCTATTTCTAGCTTCAAAGCCAGCTCTCTCTGCATTACATCATGCTAAATCTCATGATTCTTTTATATGTACGCATGTATGTGTGAGTATGTAGAGCGTATATGTGTGTGGATGCATATATGGGTGTATGTGTACATAGGCATGTGTGTACATATATGTACACTGAGTAATCTCTATATATTTGTGGGTATGTATATATATATGTATGTACATTGTATTGTATTATGAATATATATGCATATAAATATGTATGCATATATCTATGTTTGTGAATGTGCTATATGCATAATGTATGCATTGTGTTGTGTGTACATTTGCATGTGTATACATATGTATGTGCATCTACATGAAAAATACGAACAAAAGGATCATGAGAGTAGTGTGATACAGGAGATAGAAAACTGGCTTTGAAACCAAGAAGACATAATAATTGTATGACTGGGCAAGTCACAACCTGTCAGTGCTCTAGGAAACTCTCCAAGGTATTTATTTACCTGCATTTGTAAAGAGAATTTCTCCTCAAAAATAAATATCTGTATACACATATATATGAATATAGATATGTATCTGTGTGTACATATATGTGAACATATATGTATAGAATGATATATTTAGAAATAGAAAGGCCTTCAGAGCTCATTTAGTCCAATCCTTCTATTTTATAGATGAGGAAAGGGAGGAAGTTTTAATTTAATTTTAATTTCTTGGAGACTTTTAACTGACTTACCCAAGGTCACACAGGTCAAGTCAGAGATGGGATTTAAAGCTATATCCTCTGTCTCCACAGCCAGTGCTCTTACCATTGTGCCACTCTCTTCTAAGTTTTTTTTTTTTTGAGAGCAGAAACTGTTTCATTTTCATCTTTGTAACCCCAATACCTACCAAAGTGCCTGGCACACAGTAGGTGCTTATTTAGTGATTATGGATTGATAACTTGATACTTAGAATTGCATGTGTCTCTTTCTATAGAATGTAACTTCCCTGAAGGCAGCAGCTGTTTCATTTTTGTTTCTGTGCCCATCGGTGCAAAGTAAGTTCTTTTAAACACTTGTTGATCAATCGAATGATCATCATCATCACCTCCCTCAGACAAAAGGATCAGATTAAGTAATATTTACTCTCTCTTACAACTTTAAATCAAATATCTAAGATAGACTAGAGACAGGTAGAAAATGCTTTAGCTCTTTGTTTTTTTCTGGGATATATGGAAATGGTCCTCTCCGTATCCCACTGCTATCTTCTACAAGCATGGTACTGTTCTCTTCCCTTCATTCCATCATCACATTTGGCACCTTGGAAATTCCTAGCCCTCATCCACTACCACCATGCCCGCCTTTGTTTCATCACTCCTCCAGGATTTAAACATCAAGTTCTCAAGATTCCTGGAAAAGGAGGAAGTCTCAGAGTTTGCATAATATAACAGGGGAACTACTGGGCACCTTTAGAACAAGAGAAAGAAAATAGAAATCTGGTTATATTTTTATGCATCATTACTTGTGACCATGAAATAAATATTGTTCAGTGACATGTGAATGAAATGGGTATGTGTCATGAGTAGGGAAAGGAAATGAATATCCATGATTAAAGTTCCATGCATCAGTGCTTCTGAGGGTGGGATAAATAGCTGTCACTTAGGATAGTGAAGGTTAAATGGGGCCACATCAGCAGCTGGGCTAAATAAATTGATAACTATGATTAGGGATTTCTCCATCACCAATTAATGAGCAGGGAGAAAGAATAGGATAATATAGGGAAGTAACTATCAGCGATGTGATATAATAAAATAGGTATTGACAGCCATCTAAAAATTACTTGTTGGGATGCTAGGGAGTTTGAAAAGACTCCTTAGGCCTCAAAACCTGTGTGGAATTGCTTATTCTTCAGTGTGCTGAGACCCATCTAAGATTGTGGATCCAGAAATGAAACCTGACAGGTTATTGATGACGAGTATAATACACATCGGGATAGGTAATGATCAAGTGATTACATATCCACAATCCTCTCAACAACAGGCTTTCCAGCTGCTGGGTTGGGGCCTTGGAAATCTGTAACTAATTTTCAATTCAATATCATGTGATCCCAGTTAGAGAAGTCCACTCCAGCACTGAAATTTCTAGGAGAAAGTCTCAGATGGCCCATTGCTATCAATACATCCTTTATGAGAGTTCTAAGAAACAAGATATTACAAAAAGGCCCTTAATAGCTGAAAACCAGTGGATTTTCTCTCAGATTCAATTTGCTCAAAAACTCAGTCAGTTCATTAATTCATTCAACAAAAACTGATTACACATTAGTTATGTGAAGATCTTAGATTCAGAGAGACGTGGGCTCGAGTCAGACCTCTGACACATACCAGCTGTAGGCACATCACTTACATTCTTAATGCCCTAGTCAACTTTCAAAACATATAAATAAGAGAAGAATTACTGTTCTATATTTACAGGGGAAATTTCCACCCCAGAAATCCCTACAATGATGATATTTTATAGTGAAATAAACAAAAAAAGAATATTATAGCACCTAATATTATATAAGAAGTACACTAGAGAGTTTCAAAGAAAGTATTAGTTAATGTGTAATGAGCAATATTTAATACAATCATGGACATGTAGACTGGGCTAGTTTATGACTAGAAGGCAGGGAGATTGGCCCCTAGACTTAGTTAGTCTAGAAGACAAGGGCTCAAGCCAATGATACAACTTCTTGGTCAATTAAAGCATAAAAATCCTAACCAATTAGGATAAGGGACCCCTTAGACTTGACAAGTGTCTCACTGATGTGAGAGTCAGCATACCCTTCTAACAATATACATTCCTGTATGGAGATGAGAGTAGTAATATATACATGTTGCTCTATGATAAATCAAGCCCATGTGATAGTTGTTTGCCTTCTTTTTTCTTTCAAATCTATATAAAAACATCCACCTGTTAGAAGCAATGATGAAACAATAATCATATTACCCACAGGAGGCAACACACCACTAAGAAAGGCCATCTAGCAGATGTGGAGCCACTGGGCAGAGAAATTCCCAACACCAGATGGGAATGATGATATGGTGGGGGAAATCTAGGAAATTCAGCTAAAGTCTGGGTCAGAGAGAGTCTGGGGATTCAGTCCTAGAATGGGATGGTTCCATTTCAGTTTGGAAGTACCCTAAAAGCAGATGGTTCCATCTCATGAGGTTTATCTTGTCAGCAGAAATCTATGGACAAAATCAACTGTGCAGAGCCCTGTGCCAGGCATTCTGGAGGCCCAGTCCTAGATACACATTACAAATGAGGCCACACCCAAAGGGGAAAAGAATAAGGAAGTAACTAAAGTATGAATTCTATTATATCCTGTCCAATATCACGAGGCAGAGTGTTCGTTGAAGCAGACTAGGTATAGAGTTTTTCTAGAATTGGAGTTTATAAATAATAATAATCATAGCTAACACTACATAGTGCTTTTGCTATAGTGCATTTGGGCAGCTAAGTGGTATAGTAGGTAAAGTGATAGGCCTGCAGTCAGGAATATGCATCTTCCTGAATTCAAATCCAGCCTCAGAAACTTAATAGCTGTGTGATCCTGGGCAAGTTGCTGACCCCTGTTTGCTTCAGTTTCTTCATCTATAAAATGAGCTGGAGAAGGAAATGGCAAACTGCTCCAGTAACTGCCGAAAAAACAAACAAACAAAAATTCCAAATAAGGTCATGAAGAGTCAGACACAGCTAAACACAACAAAATTTGCAAAATGCTTTACAAATATTATCTCTTTTTATCTTCACAATAATAGTGAGAGGAAGGAGCTATTATCATCCCCATTTTACAGATGAGGAAACCTTAGAGAAATGTTAAGTGACTTGCCCAAGGTCACACAAATATTAAGTGTCTGAGACCCAATTTTAACTCAGGTCTTCCTGACTTCAGGTTTAGTGTTCTATCTACTACTCCAGCTTGTCGCTCATGATAAATAGCCTGTGACCACTGGCTCAGATAGATTGTTTGTCCCCTACCCCACAACCTATTTCAGCACTTCCCTCTTTGATCCCCCTCAATGCTTTACAAAGTAAATCTTTCTTTCCTCTGGGATTCTGAGGCATGAATTGCCCCAGGAAATTTGCATGGCTCCTCTAGATACTCAGAAATTTTGAATTCCAAAGTTTCCAGAGCAGCCTGGATATGGTTGATAGCTGTGGCTGGGAACACTGAGAAATGACTCCCTGTGGATCACTTACTGAAAGAATTATGGTTTCACAATGACCTGGCCTTTTATTCAATAAATATTTATAAAAACACCTTCTATATAAAATGAGCAAGTCTAGGAAAGAGGAAATACAAATGTGATGCAGAACTCAAGACCCAGTCTTTGGTCACACCAGCATTTAAAAGGACCAGAAAGGTACATTATTTAGACTGGAGAATTGAGAGCAAACTTGCCCTCTGGGCTTTGCTTGCCTCTGTACCTTTTCTCCATGTATTCATTTGCTGAGCAAAAGGGAGAGAATTACAGTTAGAACAACTGGGAAACCACAGAATCCAGAGTTGTCTCACAATTATTGGGTAAAAGACTACTCCATGATTTACATAGTGTGACCTGTAGACCAAGAAACCATTCCTTCACAAAAAAAGGCTCTGGCTTTGTGATCAAGCAGAGTTAAAATCAACCTGAAGAGGTCTAATCCTAAAGAGGATATCCAGGCTTCTCTTGCCCTCTTTGTCTCATTATGGCCTAACCCAAATGTAGAACTCCAGGGAAAAATCTCTAAAACAAAACTTAGGTATCACTAATGGCAAGGTTCTCCCCCAAAAGGAATTAACAGATTCCCTTCTAGAAAGTGTATGCAATGTACAAAATAGGTATCAAATATAGGACAGCTATTTATTTTTTCCACTATAAAAGAAATGCTTGAAACCCAAAAGACTGAAAAGCATAATAATTAATAAGAACACAAATATTTGAAAAGTCATCATCATTACAATCTCCTAACTCCTGGCTGACTAGTCAAGCATGGCTTCGTCAAAATTGCCAGTTGCTGGTCATAGACTTGTATTCAGAGAAGAAACATAAAAGCAGAAGCAGGCATTTAGGAACTCAGGATCCCCTAAACATTTAAATCATCCCACTGCCATGTGCTAAAGCCACAAGCCAACATTGTGAGGCTGGGGAAAGGGAAAGAGCAACAGAACTCCTGACTCCCCATTCCTACCTTATACATGTGCAGAAACCTATATGTCTCCTATATTTATGCTTTTCCACATGTTTCCTATGTGTCCTCTTTTCTGATATCCTTGTGTGTATCTGTGAGATAGTGCAGCCCAGATTTAAAGGGAAAATGTTTCATTTTGTTTTGTTTTTTACTATGGTATTTCATTTAATATCTCTACTTTTAACTAATTACATCCTCTGTCTTACTATTAAAGATAAACACTTTTGGTGAGAGTTCAGGAACAATAATGTTAGTAGATTCAGACTCAAGTAACAGAAATAGGTAAATCAGTAGGCAGTAGGTCTGCAAAATTAACTGGCAGCCAGAATGTGGAGGCTCTTAAATGTCAGACTGAAGAATTTGGACTTTATTTGGTAGGCAATGAGATCACTGAAAGTTTTGGGCTTTTTTTGTCCATTTCGTTTTGGTTTATTTTGTTTTGTTTTTTAGGAAGGGAGTGGTATGAACGAGTCTAACCATAATGAAGTGGAAATAGTTCTGGGTTTGGATTTAGGAAATCTAGATTAGAATGTCAACTCTACCAGTTACAATCTGTGACTCCCTGGGCAGACTCCCTCTCTCTTGGACTCAGTTTACTCACCTGTAAAATGAAATGTTGGACTAGATGACCTCTAAGTTTGGCTCTATCAATAAATCTATGCTTCTATGTGCATTGGAAAAATTTATGTGGCAGCTGTGTATAAGATGTATTGGAAAGAAGAGACTGAAAGCAGGAAGACTTGTTAGGAGACTATTACAATACAGCAAGTATATTAGGCCTCACTTCCAGGTTCCAGTCTCAGTTGATGTGAAAAATTCACAGAAAGACTGGAACAGAAATGACATAAAGTATGTATAGTGCACAAACTTTGAGAGAAGAAAAAAAGTTCACATCAGCATGAAGAAAACCTATTTCTGATATTCCTTTGTGTTTTCAGAATGTGCTTAAAGTAAGAATGCATCTCTAGTCAGGAGCAAGCTCATGAAGTGAACAGTGAGATAGGAGAGGTTAGAAGTCTGGTCAGTGTAGAGAAGGAATTTTTGCCTGAGTCTCAACTCTAGGCCACCCTCATTAACTAGACCTTAACCCTTTGAGTGGCCATGAATAGAGAATTAGATGGAGGTCACTTGTATTTCCCAAAAGGAATAGGTGAATATAAGTATATGAACTGTTTCCAGAAGATCCTAGGTTTAGAGAGTGCTTGTAGATTTGTTAGAGGCAGCTAGGTGGCACAGTGAATAGAGTGCCTAGCCTAGAGTCAGAAGGACTCATCATTCTGAGCTCAAATGTGCACTCAGAAACTTAGTTGTATGACCCTGAGCAAGGCACCTAACTCTTGTGTCTCAGTTTCCTCAATGGTAAATGAGGTGGGGAAGGAAATGGAAAACCATTCCAATATCTTTGCCAAGAAAACTCCAAATCGGGTCATGAAGAGTTGAACACAACTGAAAACAACTGAACATATAGATTGGTTAAACAATTAGATGGCTCAGTGGATAGAATGATGGGTCTGGAGTCAAGAACACCTAAGTTCAAATCCAATGTCAGACACTTACTAGTTATGCAACATGGGGTAAGTCACTTAACTTCCATTTGTCACTGAAGAAAAAAATTGCAAACTACTACAGTATCATTGCCATGAAAATCTCCTGGACAGTATGGTCCATGGGGTCACAAAGAGTTGGACGTAACTAAATGATAAACAATAACAATTGTTAACCCTTGGTTAAGGGTGGTCTGAGACTAGGAGAAGCCATGGGTATACATCTTCACAGTTTGTGTTCCTGGAAAGACAAAGCTTAACAAAGATACAATAACATTTATACACATTGTCGGCATCCTCATCAATTCACTTTCTGCCTGTGAAATCAAGATAGATCCAACAACAAAGACTGAGGAATGAACACAAATCATCATTATAGTCCCAGGACCTCTGAAAACATCAGTAAGACTCTCCTCCAGGATTTCTGTAAACATACAACAAGAAAATCCTCTTTCAGGGCTTCTGAACCAAAAGTCCCAGGGCTTCTGTAACAACAGCAACATCCTCTGTCAGCAAACAAATCTGATAAAGTTACATTGAAACAGACAAAGTACCAGAACCACAGCCATGCTTCCTCCCAGTTCTCTCTTATCATTTCTCAGTTCTTCTCATTTCTCAGTTCAGTTCTCAGTTCTCTTCTCTCTCTTTCCAGCAGTAGCAGCTCAGCCTCCATGCCGCTCCTTCCCAGCAGCTCTGGCTGGCTCCCAGAAGTTCTTGCTGGCTCCCAGAAGCTCTGGCTCCCAGCAGCTCCCAACTCACAGCAGCTCTCAGAAGTTCCCAGGATCCCAGCAGTTCTCTCTCAGCAATTCTGCCTCTTTAGCTTTGGCTTTTCCTTATATATGGTAGTATTAGTTCCTCCCTGTTCCAACACTTCCTGTTACATCAGCAACTTCCTTCCACAGGTAGGATTCACAAGTTCTGGATCTTAATACTTGATACAATCATAAACTTGAAACAAGGTGCTAAGTCCCTGTTTGGTTGACAATACAAGGGGCATGGAAGATCTTCAAATTCCCATTACCATTACAGCATGTGTGGTCAACTCCATTAGACCATAACCAAATTATTGGACAATTGAAAAGCAACACAATGATGAGAAGGAAGAAAAAAAAATTTCCTAAAGTGTATCTGGGTGGAGGTTGAGTCAAGAGGCTAATTAAATAAATACACATTTACCCAGTACCCCTCAACTAACTGTCCTTTAGTCCTAAAATGGATTCCTCCTCACCTCTATCCCTTAGGATCCTTGGCTTTCTTAAAGACTTAATTCAAGTATTGTCTTCTGCTTGAAGCCTTTCCTAGTTCTCTACCCTCCAATCTAGAAGACAGCACATTCCCTCCTCAAAGCTAACTTGTATTACTTTGCATGTGTTCTGTATGTACTTGTAGGTATTCGTATTGTCTCCTCCTTTAGAATATAAACTTCTTAAGAACAAAGACTGTTTCACTTAATCCTTATATCCTCAGCATGTAGTCTAGTGCCCGACATATACTATCGTTGCTGTTTTTGTTCAGTCATTTCAGTCATGTCCTATTCTTTGTTACCCTATTTGGGTTGTTTTGGGTTTTTTGTTTGTTTGTTTGTTTGCTTGTTGTTTTTTGTAAAGATATTAGAGTGATTTGTCATTCCTTCTCCAGTTCATTTTAAAAATGAGGAAACTGAGGCAAGCAAGATTAAGTGCCTTTCCCAGGGTCACACAGATAGTAATTGTCTAAGATCAGATTTGAACTCAGGTCTTCCTGACTCCAGGTCCAGCACTCTATCCACTGCACTGCCTAAATACTTGCTGGCAGCTAGGTGGTACATTGAATAGAGTGCTAGATTTGGAGTCAGATTAACCTGTGTTCAGATTCTTCCTTAGTCACTTATTAGCTACGTAACCTTGGGCAGGTCACTTAAATGCTGTCTGTCTCAATCCCCTCACCTACAAAATAGGAATAATAATACTATCAGTCAGAGTTGTAAAAATTAAATGAGATAAGTGGCACAGTGGATAGAGTGATGGGTTTAGAGTCAGAAAGATTTAAATTCAAATTTGACCTCAGGAATTTACTAGCCATGTAACCCTGGGCAAGTCACTTAACCTCTTTTTACCTCAGTTTCTTCAACTGTAAAATGGGAATAAAACAGCATCCACCTTACAGAGTTGTTGTGAGGATCAAATGAGACAAATTAACACAGTACCTGGCACATAGTGGGTACAGTATAAATGCTTATATCCTCCCCTTACTCCTAAAGCACTTTGAAAACTTTAAAACATCACATAAATGTTAGTTATTGTTATTGTTCCTATTGTTGATTCATTGATTATCAGACTGAGTCACAGAAAAACAACATTACTATACGTGGAGCAGAGCCAAGGGAAAAAAGTTACCCTCTTACTGAGGATCACAGAGACCCTGGGGACTTGGTCACATAGCCTCTGGTGTTGGGCACAGCAGATAAACACTAGGGACAGTCAGAGGCTGGGTCCTCATACTGAAAAGGATTATTTAGATAACTGGGCAGCAGTGCCCACTGGTCAGTTAAACAGGCATGAGGTAATGAGGATAGAGGAGATAAAAAAGAGACAGGAATGTAAAAGATATTTAGTAGATTGAATCAATAAGATTTGACAACTGACTAGATAGAGAAGAAGTGAAAAAAATCAAGATGATTCTTAGGTAACAAACAGGAGGGACTGGAAAAAATAGTACTGGTAAAAGAAATATGTATAACTAGACAGAATTTCCATTGGTCTCATAAAGAGTAATGTACCCACACTTCATCTCTAAAAGGGTCCCAGGCTCTGAATCTACATGTAGCTCATGCCTTGGGCAGCCATTACTCTAAAGAGTGGGGTCAGGCTCCTTTTTTCAAATTCTTTGGTTCTTACACTCCTAGAAAACATTATAAATGACATAGTTAATGTCTAATAGACTTTAGCAGGTTAAGGATGTTGGGCCAATATTTTTTACAGAGATAAATGTAGTCTTGAGATCCAAAATTCAACTTTGAAAATTAAATATTAAAGGAAGACGGGGAGGTATAGAGATATAATAATTTATGTGATAAAGTCATGAGCATTTTAATGTACTATAAGCTCATTATGAGCTGAACATGAGGAGGTAACTTCTGAACTGGGTGTTGAAAGAAGTTAAGAATTCCAAGAGGCAGTCATCAGAGGGAAATACACATGAGCCATGAGCATGGGTGTGTGTGTGTGTGTGTGTGTGTGTGTGTGTGTGTGTGTGTGTGTGTGTGTGTGTGTGTGTGTGTGTATTCAGGCATGATGGCCTCCTAAAGAGCTTGGAGAAAGGAAATGGAAACTAAGTTTGAGGAGGAACAAATATAGTAAGTATGATATAGCAGCCAAAAAAAAATTAATGGGTCCTTAGACTGCATTGAGAGGCATTGTGTTCAGTCCCAAGAAGGCGTTAAGTATTGATAGACAATTCGACTTTGTTCTGATCATATATGGGACATTACTTTCAGTTCTGGGCAACATATTTGGTGAAGGGCATTGATAACCTGAAGACCTTCCCAGAGGAGGCAAACTATAATGGTGAATGACCTCAGCTGAAATGATTCCATGGGAAGACTGGTTGAAGGAATAAGGGGTATTTGGCCTGAAAGAGATATTTGGTGTGGTGGGGGAAGGTGACTTGAAAGCTCTCTTTGTCTTGATGTGAAATAAAGCTTCTAATAATAAGAGCTATCCAAGAATGTAATGAGCTAACTCAATACGTAATGTTCCCTCTCACTGGAGGTCTTCAGGCAAAGGTAATATGACCACTTTGAGGTATTTCATAAAAGAAATTCTTATTCAGGTACAAATTAGACTCTGAAATCCCTTCAGACTCTAAAATTTAGTGTTTCTACTCTTCCACAGATCCCGGCACAGAGCGTTGAGCATAATGGATACACAGAAAATATTTGATAGATAAACAAATTCATGCACAATGGCTCTGAAACATGAGTGAACCAGTAGGGGACTCACAATCCATTTCTATGTGAAAGCCTAAAATCCATGTTAGCTCCATCCCTGGTTTGAATATCACTCCCAGGAATGGGATGAAATGTTATCCCTACTTTAGGTACTCTGTGACCACTTCCAGCCAAGAGAATTAGGGCTCTGAATTAGTCATTAGCTTACATGGAAATTAATTATAAACAAGTGTAGATTTATATTCATCAGCAACCTTTTCTAACAACTTCCCAACTTTTTCCTTGAATTGGATTGCTCTTTGACTGCTAATCTTGCCAGCAGGGAATAATTAGCAGCTTTGCCATAGAGTTACAAAGTGTGCTGTCTTTGAGCTGATGTTGTGCTTAATGAGCCTATTTTAAAAGTTACAAATCACTATGCTTCCCATCGCTCTCCACTTAGCTTTTCTACATGTGGAGTGGTAAGAATCAGGACCTATGTCAATGAGACTAATCAGCTTTGGAGATTGCTACATGCAAATGCCAATGTCTGTATGGATAGCAGAACAGAAAAGAAATTAGCTTTTATTTTTTAGCTTTTTTTTTTTTTAACTCTTTGGAACATTTGAGAGGACAGGGACATTTCAATTCAATTTGATTCAAGACTCATTAATTAAGCACTAGGCATGGTGCTAGGTACTATTAATATAAAGGCAGGGAAAACTAAGAAAGAAAAAAGTTCTTCTCTTCAATGACCTTATCTTTGACTTGAGGAAACAATATACAAACACATAAAACAAATATAAAATAATTTGAATATAGAGAGAACATTTCCCATTCAAATTAAAATCATAAAAGGCTTCCCTTAAAAGGTGGCTTCTTTTTTTTGCTTTTTTGGAGGGGGAAGGTAGGGCAATCAGAGTTAAGTGACTTGCCCAGGGTCACAGGGCTAGTTTTGAGAAGGTGACTTCTTGAAAAAAGCTAAGGATTCCAAAAGGCAGTGGTCAGAGATAAATACGTCTTCAGGCATGGGGCAAGCAATGATCTTGAAAGTATGAATTAGGGTCAAAGTTTAAGTGAGTGGGAAAAAAGGGGACAGATCCTTTTTGTAGAAGTTTCTGTAGGTTTTGTAGAAGAATTGAAAACTCTTCAACCGAGTGGATATGGGGGGACACAAAGAGGAGAGGGAAGACTCTGAAGTTGACTGGAAGGTTGATTTCTTGACAGAAATAAGGAAGTTTGGAGGAGAGGATAGATTGAGAGTCGGGGAGGAACAATGAGTGATATTCTAGATATGTAGAATTTTAGATGAAACATTCTTATTGGCCTCTTAGCTATCAGCTATCTCTGATCCTAGACTGCATTCAGCAGTTATTTTAATCTTCTAACATACCTAACACCTCAACCTATTCAGGTTCTTTAACCATCCTTCACGTATATAGTACTCATTATCAACTACCTAAGTTTTTTAATACTGCTTTTTCTGCCTGAAATCACACACACACACACACACACACACACACACACACACACACACACACACTCTCTACTTCAATCCAATTCCTACATAGCCTTCAAGACCCACCCAGATACTTCTCTTATTCCAACTTAGAATCATCTTTCCATTCTCTGAATTCCTATAATTCTATAATACTAAGTATATACCATGCAATCTAGAATTTAATTATAAACACTCTTACTATTCTCCAAGTGGCTCAGGCATGGAAATTGTTTCTTTCCAAGCAGATGGCAAATGATTGAGAATGGTCTTCTATTCTTTTACCCGACCTCCCCCGGCCTCACCTCCCCATAGTGCCTAGAAGAGTGTTAGATACATAGCATGTTCTCAGTAAACACTTTCTGACTGTACCAGTTGCTTCTATTGATGTCCACATTCACTTCTTTTCTTGTCTTTGCTAAATTAGATCAGAAATTCTTTGAAGGTACAGACTGGTTTTGTATTATTTTATTTTAGCATTATTGAGGGAATTAGTCATAATAGTAGTTTGTAGAGAATAGCTTCACAGGCCACTGGAAGTCAACAAAAATAAATTGAAAACATAATTTATAATAAGCATGCATGATTAAACACAAGCATAGGAAGAAAATGTGGCAAAAAAGAAAGGTGATAAAAAAAAATAAATATTGTACTAAAAAAGCAAATAAACAATATTTTTAAAAGACTCAGGATAGCTAAAAAGTAGGTAACCTATCTAACAGGATACCTATACACATACCCACTTCCAGCATCACACACACACACACACACACACACACACACACACACACACACATGCACACACACACACATCTTTAAAAATTTTATTTACTCATTTATTCATTTACTTATTGGTTCAAAGGAAAGAAAGTAGTACTTGTTGAGTTTTCTAGTCCAGGCTTTACCCTGATGTCCTAACAACTGTTAATGCCCGAGTCTCTTATAATGTTTGTCAACCTGCCTAGATTGTACAATGTAATGAGTAAAGTGCTGGATTTTTAGGCAAGACATCTATGTTTAGACCCTGCCTATAGCATTTCCTGCCTTTGTGACTGTGGGCAACCTCTATGAACCTACTTTCTCACCTTTACAAAGAGAGACGCTGTAATCCAGGAAAAAACCTCCATTTTTTCAGACCTGATCTTTGTTATTCCAACAGCCTTTGTAAGGCCTAGTTATGTCCTTTCTTCCTACACCAACTTTATTCCTTCAAGTTCTGCCCTTTCTCTGGAACCCCAGTTAATTGGTGCCTCTGTAACTACTCATTTACACTGGAAATTAATTAGACCTGCCTAATAAGTATCAGGCACCTCTCTCTAAAGCACGTGGAGAAGCCTTGATACATGAGGTAACCCAACCCCAGAGCTCCCTGAGTTGCCCTGAATCATGAATCCTGGAGTCCCAGAAAGAACTCAGACTCAGAACTCAGCCATGTCCTAGGAGAAGACTGTCACAAGCTCTTGTCCTCTTGCCATGGCCCAGAGACCATAGTGCCTAAGGTTCTCAGGTGATATCCCTGTTGGTATTCCTTTTCTATTCTTTCCCAGTCTTGCTTCAGAGATGTCAATACCAGCTACTGTGAGGGGAACATGGGCTGCCCTAGTTCTTAGTTGTCAGTCCCAGCCCAAATGTAAGCAGGCCAATTGGCTGCCTTAGCATTCTTCTCTTAAAATCCATACTTCCCTCTCTGTGATCCCTTCAGTGACACCACTTAAGCTATGACTTTCCCATAAAAACACCAAATAAAAGGGCCTATTGTTTTCGTCATTGACTGGCCCATTTGATTCTTTTTGGAAGAAACTTCAATCATAATAGTAGACTCAGTGATGAGACCAGAAAAATTTTGTTCTAATCAAAACACAAAGCAGGGGTAAAGAGTTTTGTTAGTAGTAGATATGCATAATAAAAGAAGGAAAGTATACCCTGCTTGCTTTACCTGGCTACATTTACATGCCAGACAAAAATAATCTTATAAGTGAGATACATGTTGCTCCACAACCTTTCCCACTCCAATTCTCACATAGCTCCTGTAAGGTTTTGGGAGGAAGAGGTCCTGATATGGGTTTGGGACATAGGATCATAATAAAGAATATAATAGAATTTAGAAGGCATTTTCTAACCTGAAGTTAGATACTTGTCTGAGACCATGGACTTTGTATCAGCACCAAACTAAAGTAGTCAAAAGAAGAGATTTACTCTCAACCTGAGTCATTCTACTGGCTTTTGTTAGCTCTCCAGCTAGATGCTGTGGTTCATAGCCTTGGTTTTAGATTAAAAGAACATCTGCCTGACCTCGTCAAAGAGAGGCTTTCTGCATTTTGTATATTAGCATATGGAACAGAGAACAGCAGATGGCTGAAAAGTTGAAGCCTAGCAAATGATAGAAGACTTCTGTGAATATAAAACTAGTAGAAATCTCCAACAGAGACAAATTAATGCAGATTTATAATGTTACCACCAGCAAAGGTTGCATAACATTCAAAGAAGATATGATTCTCAACAGAGAAGACTTGATTAGTTTATTATGCAGTCGATTAATTTATATATATATTTTTTTATTATATATATATTTATATTAAGCATCTATATAATGTATCGGGCCCTGTGATAGGCACTGGGGATACAAAGAAGGACAAAAAAACAATCCCTGATCTCAAGGAACTCACAACCTAATGAGGGAGGTGACATGAGGATAAATTAGGATACATCACCAACTCTATAGCATTGAATGCAATATTCCTAACCCCTCCTGAACCCGGGGAATACAGGGCCCTGTTGAGTATATCATCCATGCATGTACTCTGGTCACAGAGGTTCCTAATGTGTGTCTCTTCACATTCCCTGGTTACACATTTCCTGATCATTCATTTTCTCTATATAAGTGCCCTCACCAGCCAAGATACAGCAACTTGTGTGAAAGAGTATCCCTTGTGTGCTTAGGAGGAACTTCTTAATGTTACTTTATTTGTTCTGCTAGATAATTCAATATCTTTTGTTTTGAATTAATATTTCATCTGAGTAACTGATTAAAGTAAACACATTGGCAGGGGTTCGGGAGCTATAGTTTTAAGTGAATGCTGAAACACACAGCACCTCTGACCTGCGTGAGATTTTTCTGGGAGCCCAGACAGATGGGAGTGTCCCAGGTGCTATATGTAAAATCAAGATAATATCATGGACACTACTTACCTCACAGGATTACTGTTCAGAAAAATTTCCATAAGCTTTAAATGATAATTTAAATATAAGTTATTTTTGTTTTCCTAGAAACCACAGGTAAAGCATAAATAGATTTTAAAGAATTAGCTGTTTCTAATCTCAAAATGGTGTTTTTCTTCAGGCAAGAAGAAATTTAAGTGAAAACCAGGCCAAAAACTGATTGGATACTAACTTTTTAAAACAATTTGTGTTTAGTATATTTTATTACATTCACTAATAGTAAATTTCTAAGAGAGTATATTAAGTTGCTGGTGAACCTGACTTCCTCTAAGGAAAGTCTGAACAGACACACATACACACACATACACACACACACACACACATATATATACACACACATATACGCACATATACACACACATATACATATATATACACAGACACATACATATATAGATATACATATATGTGTATACAGATGTAGACATATATCCCATTTATATTAGAAGTATTAATGAAGAGAGAAGGCAGAGAAGAGTTCCTTCTATATGAACCCATTGAGATACTGATTAGAGCACTGAAGCCTTCTTTGCTCCTACATATTAGAGGTAGAGCTCGATAAAAGAAGGACCTGGTGGAATCTAAGGAACCTCTGGGCCAAAAAACATACTAGTCAGTCAAGTGTTAGGCATAAGACTTCTCTTTTGAAAAAAAAATGTATTCCCCAGAATCACCCTCTTGCCAGGCACTTCTCAGCCAAGGAAGCTTTTCCTGGATAGATTAGTTGGCTCAAAGCCCAACTAAAGGCGAGACTGGAACAGAAAGAAAGGAGACACAGGAAACTTCTCTCTTGCTCAGACCTATCACACATATTTTTCCTTCTATAATGAAAAGAATGACAAAATTTCCATGCAGTATATATGTATACACATATATATGTACATATACAAACAAATGTATTTATAGAATGCATATATAATACATGCATATATGTGCATTATACATGCACATGTGATGTATGTATATATTTGTTGTATCTGTTTGTGCAATGTGTATATGTTTATTACACTGTATATATGCCTATAGGTACATATACCTATACATAGCTGTATATACATGTGTATATATATGTATATATGTCTGTGTGCATATATACACATTATATGTTTTGTGCATCTGTATATGTATACATATTTATACATACATACACACATATATGTAGATACAGTGTGTGTGTGCGTGCATGTGTGTGCGTGTGTGTGTGTGTGTGTGTGTGTATGTAGCTAACGATTTAATATGTATTCCTTCTCTCTCTTTCCTATTTTGGTAACTACAGAGGAGAATGTGTGGCTATTCTGGGTCTAGAGGATTTACATGGTGATAGGTAGAGCTGCTAAAAGGGAGAATCTGAAAAACAGCTTTCAGAGAAACAAAGTAAGAGACTCAAGAGGTATTTTGCCTTTCTTGTCTTTATATCTCCTGTACCTAACAGTGTCTCATACATTGTAGGTGCTGAATGACCATGTTTTGAATAGAAATGAAGCTTACATAAGAGAGATGCACTGCAAAATTCAAAGACTCTAATAGAAACTTACTCTGATGTGTTCTGAGAACATGGAAGATGGGGGGGATGACTGTACTATGAAGTCATGAGGCTGGCAAGAAGAGGGGAGAAAAAGAGAGAAGGAAATATTGAGAAAATTATGGGGAAGGGCTTCCACCAGAGGGGTCTTGATCTTTAGATCTATAAGTGACTCTGAGGACTTTAAAGTTTCATGAGGTCAAAGAGTCTCATAATCTAGGATTTCTTTTCCTTTTAATAAAATTTTTATAGCTTGCAAACTGGTCTCAATGTTCCAGGGACTACTAACCAAACACATTCCCAAACTTCCAAGGTGGGGATTCAAAGCCAAAAGAGTGACATAATCCCCCAAGCAGACCTGGTTCCTTTGTTTTATGAGAGTTTCTAACATAAGAACTACGTATTAGAGCGCTGAACATCCCTATTCATAATAAAAACTACTTTAACCATGTGGCTGTCCTACAAACAGCAAGCATTTCCCAACTTACATTGCAGTCATGATAAAATATAGTCATTTAAATTTACAAGGTATTTTCCTTATAACTTTAATGAGCTGTAAAATATTGCATTTGCACTAGATTTATAATATTTTATTTTCATCAACTTTTCCAAAATTGCACAATATGTTACATATGACTTGTGGTCTAAAAATTTAATGGCCACAGGCTTTCAAGAATATTCAGTGCTTTATAATACATAAAGAATAAGAGGGAACATTTAAATAATTTGATAACCTTTTAGGAGAAATGCAATAGCTCCATAATCACTGCGCAGAATTGCAGGATTCTGTTCCTAAGAACAAACATAACATGAAAAACCATAAAATGAATTGATAAATAAGTCGAAGGTTTCGCCTGCTGGAATTTGTGTTTTTAAATTACCTAGTAACAAAATGTTTAATTTAATTCCTTTTCCATTCACTTGCAGGTAATATATGGTAACCAAAGATTAAAAAGCATTTTTTTTTCCATTTAGTAAAACTATAGAACAGAGAAAATAAATCAATTTGAGGAGGAGCATTATTGGGGCAACTAATTATATTATTTTTACCTGGACAAAAATAGTCAGCAACCAATATGATCATTCCGTCAATAAGCATGTATTATGTCCCTATAATGTGCCAAGCACTGTGCTAAGTGCACTAAGCATACAAAACCAATGGTCAGACCAATGAACAGAACAGCATAGTGAATAGTGCCCTGGACCTGGAGTCATTAAGATCTGGGATCAGTTCCAAACTCACACACTTAGTAGCTTTTTGTCCACAGCTAAACTAATTTATTTGAGTCTCAGTTTCCTGAAGATTGTAGTATTCTCCTTCTAGGCCCTGGAATCTAGGGTGTGAAAAGGCTCAAATGAAATAAAATAATATTTCATATGATTCTTAAATGTCAATTATTATTTAAGCCCAGTGCATCATGCAGTGCCCTAACAGCATATGCATCTTCATTTAGGTAATTAATTAAGGAATACATTTGATAAATATATAGCTCTTCAAGTGACCTGCCCTACTGCCCTATGTGTCTGAAAAATGAAGTAATCACATAAATTCTTAGACTAGTATCACTTCAAAAAGCAAAAAAGGAGGGGAAGAGATTAAAGTTCTGGTAACTATATTAATTGCTACCTTGAAGACCGGATTTACATATGTTTAAATAAATCTAAGTGGCAGAATTGACCATTAAGCATTTTTATACAAGGTTGGAAAATTAATTACATTCTTTGTCTTAAAAAAATTAGCATTCAGAGCATTTGCCTTGTTGCCAAAGATAACAAATTTGATTAAGCTTACATAAATTACACTGTACAAAACAGCATAATTCAACGTTTCATGAAATAAAGCTGATCCTCTTCATTTCATCACTTCTGCATCTGAGTACAATGTCAAGCATATGTACTTTTTTTTCTAGATCTATTTTTAAAACTGTTTTCCATGATCAAATTCAATAGAAGATTTTTAAAAATAAATCAGTAAATGCTATGTTCTGCCTCACTATCTGACCAAATTAACGAGACAACATGAAGGGCAAAAGGCACCTGGATCCGCCACCTAAAGTCACCTACTTGGCTTCTATCAATCAATAAACATTTATTACATGCCTACGATGTGACAAGCACAATGCTAAACACTAGAGATGAAAAAAGAGGCAGAAGACAGTCACTGCCCTCAAGAAACTTACAGGCTAATAGGGGGGGAGGAGAAAACATGCAAACAAAATTATACAAAGCAAGCTTTATAGAGGATAAGTAGGAAATAATTAATAGAGGAAAGGCACTAGAATTAAGAGGGTTCAGGGAAGACTTCCAGTAAAAGATGAGATTTTACTTGGGACTTAAAGGAAGTCAAGTAGGTCAGGAGGTAGAGAGGAGAAGGGAGAGCATTCTAGGCATGGGTGACAGCCAAAGAAAATGTCCTGAGCCAAGAGATGGAGAGTCTTGCTTGTGGAACAGCCAGGAGGCCAATGTCACTGGATCAAAGATTATGTCTTGCTCACATTTATAATCTGTAGGCATTCCTTGATCTACAAGGACTCTTGACCTCAAGTTCATTGTTTCTAGAACAGTGGAAAATCAATATAAAAAGATGAATCACCAGCTAGGTCTTGCTCTTCCTTTTAGTGGGTATCATTATAGATATTATTTCCTTTTGTGTTTTCGGTAAGATATCTGGTTAATCAAAATTGCTTTAAAATCCACAGGATTCTTCCCC
>CM053586.1:126870451-126902688 GCA_028646515.1 Pseudochirops corinnae
CATGGGGGGGGGGAGGAGAGGGAAGGGGAAAAAATTTGAAACTCAAGGGATTGTGGAACTGAATCTTGTAAACTAAAAGTAAAAAAACAAATTAATAATGACAATTTTTTTTTTTAATCCACAGGATTCACATCAAAGCATCATCTGCTCCTATTCTCTCTCCTCCAGGAACTATAACATTCTACACAAGCTATATGAGTAAGACCAACCTCTTTCAAAGATACACACACACAAACACACATACACTCACACATACACATATATGCATGCACACATGTTCATCAGAGAAAGTCTAATATTAATCTCCAAAGTTTTAGATGTTGGTTACAGGTACCCCATCACAGAAGAAAAGGTGATGCATTCCTCAAAGTTGTTGATGGCAGTTACTACTTCCAACTCACCATTAAACTGTGAGTAACACAATCTTCCCAGTTCCCAATATCAGGACCCACACTTGCCTCCATGGGCCTCCAGCCTATGATCAAAAGAAGAAATGTTTCTGTGCCCTTTAGACTCTTCTCTCTCTCTCCTCCATCCCACCCCTCCCTCCATCTTGGTTGCCATTAGTTCTCCCAGGGCTGGTACTGGAACCACTGTAGATATAAAAGTCTCAGACTAATCCTTAGTGTCAGAACTCTCCTGCCTCCCTAATGGTTTATCTTTATTAATCTAGCCCTGGAATTCCCTGGCACCAACCAGGGCAGCTGATCTGGAACACTTTACCAGAAGTACAAGCTATTCTAGGTGATTTTTTTAATCTTTAGTAGATTACAATCTCCAGTTGACCATTAGCTGCATGGATTTTGCCAATCCAGTCCCCCCTTAACTCTTCAGGACTCTGAGACCAACATATTTTCCTATATTCTATGTTCTGTACTCAATCAGTGGTATCAATAACCATCAGGCAAATGCCCCACTTAGTCCTGCAATGTTTCATTTGTCTCTTTTCAAGATTTCCACTCAAACCTCTTCTTTCTATCCCCAAATGGAAGAAAGTCAACAAAATTCATTAATAAATTCAAGTGGAATGTGGCCCTGATTTTATGTTAATTACTGGAATTCTAGCATAGGAGAAAGGTTTGTGTACTCTCCAAGATTATTCACCGTAATTATAACCTTCTCTTTTATATATAGCAAGACCACAATGGAAAGAGCACAGCTTCCAAATATTGAATGTGAATCCCCCTCTGGTAATTACTACCTGTGTGATCTTTGGCAAATGTGCTCCCTGGGTCTTGATTTCTTTATCTATAAAACAAGAGTATACTAGATGGCTTCTGAGACTCCTCATGATAAATGGTAAATGATCTATATTCCCATCATGGCCATAGCATCATCACATTTACTGTAAGGATATCTGAAGACAACCAAAAATCCCATCTTGAGTTATTGATAATTCAGCTATTGCTGAAGAAAAACTCTCTATCCTAAAACTGGATGAAAAAAATCTATTCTAGCTAGAATGGTTACACATGTAAAGAACTGAGTTGTAAATGAGAGACCATACTCCTCTAAGAGAGTTGGTGTTTGTTTGTACTTCTCCAGAACTATGAGGACACAGTGGTGAATTCAATTGCTAGTAAAGCCATATGATCATGAGGTCTTCATGCTGCCCCATAATTTTAGCTGCCATCCTGGTGTTCAAATCAACTCAGCAAGCATTTTTTAAGGCTTATTCTGTGCCAGGCACTGTGCTAAGCACTAAAAATACAAATACAAGCAGAAAGAAAGATAGTACCTGTCCTCAGGTGCTTACTTTCTAATGAGGGTAATCAACACATAAAAGAGACCTGAAAAATGGTGGCACAAGGGGAGGAAATAAAGGGAAGGGAAATATGGATAAGAAAGACCAGTGAGTCAAGAATATATCTGGGAGAGAAATAAACAAATAATTAGCTTGGGGACTTTCTCAAAAAGGAGATTCTGGGAGGAACTAACTGCTACTAACATCTTCCCTTCTAGGGTTACTTTCCATCCACTTGGTATGTATCATGTATAGTACCGATTTTTAAACATGTTATCTGTCCCCTTTCCCCTCATTAGAATTTAAGTTCCTTGAGGGTAAAGATTGGTTTTGCCTTTCTTTGTGTCCTCAGACATCAGCCTAGTGTCTGGCACATAGTAATCACTCAATCAATAAACATTTAAGTGCCTACTATTAGTAAATATTTGATAAATGCTTGTTGGTTGATTAATTGAAAATGTAAAAATTTATGTCAGGAATGTGATTAGAATGTGTGTTTGTGTCTGTGTGTGTGTGTGTGTGTGTGTGTGTGTGTGTGAGAGAGAGAGAGAGAGAGAGAGAGAGAGAGAGAGAGAGAGAGAGAGTACTGACATAAACTTATGTATTCTATTGATATCCCAATATTTTAGGAGTTCTAAGATGTCTCATTTTGTCAGTATGGGTACTTCCCTCACTGAGGCAGATTACAATACCTCCTTGAATTCAAGATGGTCTCTGAGAGTTGCTATGACCTCAAAACTAATCACTTTGTAGTCAGTCTAGATTCTCTATTATCACTGGGTCTATAAATTAAAGTTTTTCCAGCTTTGTAGGCCAACTAGAGCTTGCCCTCTCCTGCTATATAACCATTAAGAATTCAGGTTATCTCCATGCCATGATAAGTGGTTTAAAAAAGGACTTTAAAGAAAGCTTTTTAATATTCATTTTTTTCTTTTTCTTTTAAAATTTCATCTAGTTATAAGCAGGGTTTTGCATGAAGATTGCAGCAAACATTGGTACATAACCAGTAAATGCCATATCACCATTCCCTTGCCTACCTCTCATCATACATATTTAAAGGTGAAATGACAACGTGTCCCATGAAATATTGACAACTAAGGGTGAGAAACAAGAAGAAAAAAAATTTAAATTTTGCATAATTGTTAAATCTTACAAAATTATTATCTCCAGATGCAGTGTGGATAGGGAGATGACCTCAAAATCAGGAAACTCTAAGTTCAAGACTCATTTCCTATACATACTGACTCTGTGAAACCAGGTAAATCACTTAACCTCTCACTGAGTCAGGCAGGTTTCTAAGACTATTAGTTGTAGAGAAAATGGCAATTTGCATTAGTAGAAGGAGTTTCTTCCTCAGAGAGTTCCCTCTGCCAATGAAATCACAGGCTCCAGGGTCTATCACTATCCTTATCTCTAATTGTTACCTCACCCAGTACTTCCTGTTCTGCATATACCAACCCCTGGTCCCATAACATCCCTCTCTCTTCCATTCTTTATTCAATCCAATTTAATTCAACAAACATTAATTTAGAACCTACTTGGTCCTTTGCTCTCTCGATTACTGGGGCAATGTCTGAATTTATACTGTGGAATAAATAATCTGGTCAATGCTACAAATTTTGAAGACATTATACACAGAAAATTAAAGGCTTGGGAATTCATTGGGCTTCAAGAAATATTAGACCTTACTCTTTGAATCTATGCTCCTCACTCCCTCTCCCCTGCCCCCAGATTAAATAATGCCTTCCATTGACCTCTAGTTTGGTAAACAGAGGGGTTTGATCTCTCCTTTGTTTTCATATTTGGAGCTATCACTGCCATGGAGAATATGAAAGGCAGGAGCAGAAGGAGGATCCTCCAGTATACTTTCTCCTTATTAACACATACTGCTTTCTTTCATAAGCAGACATGCATGAAGCATGGACTGAGTAACCATCTATACCCTGTAAACACTGGTTTTTCATCTGGGGGTGAGGGGAAGGGATAGAGGTGGAGGAAGGAAAAGAAAGAGAAAGAGAGAGGTGTGAAGAGGGTCCAATAATTATGTTTGCTCAGCACAACCAGGCAACTCAACTCCTGTTCTATGTATGTTATGTCTATGACTCTATTTGAAACCTTAAACTAGCTTTTGTAAATGCAGGAGAACCTATCAGAAAAGTTTACAGGGCCCTTGAAATACTTTCATTATAATCCTGAACTTAACTTTACTAGAAAAGAAGGGATTGGACGATGTTAATGTTCTTTCTTACATACTTTTCTCTACTCCTTATTTGTGTTTTCTCATTTACATGGATCATTTCCTCTTATTTTCTGTTCAAATAACATCTATTTCCCTTCCCTCTCCCATGAAAGCCCTTTGCCAAATTCCTACTCACACTGTACATAACATTGGCAAAGAGATGACCCTAATTTCTAGAAGACTATTCCAATGAAGCATAAGCTCTGACCACCAAAATAGAAAGAAGGTTTTGAGTGTGGTTCTGAGAGCAGTCTCCCTAAGTTTAGAGAACCTAATTGTCAAAAGATTGGCCACCAGCTGATTTTTCTTTGGCCACAGTAATTTGGCATGGAGAGTTGTAATCACTATCTGTAGAAGAGATGCCTATATTGATAAAAATCACAGATTTTTTTTAAGAACTGGCGTATCTAGTCTTTGCAGCCCTTATAACAGAGTTTCAGAAGTCAGATGTTTCCTTTTCATTAGTATCCAGCAATCCATCTAAGTGTGCTCAGTAGTTTGGTCAGGTTTTTATTTCTAAGAAAGAACAGTTCCATGCTGAATTTAACCAGTAATCCTTTCTCCTATATTCTAATTGAGAGGATTATTGAAATTACTCAGAGATTTTGCTCCCAAGAAAGTAGTAATTTGGCAAATATTCCTTAGGGCAATGTAGACAGCGAGGTGGTATAGTAGGTAGATCCCAGGTCCCAGGAATCAAGAAAACCACAGTTCAAATCTCGCTTCAGATACTATCTGTGTAACCTGGAGCAAGTCACTGAACTGCTGCTGCCTTACTTGGTTTCCTTACCTATAAAATGAATAATAACAGCGTCTAATGAGTTAATACAAGGAAACATAAAGTTCCTTGAAAACCTTAAAGCATAACATAAAGCCAGATATTTCTATTATTATTATTATTATTATTATTATTATTCTACTTATGTATGTTCATTTCCATTACTTTGCTCCCTTTCCTTACTTAGAATAAGAAGACCATTCTAGAAGATAGGGACTTGTTTTCATTTCAAACAAGCACTAATAGGAGGAAATGATCCAGAAATAAGAAATATTCTGAAAAAATCCAGAAACAGAAATAAGCAACCTTTCTTTCTTGTTTTTGTTGTTATTGTTGTTTGTTTGTTTGTTTGGAGGGTGGAAGGCCAGCAATTGGTGTTAAGTGACTTGTCCAAGGTCACACAGCTAGTAAGTGTCAAATGTCTGAGGCCAGATTTGAACTAATGTCCTCCTGACTCCAGTGCCAGTGATCTATTCACTGTGCCACCTAGCTGCCCCAAGAACTTTTCTTTCTTTGGTAGAATTCTTAAGACTTAGATAAAACTTTTTTCTAATAAATAGAATGTTTAATTACTCTGGCCCTGAGATAGTGCTCAACGGAGAATATGAATAATTCAAATAACAAGCATTGATTTAAAATCAATGTTAAAGAAAGGAATTGTCCCTATTCTAAATGACCTTGACACTGAATAGAAGCACTCATCTGAAGACAGGAATATGCTGTAAATCAACACACTTTAATAATTAGCAACTTCAGCGCAAAAGTGGAACCAAAGAAAGATGGCCAAAAATGTGCTGAAAAACATGGTTCAGAAATAAGGAAAAAAGAATAAAAATACTTGTGGTATATGATATATCATGGACACTTCCTTCAAGAAAAAAGTCCAGACAGGGGTGGAAAACCTGTGGCCTTAAGGCAACATGTGGTCCTCAAGTGTGGTCCTTTGAATCCAAACTCCACAGAACATATCCCCTTAATAAAAAGATTTGTTCTATAAAACTTGGACTCTGTCAAAAGGCCACACCCAAAGACCTAAAAGGTTACATGTATTCTCAAGGGCACAGGTTTCCCACTCCTAGAAGCTCCAAATGAAATCATCAAAGAAAAAAGAAAGAAAAAAATTTATTATGTTCTAAGAGGAAGGAAAAAAGCCCTCTGCTTAATGATGTGTTATTTCTAAATTAGCTATCTCTGTACAGTCAGACCATCAACTTGTTAAAGGTTAAAATCAATACTGAATTAGACAAAAGAATATATGAAAAATCTATGGTTTTGTGAGTGCTGGGAAATCCATATAAATGACCTCCTGTTATCACCCTTCTCAAATTACTCCACCTCAGGAATGGTCATATTTATTTCACCTATAACCATACGATTTTCTTGACCTAAGACTCTGAAATTCCTATTTAATCACAATCTACTTCAATTTCTCCCTCTGCCTCACTCCACTTAAACCTATTCTTTATCCTCATCATGATTTCTATTCCCTCCACCCCTCCTTTGTTTGTGTATTATTCTATTCATATAGTCTATAACTGAACCAGCCAGTTAGCTGTTTCCTGAACATACCATTTCCCTTCTCTCTGGTTATTAATGGTTTCTCCCTCCCAAAATTACTTTGAATTTATTTATCTGTATTCATAGGATGACAGATCATAGGAGCTTGTGTTTAAAAAAAAAACCGTTTGAGGACATGGAGTTTGCCTCTCAATTTACAGATGAGGTAACTGAATTCCAGGTAGGTTAAGTGATTTGTTCAGTTACATGGAAGCCAGGTCAATTTTAAGCTAGGTCCTCTGATTCACCATTCCTTTCACTGTATCCCAACTTTGCCATTTTGTATCCTTCTTTAGAATATAAGGTCCTTGAAGGCAGAAAAAAATTCCACTTTTGGTTTTCAATCCCCAAATGTTTATGACAGTGTCTTGAATATAGAGAATACTTAATGTTTGTTGAACTGAATTTTGTTGAATTAACTCAGATATGTAATATTAAGAGCCATTCCCTAACTGACAAATGTTCAAAGGATATAGGCAGTTTTCAAAAGAAGAAAAACAAATCCATAGTTTTCACCTAAAAAAATCAATGATTGCTAATCGTCAAGGAAATTAAGTTAAAGCTACCCTGAGGTATCAACTTAAATCCATCAGACTGACAAAGACAGGAAAACCTTTAAACTAAGCAAAATACGCTCCTGCCCATGTGGAAAGTAGATTCTCTGCCTATCAAAACCATCAAATCAGACATCTCACATGTACAACTCACGGCTCAGAACCAAAGGCTGAGTTAATGTTGGGAATGTCCCTCACATTGCTGTTGCTGTTATTGGTCCTGTCTCAGCTCTCTCAAATCACTCTTTAGATCATTCCCCCACCAGGGTTTGTCCTTATTAACATTATGCGGTGGCTTCCTTACCCAGAGAACACATTACTACTCCACAAAAAGGCAAAGGGCCCTTAGCTTCAATGCCCCTACTCAGGCTAATAAAAATACCAAACATAGGATAATCTTTATGGCACCCAACAGAAATTCAAAAGTACATGGGTCTCATGTAAGATCCCTAAATAGTCAAAATAATGTTCTTTCCCTTTTCTGTTTCTAATACTTACTACTCGCATGTCCCTGGGCAAATCACTTAAGCACTGGATCTTGATTTCGGTATCTACATCATGAGGGAGTTGAAATAAATGATCTCTAATGTTCTTTATATCTCTCTGTCCATGATCCTAATATCTGTGAGCCTTATTTAAGAAAGATTAATTTCTTGGTGATATGCAGAGTAACATGAACCCAGAGGCGCAAGACATCAGAAGCAGAAAGACCAAGGAAGAGACTGTTGTAATATATTTAATTATAGTGTGAGGCAATAGGGCCTAACCTAGGGTGGTAGAAGTTAGAATGGAAAGAAAGGAAAAGATGTGAAACATATTATGAAAGAAAAAGCAGCTAGATAACTCCAAAATTTCAAGCCTCGGTGTCTGTGAGATAAGATCTAGCTTTGCAATTCCCTCTAATGGAAGTAAGTAAATCAAGAGACTTCCACTTTTGAGATGAATATGAGGAATATAGATTTTAATCATGTTGAATTTCAGATGACATTAGGTCATCTAAGCGGAAATGCTTATAAAGAAATGGTAGATACCATATTATACTGCAGTTTGGGGGATATTAGGTCTGGATATATTTAGCTGTGATATTCATAAAGATGATAGTCATTAAATTTGTTAACAGGGTTGTATGAAATTTCTGAAAGAGAAAATATAGAAAGAAAAGAGACAAGGGCTTAAAGGACTGAATTCTGAGGACAATTTTCTCAGCTTAAAAAATATAACCCAGATTTTGTTCTCTTCCAAAATATTGCAAATTTTAGGCAATAGCAATTTAGCAAGTAGAAATAGTCTAGAAGAAGCATCATTAATTTCCTTAAAAATATGTAAATTGTTGTGTGACCTTCATCACACCTTTCTTTGCTATAAAATGAAGAGATTGGACTACATAATTTCTAAATTTCCTGCCTATTCTGGCATGCTATAACAAAATTATTTCCATGGCCCAATCTCAAATCATGTAATTCTCTGACCCTACTCATGGCAAAAATGATTAATCCTATAAGAGAGACATTTTGGAATTTACCAAACAGCTGAGTTTATCTCGGCTGCTTTCCCTGTTTCAGGGGAGTGCAACAGTTTCACTGGATGCCACCAACAGGTGTGTAATTAAGTCTGATCCTTTTTTCAAGCATAGTCCCTTTACATTGATGGGTCTACAATTAAAACAACTCCCTCCCTTGAGGAGGATACATCAGTGTTATACTTTTCATCTTTAATTACACTAGTTGAAGATGAGTAAATGCACCAGAGATCCCAATTGGAAGGGAGCAAACTCATTAGGTAGTTGATAATCTGCTATCCAGCCTGCATTCAGATTACCATTTCCACACAATGAAGATGGCCTTCGACATTTCTGCTGCAATAGCCCAGCTATTAACTCAACCAGCCACTGGCTGACTTTGTGTTGAGAACATGATTGAGTATTATTAAAGAACTGGACCCTTAAAGGAAGCAGATTCAGTATCAAAGCCCTAGCTAATTTACTACCTCAGTGATTCTGAGCAAAAGAGCAAACTTTGCTTGTTAGCACTATTTTTTAGGAGAAAGGAGTGAGTTTTAGAGCTTTCATAGGAGCATTAACATAACTATTATTAGTTAACATAATATAGTTATGTTATATATTAACATAACACAGTTATGTTACATATTATGTTATATATTAACATATATATCATATATATGTTATATATGCTATATATATATATTACTATTGCCTAAGATTTGCAATATTTTGGAAGGGAACAAAATCTGGGTTATATTTTTTAAGCTGAGAAAACTGTCCTCAGAATTTAGTTCTCTAAGCCCTTGTCTTTTTTCTTTCTATACTTTCTCTTTCAGAAATTTCATACAACCCTGCTAATGAATTTAATAACTATCATCTTTATGAATATCATATATATATATTATATATGTTATATATTAACATAACATAACTAACAGAAGCAAAAAGGCTAATCATATTATTTCAGTGTATAAACTACACGTTTCTGATATGGGGGATTTGGGCAATTAGCCAACTACATTTAATTGACTTTTTAATTAAATCTGAAGGGTAGTTTCCAAATTGATGCCTTGTATTTGTTAAATTATTTTTGTCTTGATCTGAAACTTCACCACTGTCAGGAATTTGATCTATTCATTCAGAGTAGCGATTCAAATGGAATCTATAATTTTGGAGAGTTGCCAGGGGCACTGAGATGGTTAAGTGACTTGCCCAGAATCACACAACCAGTATCTGTTGAAACACATGAATTCAGGTCTTCCTGATTCCAAGGATGGCATTCTATCCACTATACCCATTCTGCCTGTCAAAAATTAGTGTAAATGCTGGAAAATAATTAAGGAACAGTTCAAGCAGAAGTAATTTTAACTTGCCATTGACTATCGATAAATAGACACCAACTAGTAACTACCTCCAAAAGAGAGAAAAAGAAAATCTGTGCACCTAGATTTCTAGGATTCTCTACCATCCATATAAGACAACTTTCTTATGGCGCAAAGATAAAAACTTTCATAAGCTGTAAAAATTAGAAATTAATTATAGGCATAAAATTTGTTATTATTTGTAGCAATAAAATAGAAAATAATTAGGGATAAGGACTAGAGCTATGATTTCATTGATATAGGGAACTCTTTGGTGCAGAAATTCCACTCCCAATACCTTTCAGCACCTTCTCTACACCTTATAGAGTTAGAGAGCTACAATTTAGAAAGTTGCTTTGTGAGGTCCAAAACTGTCCAATCTGCAAGAAAAACCACTGAGGCAGAGCTCCAAGCCAATAGCACTTTGTTAAAGGGTCCGTTGTCCTTTCTAATGAAATGAAACTCAGATCTTCCTCACAATCTGAAATGCACCCTGGTCCCCAGTCCCCAGGCTTGATACCCAGACACTCAGGAAAGGCAAAGTAAAATAAAAATCTCATTGGCTGATAGACCTCACTCTTGATTCTCCAGGAGGGCCAGAAATGATACATCAGCATTGGTGGTCACAAAAGGGGGAAGGAAAGGGTCATCTCTGTTGACTAAGTCATCATAAGATGGGTAGAGCAATAGTCATCTCCAGGGACTAAGTGGTCATAAAATGGTTACCTGCTCATGTTGGCCAAGAGAAGATGGTCCTCAGGTACAAAAACAAGTTGAGAGACTTTTCATATCACACCAAAGTTCCCTACCCACACTAGGATTGGATGTGGAATTTGAGCAAAACAGGATGGCGATATCTTTGTCAGCATTCTTGTGGTTGCACAAGTGAACTTCATAACTGGTTAAACAAGTAGTGAATATTAGATAAAAGTTTGAGGCCTACTATAACAGCCTACTATAAGAACCTATCTTATCTAATTATCCCTATATGTTTTATGTAAAATATGTATTAGCACATGTTTATTCTGGTACTATTGTTAGATGACTGGCCATATGTGTATTACTAGATGAGCATATTGTTTAATAATTGCTAATAATCATTACCCCTTCTGGATTCACACTAAATACTGATTGGAATGGAGAAGGGGTCCAAATGGATCATTTCTCACAGCCTAAAGAACCAAAAAGCTAAGTGACTTTCTCAGAATCATACAATTATGTTTCCATATGTTTCCAAAACACAAGTATGTTTCCAAAGCAAAACTTGACCCTAGGCCTTCCTGAATTTGAGGCCAACTCTCTATTCACTATAGCATGCTGCCTCTCTCATATTTATAAAATTAATTTTTAAACAATCTTTTCTTTGTTCACCTTCATGCCTTTGCACTTACTAAGGCTCAAGGTCTCCCTCCCTAACTGGTCCTTAGAATCTCTGTCTTCTTGCAAAACTCAGTTTCAGCACCATCTTCTGATGGAGACTTTTCCCAGTGCCCCCAGCTGCTAGTGTAACCTCTAAGGCTAACCTTCTATCTACTCTCTGTACCCAAATTTTCTTCCTCTTCACCTCCACCAGTTGTATAATCTGGCTTCCTTAAGACTCAGGTCAAATATCACTTTCAGAAGATGCCATTCCCATTCTGAAGACATATTCCATACCGCTAATGCTTTCTCTCTCAGATTACTTCCTATATATTCTATCTTGTATATATCGTGTATGTACATCATTGTTTACATATTTTGTCTCCCATTAAAATGTGAGTGACTTGAAGTCAAGGACCATATTTTTTTTACATTCTTTGACTTCCCAGTGCATAGCACAGTGTTTGTAATATACTAAGTGTTTTAAAAATGTTTGTTGACTAACAGACAAATGCAGCCTTTGCCAAGTTATGGTGATGGAAAATCCATTACTCCTTTGGGCAGCCCATTTCAGTTTTAGACTCTAATTGTTAGGAAGTTTTTCTCTTACATCAAGCCAAAATCTATCGTCCTACCTTTTTCTCACTATTTACTCCTTCCTAGCTCTGTCTCCAGTTTCTCCAACTGATTTTGCTTTAAAAATGTGGGATAAGGACCCTTACAATCTGGATTGTTCCCCTCTGAATTCACTCTGTTTTGTCAATGTCTTTCTTAAACTATGGTTTCCACAATGAAAAACAATATTTAACTATGTTCTGAGCAGAGGAGAGTATGGCCAGACTTTCACCTCCTTACTCCAGGGGTGAGGAATATATGGCCTCACGGCCATACGTGCCCCCTAGGTCCTCAAGTACAGTCCTTTGTACAGCTGCACAGAACAAATGCTTTATAGATTCTGTTGGATTCCATCAAAGGGCCACATTTGAGGACCTAGAGTGTAACATGTGGCCTCAAGGCCATAGGTTCCCCACTCCCCATTCCAGACACTGAGCTTTCCTAATGTGGCCTAAAATCATCATAGCTGTTTTGGCCTCCATATGATATTTGTGTCTCGTATTGAGTTTGTAATTCATTAAGTTGACCTTATTTTTTTTAATCACTCAAATACCCACCCCTTCCTCATCCAATCTACATGTATACCATAGGACTTCACATTTATTTTTAGTGCATTTCTTCTTTTTGACTCAGTCCATATTTCTAATTTGCTAAGATACTTTTTGATTTTGATAGTCATCCAAGTTATCTTTCCCACTTTTACATTCTCTGCAAATTTGATAAGCATGCTATATATGCCTTCATTTAACTCATTGAAAAAATTATTAAGCAGCACAACTCCAAGGACAGATTTCTGGGACATTCCAAGTTGAATTAACCCATTAATGGCTATTCTAGTCAACTAAATCCACCTAATGTACTACCACCTAGTATATACCTCTCCTTCTTGTTCATGATACCTTATTCCCTACTGAACTCTAACTTAGAGATTGAATGCTTTTCTATATTTTATAAGAATAACTCGTTAAAATAATTGCATATAACCCAATATTACTAAAAAGAAGACTGTCTAAAAGATGATACTTGTAAGAAGATTATTAAAGTACCTAAGTACAGTTTGACAACTCCATCCTTCCATCCAAAATTATTCTAAATCCAGTGGTAAAACTCTAAAATTATTAACACCTTTCCTAACTTCTAAAGCTCTCCCTAGAGCATATAGTGGTTTCAGAGTTGCATGGTTTCAACAGTTCTTCTGGCATTTTTGTCTTCAGTGTCCTATATTCTGAATTTTTATGTAAGAAATACATTATTAGTGAGATTTTTTTTTTAAGCAATTGTCATTTTGTCTATAGAAGCATAAGATTCCATAAACAGAGGACCAGGAATACCTGGGGGTGAGATCTACAGACTGACTTCAGCTGCTTTCCCTGCCAAAAGGCCTTAGGACTGCCATCAATGAAGTAGGCAAACTCCTGAGACAACAGGATTCTCAATTCACTATAGGATATTAGGATGAGGTTAACTTTACAGGTTCCTTTATTGTCTAAATTCTGCCAAATATGCAATCTCCCTCCTGTGTTGCCAGAGCACGATTCCAATGACAGCAGTAGGAACAAGATTACTACACCATAGATTTCAAGGTAGTTAATGAATGCAATAGTATCTTTCTCATAGGCCCTTAAAATGCTTTAATGTTAATAGGAACCCAGCTTATAACTGACTTAAAACTCTCAACTACTGGTGTGTTCTCCTTCAGTGATAAATTAAACATGTACTTTTACTTACCTCAGTTCTTCACCTATTACCTAGCTGGTGTTATGAATCTTTAATCCTCAAACATAGGCCTTGTTTTTTGCCAGTTCTCCTCTCAAATATTATTATGAATTTCTAGTTTTTATCCTGCTTCCTTTTGATGTTGCTTCCCATCACTGGCTCCAATTCAAGGAATTGGCTTAATACCCTGTACTCTTTACTTTCATCTGTACTGGACCTCTACTGCTACCCTTCCTCCTCCATTTCTCAAGGAGTAGAAGTCTTACATAGTACTATTGGCTCTGCCCTGACATGATGATGGGAAGAGCCAAGACCAAACTTCAACTGAGGTCCAACATGTGAGGTCCATTTCTAGTCAGCTGGTTTCAGTACCAAAGGGGCAAGATACATGCTCTTAATATATTCTACAGAACATTTACCCCGATTCCGACCAACCCTACTTTTGTCTGGGCTCAATCCAACCTACTCTGTTCCTCTCCTAGTCCATTTCACTCTGCCTTTGGAAAAGTCAGTCCATTCTTGACAACTTCTCTTAGATTCTAAAACTTTTCACAACCAACACTCCTATCTCCTCACTTCAATTGGTTTTCCCCTTGATATTCTCACTCTCTGCTATGAATATATCATCCCTTTCAAGACTTTCACTGGAGAATTCTCCTCCCAATGCCCTTAACTTATAGAACCAGGAACAGGGGTTGGCCTATTCCTTTTTCCCACTTAGCAAAGTGCCTGGCACATCATAGGCATTTACTATTTATTGGATTGGATTGAGTGGGTTTAAAGGGAAAGATAATGACTTCTCTTTTGAATATAACAAGTGTGAGATGCCTATACATAGTTTCAAATGTCCAATAAATATTAGTAATGCGAGTCTGGAGCTAGAAGAGAACTAGGGCTGAACATATAGATCTGTTCATCTGTATAGAAATAATAATTGAGCTTTTCAAAAGTGATAAGGTCAACAAGTGAGAAAACATAGAGAGAAAAGAGAAGACAGTCCATGATAGAATTTGAGGTATAACTGAGGAGTAGTTAGGACATAAACCAGGAGAGAATAGTGGTTAAAAGAAAAAAAGCCCAGAAAGGGGAGAATATCTAAAAGCAGAGGGTAGTCAACAGTGTCAAATGTTCCAGAGAGGCCAAGAAGATAGGGGTTGACAAAAGGTCTTGACATTTGGCAATTAAGTTATCATTGATAACTTTTGTAATCAGGTTGTGAAAGGCTTTGAAAGACAGAAAAAAGGTTGATATATTATCCTAGAGGCAATAGGGAGCTACTGGATTTTACTGAGCAGGGCAGTAACATGGTCAGACCTGCATTTAAGGAAAATCGCTTTGGTAGCTATGTGGAGGATGAATTTGAAGATCAAAACACTTGAGATAAGACAATCAATTTGGGGACCATTGCAATAGTCCAAGTGAAAGGTAATGATGACTTGGACTAATATGGTGACTGTATGAGTAACAAGAGGGGCATGGATGAGAGAAATGATACACAGATAGAAGTAGAAGGTTTCAGCAATTGGTTGCATGTGTCCTAGATGTATGTAGCAAAATATATGTGCAAGTATCTATATTAATGGACTACTAGTCTTCTAGCTACATATAATCATCTGGCTAATAGGTATTTTCCATCCAGCCTATTTTTCCTATATGGATTTTTAGGTCAACTTCCTTTGGATAAGCATGGATCTCATTAAGGAGGTCCTGTGATAGCAAACTTTATATTTATCTATATTAATTTTTATCATATTAGATTCAATGACCAGGGATAGGGTACCTGTGGCCTCAAGGCCCTATGTAACCTTCTAGGTCCTCAGCTGCAGTCTTTTGACTATGTCCAGGTTTTACAGAATAAATCCTTTTATTAAGTTCTGTGAAGTTTGGATTCAGTGAAAGGACTGCACTTCAGGACCTGCAAGGGAACTGTAGCCTCAAGGCCACAGGTTCCCCACCCCTTAGCCTAAACAAGATGTTTTTAGATGTTGAATCTAAATTGTATTAGCTACCATTCCCAGCTTTGTGTCATCTTCAAATCTGATAAGTATGTCATCAAAGCCTTTGTGGAAGTCATTGATTAAATAGCTTTGGATAGCACGGAACAATGGGAGATTCTTGAGGGAGTTTACTAAATATTCCTTCCAGACTGATGTTGGCCCATTAATCACTACTCTTTGGGAGTGAAGAATTTGGACAGTCCTAACTCCACCTATGTACTTTATTACTGTTTCTACTGTCTCCACTGAATATAAAGATATCATACCATTACATTTTTTCTTACCCAGACTCACAACACTGAAACTTTAAGAGTCATCCTTGACCATTCATTCTCATGATGCAAATTTCATACCTCCTCTAATGCCTAGCATAATGTTCTATACACAATACATACTTAATAACTACTTATCAAGTGGAATTAAAGGCAAATAACTTCTTGTTTCAGTCATGAACTGTAGACTGACAACTTTTTTCATTTTTAAGCAACTTGTTCTGGCTTTGGGTACAGAGCATCAGCCCTAGATTGTTAAATATCAACAAGTAAAAATCTCTGAACTATGAGATTTTATCTTCTTTGTGCAAAATTAATCAATTTTGAAAGGAATGATGTGTAAGGAATAGATAGATTTCTCTTTTATTCATAAAGTTTCTATAAAGGTTAAAGAGCTGTGATATTTGAGATTTCAAAAATGCCTTGCAAGGCAGTCTTGCAAAAAGTCTTTCTACTCACTCTCATTCATGATGAACAATTTCTACCAGGCTATAGAAAAAGATGCAGGTTTTGTTCATTCTATCTCCAGCATAATTTCCATGGAAGTTCTGGAAGAAAAGCTGTATTAAAGAAAAGAAGAAGGAAAACAAATGTGTGTGAGCTAATAAATTCTTGTACCCATTTATCAGATTGTTGTAATATATGCTGTCCTAGATATAGATTCCAGGTTCTACAGTTTCTTTCTTTTTTTTCTCCCCTCCCTCAATGACATTTGGGGGGTTTTTCCCCCTTTTTCCCTCTTGAAACACTTTATACCTATCATATGGCTGTTACTATATTGTACCTTACATTATTGTTGCTTGTGTGCATGCCTTATCTCTCTCTCCTAGACTGGAAGATTGGAAGCAACTTGAGAGCAGGAACCATATCATATCAATCATTTTTCCCCCATGAGACTTCGCCTAAGGCTTAACACATATTAGGTGTGTAACTTCTTTCTTAAGTTTATAATGTTGGTGACATAATGAAACTAAGATTTTTTTCTCTGCAGCTTAAAGCTTCCAGAGGTCATAGCCTTAAACTATATCATTCCAAGTACCTCCCTTCACCCCACAGGAGATCATTACATTCTAATCAGTAAAAAAGAAAAACCTCAGCTGTGTAGTCTTTCTACAGTCATTTGTTCAGCTATGAGTTGATTTCAAAATACCATGTAAAACATCCTTCTTCTCGAAAATCTCTCAGGAGCTGTTCCTCCATAAAAGAACTCTTCTGATATTTCTGGTGCTTCTTTGTATCACAGAGCTGACCTATGTTCTTCAAGGCTATGATGGTGGGAAACAAGGTATGACAAGTATCACTAAGATGGAAAGACTTTAAGTATGGTTGTAGTGAGAGATTGAGAATGCAATCCAAGGACTAGCCTAGTTAAATACTGCAAGGCTCATCAGTAGTAGATTCATACCTAGATGAGTAATTATTTTGATTGATAGATTGATGACAACAAATAAAATAAAAATATATAGATATTTGTGTGTGTGTAAATATGTGTGTATATATATGTGTATATATATATATATGTATATACACACACATACACACACACACACACACATACAAAATCATACTCAGTCCTCCTGTGTTATGAAATAATCATCAATCTTGTATGGTGCTTGTATAGTGACAGTTATGGAATTATAAAAAAAAGAGAATTCACAGCTTTTAAACATCAATTAATAGTATTTTAACTACTGACCTCCTAAATGTGAGATTTTTACCAGTTTTTAACAAATTGATATTTTCCTGAAAGAACTCAACCATATCAATATAAAAATTCTTGCTGCAAACAAAATTATTAAAAAAAAAAAAAAAAAAAGGAAATTGCTGTTCTCCAAGGAAAGGCCAATTGGTTAAGTTGGTTGTACTTTGGACATAACGTCAATGAGAAACATTTGATGGAGTGTTTGTCTATTTGTCTGTCTTGACTAGTAGTGCTTATGATTAGAATAAGCAATAAGATATCCATAAAGATAATTGCAGCTTATATGCTATAGAGGATGAAGAAATAGGGAACTTCTACAAAGAGCTAGGCAAGATCCTCCAAATCCAAGTCAACATATTCTTTGATGAGTAATATCAATATTAAAGCAGCTAGGTGATTCAGTGGATAGAGCACCAGGCCTGGAGTCAGGAAAACCTGAACTCAGATCTGGCTTCAGACACTTATCAGCTATGTGATCCTGATCACTTAACACTATTTGCCTCAGTTTCCTCATCTGTAAAATGAGCTAGAGAAAAAAATGCAAACCACTCCAACATCTTTGCCAAGAAAACCCCCAAAGACCTCACAAAGAGTTGGACATGAGTAGGGTACACTCTCTGCACCCTCTGTGAAGACTCCTCAGAATGATAAGGGAGAGAAACTATCTGGAAACCAGAGATAGACTTTTGTAAGACTGGACAGACCTGAGTCCTGGGTTTACACAATCTAGGATCCTTCCCCCTTCCCTTGCTGTCATCAGCATTAGTCTCCTTTCAGGAGTTTTACACCTCCACCCTTGTATACCACATCCTTAAAACCTTTAGGCCCTTTTTCAGGAGTTTTTGACTTCCACCCTTGCTTGTGACGGTTTCCCCTCCCTTGCTTTGGCATTTACCAAATAAGGCCATAGATGATACTTTGGCTTTCCTGTCCCACCTCTCTGCCAATAGGAGATAGTGATGGGCTTCTTTGTTATCCGCCATTGGGTTAGATTGAGTGCCAAGACTGAGAGCCTACCTCCTAGCCAATGGGATAAGGGACAGCCGGGGGAGGGGGCTTGACCGCCTTTAGGTATAAATTCTTGTTCTGTCTTTTGTAACAGCCTCCTCTCCTTGATCTCCACTATGGAGAGGACCGCCCTCTTCCTGCAGGGGAAAAGAATAAAACTTCCTGTTCCTTCCTCAAGAAACCTCTGACTTTTGATTTTTCTTGGGGAGGGGATTTTTGGGGTCCCTGTACCCCACACAGACATAACTGAAAACAACTAAACAACATCAATGTGAAAAAGAGGACACGGGATGACAGCGAAAAAATATATTAGAAAATATGTTTAGGGGGCAGCCAGGTGGCACAGTGACAGGGAGTAGAGCACCAGCCTTGGAATCAGGAGGACCTGAGTTCAGGTCTGGCCTCAGACATTTATTACTAGCCATGTGACCTTGGGCAAGTCACTTAATCCCAATTTCCCTGCCTTCCCCCCTCCAAAAAGCAATATACATATAGATTCTTCCTGAAACACATATATCTAAACTGACATGGAGGTCATCTCCAAATTAGTTCTCTGTGTTCAGTGAGACTATCAACTAGTTAGAGAAAAGGACAACATTAAAACCAAATTAAGAGATGAAGCAAACATGAGAAGAAGGCAGAGGAGGCATTTATCTTAGTTCCAACCTGGCCAATTCAAATAAGCTACAGATGTTAAAGAATGACACAAATGAACAAAGGTAAAGAAATGGGCTCTGATTATCAAAGACAATTACTCTTACAATTAGTTCTTACAGAAATTCAACTGACATAAAATAGCCACCAAAATGATGAAGCCCAAAAGACACCCACCTTCAAGAAAGAGAGAGAGAGAGAGAGACAAAGAAGGGGGGGGGGGGAGGGAGGAAAGAAGGAAGGAAGGAAGGAAGGAAGGAAGGAAGGAATTTATCAGAAAAAAAATCCCTATAAGACAAGCTAACTGGCAGCAAGATAATAAGGAAGAAGGCAGTCCTGAAAGATTTACTGCATCACAGTGAAAGGGGAATGGTACCAAATGAAAGGGGAATGGTAGCAAAGAAGAATAAGGCAGCAAACAAAGGGAAGGTGGGAGAACAAAGATTCATTTTGGGCTACTTCAAAATCTTGCCTAGGATGATACCTGACTATAAAAGCAACATACAAATGTCACCATAGTAATTCATGTCTTAATAAGTGATTATTAACAAATCTGCTGAAAAAAAGTATTAAAAATAAACCCCCTTTAAAATAAATGCAATTCTCTAAAAAGAACTATCTTCCATTATAATGTTGAGTCAGGCAGGTTGATGGCACAGAGGATAGAGTGATGGGCCTGGAGTCCGGAAGACTTATCTTTCTGAGTTCAAATATGACCTCAGGCATTCACTAGCTGTGTGAGCCTGGGCAAATCACTTAACTGTTTGCCTCAGTTTCCTTATCTCCAAAATTAGCTGGAGAAGGAAATGCAACCCATTCCTGTATCTTTGCCAAGAAAACCCCAAAAGGATTCACAGAGTCAGACATGACAGAAAAAATGACTAAACAGCAAATAGAAACAATGTTGAGCACAAATTGATATTTCTAACTGCTTTCTTAGTTCAGATTCATTATTCTCTACTACTAAAGCAGCATAAAGTAGAGAGAGGGCCCAGAACAAAGGAAGTAACACAGTTTCTGATGAGATTGGTAAGTCTCTCAGGGAAGACATTGGTATGATGAAAGGTCATTAAATTCTATCTGTTGTTACACAGCCTGCAAATTATGATGTATATGGAACAGATTTGCAAACTCCATAAATTATACCTTTGGCTTATGACTGGGGGCCACAGGAGAAATTTGAGAATATGTAGATGGTAATTCACGTGGCATGATTCACAGAGGACCCATATGTTTGGTTTAAAAAAAAAAAAGATGAATCAAAAATTACATGCATTCTGAACCTGGAAAGCTTGTCCAAGACATTGACCATAAGAAGTTAATCTTGCCTCATTTAGCACTCCCAAAACACTGTCAAAAGAGTTGTGAGGCCAGTTACACAAATTAAGAGAACGCTTCAACTCGGGCAAAACATTTTTCTGAAAACTTCATATATTTTGTTCCTTCTGGAAATCAGAGTCATTTGGCTCTTTTTTTTCCTCTTTCTTTTTTTTTCTTTTTGAATGTCATTTCTTCTTGTATTCTTATTCTCCTCATTTTAGCTTGTCTATCACCTGTCACCCTCAACCTACTCATTGTTCTTAGCACATAAAGGCTATTTAACCTCTTAGTCATCTACATCTTTCAAGGCATACAGTATTCTGCTCTACAATTTCTCTGTGAAATTTATATAGAAACTGACCTTATAGGGTCTTGAGGCTGGCTCCTCATACAGAACCTCATTTTGACAGTTTTGCCTGAATTGACAGATCAGTCAAAATCACCCAACAGCTCTATGGCTATCAATGCCACATGGCATTCATTACAAGAACAGTATATCTGCTTGAATCTCTATTTGTCTGCTTAGAACTTTGACAAGAATCTTGATTGAGAGGAGAGGGGCGGTTTCATTGAATAGCTGTGGAAGGCTGTTTCAGGTGTAATAATAATACCTTACATTTGATTAGTTCTTAACTTTTCAAAACACTTTCACATCTATTATCTCATTTTTTTCTATTATCTCAGTTAGTGTATGTGTCAGTACAGGAGAATGAAGGGAGATAGAAATAAAAGGAAGGAAGGAAAGGGAAAACTAAAGAGACCCTGGAGAGGCATGCTTGACTAGAGTAAAGGGAGCTGGATGGAGATTTGGAGATGAGGGAATGTGGGCAGAGATGCAGTGATGGGAAATCCACACAGTGAAGGAAAGTACTTTAAATTGGATATGGAAGACAATGAGGAGAAACTGTATTAGACATTGTATCATATAATGAGTGTTCATGTTTTATGTAGTATGTTCCAACTGAAGAGCACACCCCAGTTTCCTCTATAGACAGCCATCTCTAATGAGGACGAGGGAAGGCATGAATAAATGAGATCTGTAGGTAGTACAGAAGTCTCATTGTATTCTAAAGCTGGTGACAGAAAACAACATTTTTTTTGGAGCATCTAAGGAGTAGCAAAATGGGCTGATTTGAATTTCACCACTCCTGCCTGCCTCTGCCCACTCCATCATGGAAGTGCTAACATGCAGTTAAATGCCCACAGAATAAAAAGTGAAAAAAAATGGAGGTGGAATGGGAGGATACATATAATCATGAGTTGATGATATATTCAAACAGAAAGCAGATCCCTAGACATATATGCAATCATTTTTCAATGTGTAGGTGAGATCATGGTTGTTCACTCATTTCAGTTGTGTTCAGCTCTTCACGACCCCATTTAGGGTTTTCTTGGTAAAAATATTTTAGTGGTTTACCATTTCCTTCTCCAGCTCATTTTATAGATGAGGAAGCTGAGGCAAATAGGGTTAAAAGACTGGCTCAGGGCCACACAATAAGTGTCTGAAGCCAGATTTGAACTCAGAAAGATCTTCCTGCCTTCAGGCCTAGCGCTCTACCCACTGCCTCACTTAGTGAGAGAGGGAGAAACAAAGACATTGACTTTCTCCCAGTGTAACATAAAAACTCAATTCTAAGTCAGGAAAGACATTTTTTAAGCTAACAATTTAAGACTCCATCCTAGGGGGCATCTCTACATCAACAAGCAACTGCCACTATCTTTTATTCCCCTTAAATTAGTAAACTTGATTTTTTTCAAGGTTTACTTACTTGTGCTACTTGAGTTTCTTGAGTAACTCCCCTAGACAATCATCAGTCTGTTACAGTAGCCACTATGCTTGATAGCCTATTGTTCAGCCCCAAAAGTTCCTTTTAAAGGAAGAGATACTAGCCTATAGAACATTTAATGGGTTTCTATTACATATATTAATCATTTTTAATTACAAAAAGTTAAGCTCTTTCTCTGACAAACTGCTTGGGTTACGGTGCTAATCTTTATTCTTAGAAAATATACTTTGGGAGATAGAGGACGTTAAATATAGTACAGCATCAGCCTCGTTGTCTCGGACTATCTTATAAGATTCATTGGCCTGCTTTTTCACTTGAACAAAAAATTAGATTAACAAATAAGTAGATTGGTTGTATTCTGGATTTCTCTCAGCTACAGGAATACAGAGGTGGGACAAAAAAAATCTAGTGAAAGAAGAAAACTCCCTCTTCCCCCTTTGCCATATGAACAAATCTCTCCTCACGCCAATCCATCCTCTACTCAGCTATCAAAGTGACCTTCCTAAAGTTCAGGTCTGACCATATCACTCCCTAATCCCACTCTAATAGCTCCCTGTCACCTCTAGAAAAAAATATTAAATTATCTGTTAAGCATTCAAAGTCCTTCATAACTTGCTCTTCCCTTCCCAGTCTTCTTATACCTTGCCTCTTACCTCACCTCCACTTCATCCATAGGCTCCAGACATTTTCACTGACTGTCACCTATTCCTGAAATTTTCTCTCTCCCTGTCTTTCTGGCTCTTGACTTCCTTCAAGTTCCAGCTAAAACCCAACTTCTACAAGAAGCCTTTCCCAATTCCCCTTAATTCTAGTGTCTTTATTGATTATTTCAAATTTATCCTTCATATAATTTGTGCATAGTTGTTTACGTGTTATCTCCATTAGACTGTGAACTCCTGGGGAGCAGAAACTATCCTTTATCTTTCTCTGCATTTAAGTAGCAGAGTCAGAATTTGGACCAAATCCAGTGCCCTTTCCACTAGAGCAGACTCCTCATATGAGCCTCAGATTTAAAATCAGGGGCACACAGTGCCTAGCACATAACCAATGCTAACTAAATGTTTATTAACTGACTATGTGGTTCTTAAAGTTTTCAAAATACTTTCTGCCTACTTAGTACCTATGTAGTAAGTGTAGGCCTCAACTTTCTGATCTGTAATATAAAGGGGTTGAAAAAGATAGCTTCTGAGCTTTCTTCTATCTGAAGAAACTGATGCTTCAAAACTGAAACTGATGCCTCAAAAATTCAAGAGACTCATTTCATGACCACAAAGCTAGGAAGTGGGATAGGACTAACATCTAGAGTATTAACCTTTGGTTTGCCAAACTCCCTCTAATTTGACAAACCTCCTGAGTTCACATATTCCTGATTTACATGTATTTAAGAAGTATAAGTTTGAGCCTTGACAAGTTTTGCTCCTAGTAATTTCATTTCACACAAACACACCCAGAATTCTATGTCCTCAAGCACACTTCCATCCCTTAACACATTCCAAGAGCTGTGGAATCCATCACTGCTGGAAGGGGAGAAAGGGAAGAAATAAACAGCTTTTGAAATAGGATTGAAATCTGGACAATGCATGGCATGATATAAATTTGGCCATAATACTTACTTTTCCTCCCTTAATGGAAGACAATCAGTTTAGGATCATAGAAGACCGGGCTTTAAAGTTAGAGATCATCAAGCCCATCTCCTTCCTTTTACTGAGGTCTGGGAGGGGAAATGACTCATTCAAAGTCACACAGGTAGTAAATAAACAGCAGTGTCAGAGGTCAGATGTTCTGGTTAATTGCAAATCCTGGGCTCTTTTCAGTTCATCAAGACTCAAAAGGAGGAGATCTCCAAGTATGTTGATGTCGTCATGCTCATTTCTACCTTCACAACACTGTTCTTCTCTCTTCTCACGTAGCTACCATCTTAGTTCAGGCTCTCATTCACTCCTCACCTAGATTAGTGAAATAGCCTCCTAACTGGCCTTCCTGCCTCACATCTCTCATCATTCCATTTTCTCCTATACACTACTGCCAGTGCAGCATATAGTACCTAGCACAGTGCCTGTCATATGGTAGGTATTGTTTGTTGATTAAGTTATTAGCTAACATTACATAGACAATCAGACACATGCGCACAACTTGATTTACTGTATTGAACTTAATGACTTCTCCACCCAATCAATGTCCTTTTTATACCTTGGATAAAATACAAACTCCTTTATTTAGTTTCTAATGTCCTATACAACCTGGCCTCAACCTATCTTTTCCCATTTATTAGACATTATTCCTCTTGCTTCACTCTGTGATCCAGCCAAATTGACTTTTTTTTAGTTCTTCAAATATTGAACTCTATCTCCCATTCCCATGTCCTTAAGTGGCACCACCCTTCATGCCTGAAATGCACTCCCTCCTTCATCCTCATTGAGTTCCTTTCATCTTTTAAATATGTGATTTCAGCAACATTTTCTGCATGAAGCCTTTCCCAATCCCCCAAATGCTAGAGCCCTGCCTCCTAAACTACCTTGTATTGAACTACTTTGCATACATTTGTATTCATTAACATCATAGTGCATTTTTATATGTACAGCTAATCCTCAATATTTGAACGTTTAATTTTCCTGACTTCCTGCATTCATGTGATTTTATCAGTAACCTCTTTATCACTTTTGCATTGACAACATCTACAGCTATAATCAAGAGAGAGAAAAAAAGAGAGGCAAAATCTGCAAATTTGTGGAGCACCTGGTATCTGACTAGGTGATTCACTGATCTTGTTCACCCTACCATTGTGAAGAGCTCCCTGTGCATTCATTGAATAATTTTATTATTTGCCTTTAAAACTCAAATTGTGTATTGCAATGATGCACCCAAAGCATAGTGCAAGTCCTTTGGGCTCTAAGGTGATGTTGGGACTTGGCTTGTCTCAGCATCTTCAGATACATCAACTAAAGTCCCAGAGGGAAACCAAGGTTTACAGCAGTATAAGCTACAATACAATGCCCTCACAACACTGTCTGACACAAGGGAAAGTAAAATTTAGAACAAAAGATGTTTTTGATGTAAGAATTTTATTTGTTTTACAATATCTATGGTATTGTAGATTGCATTGTTATGAAAAAGGAATATTGTCTGAAATCAATGTGTTTTAATTGAGACATCAGCACTAAAGGTCATAGAATTCTAGGGAATAACTAGCAAGAAAAAATGTTTTGCATGTTGTCAATTTTATTTTGTCTACTTCGATTTATGTTATTTCATGGTTACTGTGTTAGGAAAAGTGCATATTATCAGAATTAATGGCTTATTATAAAGAACTGTATGCAGAAAAGTTTATTTTATGCAATCTCTAGAGAAAGATTACAGTGTTTGGTGGTCTCAGGAAGTTAACTCCCTACTTCCCATAGGTTCAATATATGAACATTTGTGGGTTTTTTTTATTTTCCTGCTATTTTCTAGAAACATTTCTCTCATAAAAGTTGTGCACTGACCATATTTTTTGTTGCCCCTATATAAAATGTACTTGGAACCCCAGTAACTAGTACAGTGCTTAGGACATTGCAGGAGCTTAATAAAGACCCATTGATTAGTTTGTTAGATTCCCCTTCATTTGTAGTATGAACCTCAAAGCTAATGGATCCATCTGAGCTTCTATTTCCTCAATTATGGAATAGACTTCTTTTTCACTTAATCATATTACAGTTTTGTTTATGAAATCCAATAAAACCAGTTTAGTTGAGATACTATTTTTTTTAAAGTGGGAGGGGAAACAACACTTCTTTTTCATTACACTTCTCATCTACAAAGAGCCCAGAGACATTTTTTTTTAATGTCTTGGAGTTTTATATCTTCAACATTTTTTCTCTGATGATGTGTATATAGAATGGTGCAGACCATAATAGCCATTGCTTAAGGTATAGGTTTAGTTAGTTTGTAATCCCATAAATCTATCTGAGTCAAGAAGCTCTCAACTTCCCCTAGCTCTGACATTTTATTTACCCAATAAATCAGCTGTTCTCTAGCTTTGCACAGGGTGGGAGCAGAAGCTCTGCAACTTCCCAGATATGCAAGGGGGAGATAAGATGTCTGTGTCCTCCCCAACCCCAAGAATCTCCTTGAAAGCAAGGGCTTTCCACTGATGCTGGGGGAGGTATCACATAAATCATATAATTTGATTATGCTTAACCCAGTCCTGGAGTGAGAGTAAAATCTTGAGTCAAGAAAAAAAAATCACAACTACCTGTACTTCTGCAGCAATTCTTGCTGGATCAAAGGACTCATATATAGGTGATCCTCGATGTCCAGAAAAACAATGAAAAAGTCCATGAAACCAACTTGATAATAGAATATATAAGCTCCTGGGGGGCAAGAACTGCCTTACTTTTGTATTCGTATCCTAATCAGACTGCACTATGCCTAGGACATAGCCATAATAATAGTTGGCATTTGGATGGTGCTTTACAGTTTACAAAGTGCTTCAGAAATATCTCATTTAATCCTCACAGAAATCCTGGGAGGTAATTACTATTATTATCCTTATTTAACAGATGAGGAAATTAAGGCAGACAGAGGTTAAATGACTTGGCCAAGGTCAAATAGCCTAGTAGGTGTCTGAGGTAGAATTTGAACTCATATCTTCTTAACTCCAAGTCCAGTATTCAATTCACTTCACCACCTTGGTGCACTTAATAAATATTTACTTATTGATTTATTGTCTAATATGACATAGACATATACATCCCTACACATATACACATACAAAAAAATTGATTTACTGTTTTGAACTTTGTTTCAAATAGGTTTCAATCAAAATTGTGTGTGTGTGTGTGTGTGTGTGTGTGTGTGTGTGTAATCAAAGCCCAAGTGTATAGCTGCTTTCATTTTCAGTGGATCTGTCTATAGCTGAACTGACTCAGATATAATGAAATATAGTAGCTTCCTTCATCCCTCCAGCAGTATATGTCGTACAGTATCTCTGTCCAGCTGTGTCACACATGTTTGCAGTGAGGTTGGACCTGCTATGAAGTTATGAGGGCAGGTGTGGAGGTCAGATGAGGTGTAGAGGTAAGCCCTGCCTCCTTGTTCAGGATTGTAAAATAAGTAAGGCTATGACATAATCTACCAAGTAGGATTCTAAAACTCCTAATGAATGTCTTGCAGAAAGGGTTGAACAATCTATTTGTTTAAGGTATCAATCAAGGATCAAGAGATAATTTTGATTCCAGTATGAGAATGGGAGGCAAGATTTGCAGAAATCACTTTAAAAGAATATCATTTGGATATTGCCCAATAAAAAAAGACAGAAAGACAGAACCCTTTCATTTCTTACAAGTCATTTAGTATTCATTTTCACAAAGAGCTTCAAAGAGATGTTTAATTACACAGAAGAGAAAGGCTTGTAATAAAATGATTTACAGGTCTCCTCCTGCCCCTGAAACTGTGGAGAGTTAGAAAAAGGAAGAAGGAAATAGACTAAAGAGAAAAGGTAGAATGAGGGAGGACAGTGTTGGGGATAAGTAGTCAAAAAATTGCTATTGGACAGCATCAACTCAGTATTGATTCAAATCGATTTGGAAATAGATTGAAAATTAGAAAAAGAGAATGGAATTCAAGTGCAAGCAAGAGAGAGGTGAAAGGATTGAGATATTTACAGCAATATATGATTTAGAGGTGGAAAGGACCTCAGACATCATTTCATCCCACCCCCTCTTTTTATTAGATGAGGAAATAGAGGCCCAGAAGAAAGTAGTTTACCGAAAGTCACAAAAACTGAGGACCTCCCACCTTAAATTCAGTACTTTTTCCACACAATGCACTGCTCCTGATACTTCCTAAGAATATAAAAGTTATAAGAAAGGCTTACAAACTATGAAGTAGACAGTTGTCCAGACAAAGTAGGCAAATAAAAACACATCACATATGCTAAGTGTCAAGTGAATGGTTAAGATAGCATGCGTTATAAAAAAGAAGAGCGTCATCTAGCCCTGAAACAATAAGAGGATTCAATTGATTCTGCCTGCTTAAACCTTTCTACCTTCTCCTTGCTTAAGTCCTACCATTCTGCCTTCACAGTTGGAAGAACTAGGATTTGAAAATAACTATGGAAATTGGTGTTTGTATGGACCATGGAATCAAAGTTCTTTTTCTTTTCTTTTTTTTTTTCAGAAAGAGAAATGGAGGCCCAAGGAGATTATGTGATTTATCCAAGGTCACACAAATAGTGGGCATCACAGATGAGATTGTTTGTCGAAGAAATGAGTGTACCATGCCTTGAAAGGGGGATGGACTTTATCTTGTGGGTGATTAGGAGCCACTGAAGGTTTTTTAACTTGTGTTGATGGAGTATTGAGTAATCGAAGATCTAAAAAAAGAAACAGTGGGAACTACAACGATTTGACTTGACCAACTGGATGTTGGGAAGGGGATGGGAAGAATTGGGGAAGTTTGTGTAGTAAGGGAGATAGGAGCAGGAAAAACATAAGGGGAGATTTAGAGCTCAGTCATGGACATATTGGAAGAGCGGCACAAAGATGTCCAGCAGGCAGCTAAAAATAAAAGCCTAGGGCTCAGGAGAGAAGCCAAGCCTACATGCAAATTTAGAGTCCTTCCTCTTTCTCTTACTTGTTTCCTAACTTTGGCCATGTACTTCATCTCTCTGTGTCTCAAGTTCCACATGTGTATATCTCAGGTTATGGACACATTCTTTTAATCCCCACTCTCAATGGCAGATTAAGTCTCCAGAGGGTGGACACTACATCTCCCCTCAGAGTTCTAGGGGTAGCCATGAGGTTTTGGAGGTTCATTTTCCTAAAGCTACATAGTTCATAACCCTCTACCAGTGCTCTTTCCCCTGCCTCATTATTATTGATTGATATCAATTTGTCATCCAGAGTTAACTGAGAAAAAACAGTACATATCACTTCAAAAAGTCTGTGACGTATTATCCCGCCAGGATACAGTCAAGAAGAAAATGGTTTGGAGTACATGTGTTGAAGGGGTAACTTCCTTTGCTAAAGGTCCTTTTCTCACCTTTCTAAGTGGCTCATGAATATCATCATTGTGTGCCATCATTATAACCTTTATATAGTGCTTAAAGGTTTACAATGTGCTTTGTAAATATTATCTTCATTTGATCCTCGTAACACCCCAGGAGAGTGAGTACTATTTTATCCCCATTTTATAGATGGCAAAACTGAGGCAACAGAGGTTAGTTTGCTGAGGGTCATATAGGTAGTAAATGTATGAGGCCATATTTGAACTCAGGCCTTTCTGACTCCATCCATTATATAATTTATATGTCAGCTTCTCCACTGGCACATATGTTCCCTGTTGGGTTCCTGTGATGGGAATGGGAATTTGAAGATCTTCCCTGCCCCTTAATAGGTCAAATGTAATCATATGAAACCTATGGTGGGAGGATTTTGCTGAAAGGTAGAGCAGAGCTGAGAGGAAACTGGGAGTCAGAGCAGCTAGTATGATGGGAGAGAGAAGACACAGAGAAGCAGACAGTTAGGACTGAATGGTGAGTGTTAGTTTGTGGGGAGGCTTTGCAATGGTGTTGCTTCCTACAATGATAAGATGTATTAACTTCTTTGTTGCTATGATGGATTTGGTTTTCTGAGGTTGGAATTTGACTTTCTGGTGTATGAATAAATGTTTTTCTCTTGTCTTTTATATAGAGAGTCTGTTATATTTTGTGATTCAGAATGACACCAGCATATTCATAGTCACTTTTGGTGCTCTGAATATTGCATTGATGTTATAGTTCCTTGTAGAGTGTTTAAGCTACCATTCCTAATCTTGTCTAGTTTGTCTTTGACTCCCATTGTAGACCCTGGATCAGCTGATATGAAGGGACTGCTAGGATGAGGACATAGATAGGAAATCCAAAATCCTCTGACCCTCCCAAGTTTATAGTGTTATCTTCTGATCAAGGGGAAAGAGAGAGAAGAGTGAAACTAAGGACAAAGCTGAAGCTACTCTGTTCTCAACAACTCCTAGACTTTTGAGGATCTTGACTGGAATGATTCCCACCACTAAGCCACTAGATACTTGAATGCTCAATTCTGAAGTAGTTTACTAGTTATACTAGCCCCACAGAGTGTAACTAAGTCTCTTCACCTATTCTCAGAAGACTTCTTGCCACAATTAGTTGAAATATCCATCATTAATTGATTCAGTTGAGATTTTTTTGTTGTTCAGACATTTTTCAGTTGTGTCTGATTCTTCATGATCCCACTTGATATTTTCTTGGCAAAGTTACTGGAGTGGTTTGCCATTTCCTTCTCCAGCTCATTTTTTAGGTGAGGAAACTGAGGTAAAGAGGACTAAGTGACTTGTCCCTGGTCACACAGCTAGTAAGTGTCTGAGGACAGACTTGAACTCCAGAAGAGCAGTCTTCCTGACTCCAGGTCTGGCAACCTATCTACTGTGCTACCTAGCTGCCCTTCAATTAGGATGTTCCAGCCTTATTGACACTTAGTTAATAATTCTCCTTTATTTAATGGAGCTTTGTCCTCACCTGGTAAAGGTACCAGGATATAGCATCTTGTTAGTTACTTTAAATGGGATGAGATGTCTTCAATGTTCCCCCCTCAGCAAACTAACCTTTGTTGCCTCAGTTTTGCCATCTATAAAATGGGAATAAAATAGTACTCACTCTCCTGGGGTGTTATGAGGATCAAATGAAGACAATATTTACAAAGCACATTGTAAACCTTAAAGCACTATGTAAAGGTTAGCTTAAAATTGATTAAAATTGTATGTGTAAAATTTAAAAAATGATGCTTTGTAACCTATATTCATAAATCATGTGTGAGGTTCGGATGAGATAATGTAGGTAAAACGCTATAAGTCACATCATCTAATGTTGTTACTCTTGTTATCATGATGATTTGTAGGGATAGGGACTAGACCTGAGATTACATTGATATAGAGAATTCTCAGAACTCCCTATAGCAATGTAGGTCAGAATTTTCTCTGCAAAGTAGCCTTAGAGAGTTGCCTAGAGCACTGACTGAAAAGTTAAGTGACTTGCCTAGGGTCATAGAGTCAGTATGAAATGAATCCATCTTCCCTGATTAGGAGGGCAACTCTTTATCTCCTACATCACATTACTTCTCATCAACATCATTATCTATATGGTAGTATTTATTGTCTGATGGTTGAAGTCTTCAGAGACAATGACATCACAAAATGAAAGAATGCAAAACAGCAGTTCTCAAACATTTTACTTTTACTCATAACACAGCATTTTTCTTTGCTGTGAAGAATTATAGCATACCACAGGTGATAGGGCAGACTTACAAATGCCTGTGCAACTGCAAATATAAGTTCCTGGAATACCTAGATAAAATTTGGGACTTGCTGATATTCCATGACATATGCATGTCAACTACTTATATAGAGTAAGAAAAAAAGAAAACATATAGCTGAGACTATTTAGGAGATAAATGGAACTAGTTAATGACATAGAAAAAGAATGTTGTAAGTAGTAGAAGTAAAACAAGGGTAATATCATGGCACAAAGGATGATACATCATTTTAAGAAGAAGGGATTTATTAGGAAATGAGAACCAGATACCCTAACTTCAACCATCCCACTCTACACCCATAATGACAACAATAAGAAAAAGGAAAACACAAACTCTAAAAATTAAAAGACGTATCTCACAAGGAAGTGAAGGCATCTTACAGATATAGTAAATATGACATATGAGCTTTTTAAAACTAATTAGGGTTTAGGGAAGTGGTTCTCAACCTTCCTAATATTGCGACCCTTTAATACAGTTCCTCACGTTGTGGTGACCCCCAACCATAAAATTATTTTTGTTGCTACTTTATAACTGTAATTTTGATACTGTTATGAATCGTAATGTAAATATCTGATATGCAGGATGTATTTAAATTGAACATAACCCACAGGTTGAGAACCACTGCTTTCGGGTGTGTAATGCTAATCAAAGGCAACTTCCAAGGTCCAGATTACCAGCATAGTAAACCCCATTTATTCAGCAAACATTCACAGAACAAATAAAGTCAAAATATAGTGTAACTTGTTCCTTTAGCAAGTAAGTTCTCAA
>CM053586.1:126903188-126925913 GCA_028646515.1 Pseudochirops corinnae
ATAGTGTGTCATCTCTTTTCTAGAATGCTCCCCACTCCCCAACTTGAAATCACACTTACAGATGGGGTCCCCAGAAGACAGCTGCTACCTCAGATTCTAGTTGTAACTCTGTGAGTCTATACTTCTAACATTATAACTTAGGAGCCCCCGCTGGTGTGTTTACTATTAGTAGAAAGAAGATACAATTAGCCCTTAGCCAAGGCATTTACTAAAACAGCATAATAAGAGAACAAGAGATACAAAATATACCCCGCATGAAGCTGGAGCAAATGCTCCCACAAATGAACAGATCTTCCTTAGGAAGAGTGTGCTCAAACTGAAAGTATGAGGTGGTATCGAGGCACACACATAAGATACTTGTGTGACAAATAGCAAATGGCAAATAACAATTCATGGTCTTACAGGATCTAGAAGTCCTTTCTCTTTTTATAGAATCATCATGAAGTCCCTGAGGAGGTCTATTGGCTAGTTTATAGCTTTACTTTTTTCTTTGCTGCTAGGATTCAGTCTCATCAGGTAACTACATATATATCTATCTATTGTATCACTCTCTAATCTGCATTAGAGCCTACTGGTCCAGTAACTTCAACAATATGTCCAGTGGTGAAGGGTAAGAGTGGTAGAAAATCTCCTCCCCCTCCCTCACTGACCTCTGATGTAGATAAACAGGTTTTCCTCCAAAATTATTTCCAGCTTTCAAACACCCAATACCTTTCCATCCTGAACACCTGAAGCTCTTTAGGGATTAGCTATTTAAAGTTCACAAAGGTGTAACTCACCTTCACAATCAATTTCATTGTTCCTTTCTTGAGTTGATGATAGTTATTCATACCTCAAAAGGGGATCAGGGCACAGACATTTAAGTTCATCTAATACCTTATTTATATGTCATTATTCGATCTGGACCATCTATTATTGTACCAACTGAGATGGCATGTGAGCAGGTAGGGGAGACTCTTTCACATTGGTAATTGGAAGGTTCACATTATAGAGAGACAGAGAAATCATAGCTAGATAGATAAGATAGACATGTACGATACATAGGTTTGTACTTATACATACATGTATATATAGTTGAGCTACTCTGATATTTATTGAGGAAGCAAAATCTTTGATTTCTTGACTTGATTAAAACATTCCACTATTGCTTAAACATTCTCTAAACTGAACATTCTGGGATGAGACTGAATAAATGGTCGATTATACAAAAGTACCAAGTTAACCAGCTTAGTCACCTCCTCTTATAAAGTCAATTTCTCATTCTTGGTTTAGTCAACTCATGTCTTAGAGAAAATGCTCAGAAACTCTTTCATAGCTTCCAGCTTCCCTACATTTATAGATTCTATAACAGGTAATATGTTAGATTCTTTGTGGTAGCCAAGAATTGGAAACAATGCCTACCCACTGACTAGTAGCAAAAGACTGCAAACAAAGTACTTGCCAATTGACTGGCAACTGGCTGAGAAAATTATGACATACAATATATATGAATATAATGAAATTATATTTTGCAGTAAGAAATTAATATTAGAAATTCAGAGAAATGTGGGAATATTTGTGTGAACTTATGCAAAGTGAAATAAATGGAATGAAGAGAAAAAAGTACACAATGATTTTAACAGGATAAATGAAAAGATTACTAAAAGGAAGTCAGGCTTTGAGTAACTGAAAAACCAGTGAACATCCTGAAGAACAGATAATGAAAGATACCTACCCCCTCACTTCAAAGACAGTGCCAGGACAGAGTACCGTCTACAGTCAGATGCAAACAAGATGTTCTAGTTTCATTTTTTTTCTTTGTCACAAGGAGGGTGTTGAAATGCTTGTGACATAAAGACAAAAGGCATAAATAAAATGTATTTTTTAATGTGTTAGTGTGCAGTGTGAGTGGATTCTAAAATTTTAGTTGAATTAATCCACTCCTCTACACAGGGAGCTAAGAGACCCATATTTTTCCAGTATGCCACTGAAATACTAGTGGCTTTGATAGACTCTTCTTTTCAGAGGTCACCTCTTTGTATTCATCTTGTCACCCACCTTCTTTTGTGTTCCTGTGACTTTAAAGTGGCTTTCATGTTTCCTCAGTCTATTTACAGGTGGAGTAGAAGTTATGCCGCCTTTTTGCTGTATCTTCTGTATTTCAATTTTGGGAACACTTGGGTTTGTTTCCACACTGGCAAAGAGGAATATTTTATTTTTTTTAATTTTTTTTTAATAACAAAAATTAAAGTCAGATAGAGTGCTTTCTAAACTGGCACAAGGATAAAAAATTAATAGTAAAAACACTAGATGATTGCCATCCTACCAGAGTATTTTCTGGCAATTTTTCAAATTATCATCGTGCTGATATAGAAGGCACCAAGATTTGCAAAAGTATATTTCTTCTCTCTGCCAGTAGAGAAAACGCCCTCATTCTTAAGAGACCATATAGTTTCAGCATCATTTTTTTTTTTGCAAAAAAAATCCTTATTCTGTCCTGTATTATTCAGGATCAACCTCAAAAATGGATCAGGGCACAGACAGCATTTAATTTATTTTCAATTTTAAAATGAAAGCAAGCCACATAATTCATAATTCTTCAATAAAATGTAGGTAAATTTAATTAACCTATATGCTAAGAACTTCAAGATAAAAGCTTTAAGCTGGCAACAAGACAATTAATACCGTGGGACGCCTCCCCAAAGAAGGATGGGTAGATAAAAAAACTACTTCACAAATATAAGGTGGGGGGAATCATAGTTACTTAGTAGTTCATCTGAAAAAAGATCTAGAGGTTTTAAGAAACTGCAGATAAAACATGAATCGATTGATAATACAGCAAGAAAGTAAATATAATCTAAGGCTGCATTAAGAGAGGTACTATGTCCAAGACTAAAGATGTGATAATATTGCCCTATTTTGCTCTGGTCAAAGCACATCTAGACTAATGTAATCATTGCTGAATGTCATATTTTAGGAAGGTCAACAAGATTCTCAGGGTGTTAATAGGAATAGTGGGCGTGCCATAAAAGGATTAGTGGAAGGAAATGGGAATGTTTAGTTGGAAAAAGAAAAGATTTAAGGAATAAATTATAGAGTTAACTTTAAGTTTTTGAAAGGCTATCCCATGAAGGAAAGAATACACTTGTCTTTCTTGGTCTCTTAGGGAGGAACTAAGAGGAATGGATAGAAGTTACAGTGAGACAGATTTGGGCTTCATTTAAAGAAAAAATGTTCTAATCTTGTTCTTGTTGTTGTTGAGTTATTTCAATCTCGTCTGACTCTTCATGACCCCATTTGGGATTTTCTTGGCAAAGATAGGGGAGCGATTTCACATTTCTTTCTCTAGCTCATCTTATAGGTAAGGTAACTGGGGCAAATACTGTTAAAGTGACTTGCCCATGGTCAAACAGCTAGTAAGTATCTGAGACTAGATTTTAAATCCAGAAGATGAGTCTTCCTGACTTCAAACCTAGCACTCTATCCACTCCACCACCTAGCTGCCCTGTCCTAACTTGGAGCTGTCCAAAAGTTGAATGAGTTGTCTTGCAAGATAAATGATTCTCCTCACTGTAGGTCTTCAACCTAAGGTTGGATGATCACCTAGCTTGGATTGTATAGAAGACTTTTTTCAGGTACTCATTGAATCAGATACCCTTCCAACTCTGAAATCCTGCAATTCTGTGAATTTTCATGAAAAATACAATTTTAGATATTTACAGTACATTTCTTAACAAATAGTCATCAACTTCTACATGTATGTTAGAGGAAAAAGTCACTTGAGACTTTCATGTACATCCATATGCCTCCATATTTATTTTTTGTCCTATTCTCTTCTCAGGCAAACAAACTACCATTTGTCTCAAACTTAACATGTACCCTTGAAGTAATTACATGTCAGTAGTTTGTTTCTTAATTCTTGTCTCCAAAGTCTTCACACATCAATTCCAAATTTCCATCAACCCTTTAAAATCCACTTTGTTGTTGGAATGCCAAATGCAAATCCTACCATTTTGAATGTCTGTGTTCCAAATGTGCCAACACTGCAGTTGTTACAATACTATTGCAGCTAGATAACATCAACCAGTACCACACAAAGGCATTTCGAGCTGCAAATGTTAATGTTTTAGCAAAATTCTAATTCTGAAATGCCCCATATTGACCAGGGGAGGTTGGGGAGGGAGGTGATGTTGGGAAATTTAGTTTCTTCCAATTAGAAAAAAGGAACTGAAGTATCATGGGAAGCAGGAGGGGAGAACTAGTGCGAGGTGGAATTGGGGGAAAATCTGGCATCTTTTAACACTGTAGGTACTGTCCTTCCAAAAGAGTACATCTGTATCTATTTTACTAATTAAATAACTAACAAGAAGATATGAACACCAATACACACTTGGTCAGGACTATAGATGATTTCTAAACAATAAAATTCCATTAATACAAAATAAAAGAATAGAAAAATATTCTGAATTATCGAGGTATGAATGGTCTTTTATTTTTTTTAAGTGAGTTTCATATTTGAAGAATGATAAAAGACATTTAGTTCAGCTGCTAAATAGCATTTGATTTACCTTGAAAGTTCTTTTGAATAAATCCTTTAATATTTTTGGTGTGTCTCTACACACCACCTAGCACAGGGCTCTTACTAAATGTTTTTGACAACTGACTCGTGAGCAAATATCACTATGTGAAAGCTGCATCATCCAAATTAATACACTTGGTAAAGGGGATGTTGTTTCTTGTTAACCCAGCTCATTAACAATCACTCAATATTCAATGAAATGAGAGGAGGGCACACTCCAAATGGTACAGCTTTGCCGTGTAATTAGATACTACACAAAGACCATAACCGTATTACTCTTTCCTTAGTTTTTCATCCCTGAAGTGGCGGTTTAGCCTAATTAAGAATCTAAAATATACATGAATGTCATTCTTGTAAAAATGAGATGCAATCATAAGTCTCTTTTGTTATTTTAAATGGAGTCTCTGCCTACCGAACAACACAAAGACTCCAGATACAATTGTGCTTAAAAATGAGAATATCCAAAGCCATCTGAAAATGTAGACGTTTAAGTATTCCTTTGACTGCTCATCCAGTTGAAAAGATCAAAGTAAGGTCTTAAATTATCATTGCATTTGTTTCAGTCATCCCAGTTTCACAGTGTCCAGTCATTCTGTGTTTTCTATATTCAGAGCAGCTGTTGTTGTGACTCCCAAGATGTTAGACTCCCTAACAAGTTATTTTCCAGTTTTTTTGGCAAGAACTGGCTTTAGAAGCATGATAGTTTGCCTTGATGCATTCCAGCTGGCAGGAACTGTGTTCTTCCATCAAAACACAGGTCATTGCCCAGAGGATCCCAACTTTTACCCAACTAAGCATGCTAAGGAGTCCAAGAGTTATATCTGATTAAAGAGACCCAGTGACCTAGTGATCCAGACACCACATAAGAGGTTAAGAACTTTTAACTTCCATTCCAGACTTCCTGCCAATGCACTTTATAACCTTGGAGACGCCACTTAACCTTCAGCTCTCTTTCCACAGCTATGATCCTAATTATTTTATATTTATTGAGCCACAAAGAACACGCACCCAAAGAGGGCATAAAGCAAAAGTATTGCTTCCTTCTACTAAAGAGTTTACATTAGAACTGGTTCTTTAGCAACATTTCAGCCTACCTCATGGAAATACATTATGGGCTGAGCCATTATTATGAAATATTTAGGGAATATCCATCAGGACTGTTTGCTCATTCTAAAAGAAGCAGACTGTGGGATTTTCCCTTCCCTTGTTATTTTTCAACTTAGAATTCTAATCTAACATCACCACAGGTCCAAGTACCCAATGCCAAGTGGTCTTTTGTTTAGTTGATGCAGTGTGGTACAGTAGAAATAATGCTGAATTTGGAGTCAGGGGACCTGAACTAAAATCCTGGTCCCATTAGTTACTACCCATGTAACCTTGGGAAAATAATTTCACCTTCCTGGACCTCAGTTTCCTCATCTGTGCAATAATGGAGTTTGACTCCATGGCCTGTGAGGTCTTTTCTGGGTACAGATCTGACTGTTCTGATCCTATAGCTAGATCACTTCTGCAGCCAAAGTCCCTTTTAGTTCTAAATCTATGGTACTAGAAGGTGGCAGCTTCTGCTCTAATCACAATAATCTGCTTACTTTAGGGCCCCAGAAGTAGCCCCAAAAATGAGGCTCTCAGAGCTGCTGGGTCACTCAAGAACTTCCAGCCACAACATAAATACAATTGTTTTTGTTTCCTTAATCTTGATTTTTTTGTGCTTAGGTTTTCTATCTGTTGTTTCACAAAAGGATGGTTGTTGCTGTTATTCAGTCATGCCTGATTCTTAGTGACTCCAATTGGGGTTTTCTTGGGAAAGACATTGCAGTGGTTTGCCATTTCCTTCTCCAGCTCATTTTACAGATAAGGAAACTGAGGTAAACAGAGTTGTGACTTGTCCAGGGTCATATAGCTAATAAGTGTCTGAGGTCAGATTTGAACTCAGAAGGATGAGTCTTCCTGACTCCAGAGCCAGCACTTTATATATTATGCCACTTACCTACCCAAAGGTTGGTTAAACTGGAGGTAAAACAATAGTGCTTTTATTATACAGATGCTCAATTATAATGACCTCCTTCACCAGTATCACAGAGCTTATCTTTTTAGTCCCTGACCTTCCACAAAGGCACTTTGTTTTAGAACATGATACTGAGTATAATGTTTTGGGGGATTTTTCCCCTTCTCAAGCCCCAACCTGGCTAAAAGTTTTTTGGAATCCATATCGAGGAAGGCTCACTTGCTTACAAAGTGCTCAATATGCTGCTCCAGCATTATACATGGATGTGTGTGACCAATTGGTTTTCTCTGCAATGAGTGACCATTTTCAACAATGAAATCGTATGTCCAAGGACTTTCAAAATAGTTTTGCTTGATGTAGGAGTTTTCCCCCCCAATGTTTTGCCCTTAGTCCATTAAAAATGACAACAAAATGTACCATCTCCCCTGCCCCCCCAAAATAGGAGTTCCCTGTTTTTTTATTCTTTTCCTGAGTAAACCATATAGAAACACTGCACATTTGAAGGTGGTAAGTGTTTGAAATAATTTAACCACCAGGCGAGAATTATTCCCACTCTATTCTAACATTCTACACGTAAAGTTCTCCACTATAATCTTGCACTAAAATATTTTTTCTCTCACTTCTGGGCGTCCTTCAGAATTTCATGTGGGAATTTTTTTTATACAGCATATTAGATGGGAAAGCAGTAGAAAACAGTTAAAATATAAAAAGGAATTCAACTGCTTTTGCCTTTCAATTTCTGTAGACAACAAAAGCTCATCCATCTAGGCTCTATTCCTCCAGAATATATTATAATTGGGGCAAAAACTGTGCTTGAATTTATCTCTGAACTACCTATGAAGAAAAAATTTACTAGGTAAATTAAATGAAATAATGCAGCAATGGTATAACAGATAGAGAACTTGTCTCTGAGAGAGGAAGACTCAGGTTTAAATTCTGCCTCTTGCATATGCTGATTATATGTCAGTGGGTATCAATTAACCTAATAGCATGCTAGGCAATTTGACTATATGTTTCAGAGAAGGTACCAACCTCTATTGGTAAAGGGAGTTTTCTCACTTGGGAATTCCTTTGCCAAAAAATCACAGGTCGGGGGCAGCTAGGTGATGCAGTGAATAGAGCACTGGTCTCAGAGTCAGGAGGACCTGAGTTCAAATTCAGCCTCAGATACTTAACACTTACTAACCATGTGACCTTGGGCAAGTCACTTAACCCCAATTGCCCTGCCTTCCCCCCTGCAAAAAGCAAAAAAAAAAAATCACAAGTCTGCTAATGCCCCCTTATTACAGTGTCTTTGATGAATCAAGTGTTCTGTTACTTATTTGTACGTGTCATATACCCCTACCAGACTGGATGTCACATATGGAAGCACTGTCAAATCTAAATTTTGTGTCTGCCCTAGCACCTGGCACAACACTGCACAGTTTTATTGTTGTTGTTTGGTCATTTCAGTCATGTGCAACTCTTTGTAACCTCATGTAGTGTTTTCTTGGCAAAAATACTGAGGTGGTTAGCCATTTCCTTCTCCAGGTCATTTTACAAATAAGGAAACTTGAAGCAAACAGGGTGGAGTGACTTGCCCAGGGTCATATGGCTAGTAGGTATCTGAGATTTGAATTCAGAAAGATGAGTCTTCCTGACTCCATGTCCAGCATTCTATCCCCTGGGTCACCTACCTACCCATACACACACATAGGTACTTAATAAATGTTTGGATAATCCAACTGATTTCCACATAAGTTTTCCCCTTTACTTCAATGAAAATTTTATTTTAAACATTTTAATAAAAGCCTTTCTAAAATGCCATAACTTAAAAAGTTAAGTCATCCACAAATGTGTTCCCCAAAGCTTTATTGTGGTATGGAGGTGACCCTGGGTTCTTGAAGAAAGCTGGCAAGTAACCAAAGACAAGTCTGGCAACAGACTGATTATCTTTCATCCAAGGACCAGTCTAACTTGCATTTAGAAAGGCTCATTGCCAGGCTAGCTGAAAGGTGATAAATTTTTCAACTACAGCAACCCTCAAGGACCATCTACCAAGTAGTAGAGGGCTTTGTGATCTGTGTTGAGAAAGGACATACCCACACCAATGAAATCATGGAGTCTTGAAATAAATTATTAAACAGAATATGGTGAATATAACTTCAATTTTTCTTGATGGTCATGGTCAATCATTATGAAAATGTTATTAATGTGATTTATTTTCAGAGGTTAATGATGTATGTATTCTCCCTTTTTTCTAAATACCTCCAAACAGCTTTATATTTTTGGTCATTCTATTGCCTCAGTGGTTTCCTTTCTTACTGTTTAGAGAGGCAATGTTGTATGATGGTTAGTTAGAGCAGTAGACTATAAAGTCAGAAAGATCTTTATTAGAATCCTTCCTCAGATATTCAGTAAGTGTATGACTCTGGACAAATCACTTAACTTATCTTGGTCTGTGTTTCCACATCTATAAAATGGGTGTGATAAGGATCAAGTGAGATAATGTTATTTAAAGTACTTTGTAAACCTGCAAGTGCGCCTTAAGTGTTGACTATTATTATTAGCAGACATTTCTCAATAGTGCTTTATCTAGTTTTCCTTCTGTGTCTGCCTCAGTGCTTCTAATCTGCTAACCACTTAACCTAGAAGAAGGAGAAAATCAAGCTTGATTTTTTCCTGTTTCTTTTGCTTATATCTGTGAAAAACGTATGTAAGTAATCAACATCCTTTTCCTCTTTATTCCTGGTTTAAAAGCAGTGTTTCACATGTTTGAGGATGCTAAAAATCTAACTATTGGATAAATGGGGTATTTATACACTCTGAGAATAAGCTGTTGTCAAGGACCCTCAATCTTTTAGGATTGTATATACTTATAAATACATTGATGTGTTAATTACAAATCATCCTTACTTAGTTTTTTAGGCAATACTTTGCTGGCCTGGTTATCATTATTTTTATTATTAATGATGAAAAATATAACAATGGTTCATATTTATATAGTACTCATAATTTTCAGGACTCTTGCCTTACAACATGCTTAATATGTAAGTAGAGTGTTCCACATTTTGCAGATGAGGAAACTGAGTCTTGAAGATATTAGGTGATAACTTTGGTCACAAAGCTAATGAATAGAAGAGTCAGAATTCAAACTCAGTTCATCACATTCTAAGTAAACTTTCTACAAATAATACTTGTTTGTATGGTCAAGGTTTCGACATTGATAGTGATTCATGCTGGGGGAAAACTCCCAGGAATTGACAAATGGTTGATACCTGGTTTCCCTTCCCATAGGGAAAAGGTGCATTTAGTAATTGCTTCAGATCTTACCTTATTAGGTGACTTGGAAGATTTGGGCTTTCCCAGGCTTTCTTCCATTAGCAGAAGAGGGAAACTACTTAAGTCCTTACAACAGCAATAACACTAGGTCAGATGGCAAAAAGATGGCAAGGTGCATTGATTGAATTCACTGATTCATCAATCAGAACTGTTCAGCCCCAGAATGGGGTGAGGGGTGGGGTCTAAAAGTGACGCCCAGATCAGGGTCTCTGGATACCTGTGATTTGGGGTCTGGGACTACAGTGACAATTACAGTATCTAGTATTGTGCTCTATGAAGTGTTTGACCAGCATTCCATATAAAAGAATTGTCTGATAAGCCCTATTCTTTTTTCCTTTAATAAGCAACTACTATGAAGGAGCCAGTCATCCCTGCCAGCTACCAACCAACTGTCACACAGAGGTCAGGCAAGCTAGCCTCGCTGAAGCAGAAAGTCACTCTGAGGGAGTGGCAGGAGATAGCATATGCCAGGCAAGAATGTGCAAGTCAAACCACAACCACCACCTTGACCACAATCTTCTCTCAGACCCTAACAGCAATAGCTAAAGACTCTGCATCCAAGAATCTTGGGAAGAGGAATGCTTTCAGCCCAGATGTCCTCAGAAATCATACAGAGAAGCAACCACTATAAGGATTCGCCTGGAAACTGCTACTGTATGTCCTACAGCCACAGCCACTGAAGACCCAAAAAACAAAGTTCTTGCCACCAAAGTTCTTAGCACTGTCAAATAGTTCAACATCAGAAACTGATATGGTTTAGCAATGGAAAGGACACCTTTAAAAAGGTATTAACATCTGCTTCACCACCACTCTGTAAGGAACATGGGACTTTTCCATCTAACTTGTATCTGAAACCTTCCATATGTGTTGTTTCCTCTAATAGAATGGGAGCTTCTTGAGAGCAGGGATTGTCTTTTCTATTAGTACCCCTGGGACTTGGTACAATGTTCCATACATACTAAGGCCTTAACAAATGCTTCATTCATTCATTTATTCATGAATCCTTAGGATTTTTCCCCTTGTCTAGTGTGCCTTTAAAAAAAAAAACTAAGAAGAACAAGACAAACACTACTTTTCTGACTTGTGTTCTCTAGGTCTTGGCATAATGCACATCAAAAGGTCCAGTGATACACCACCTGGTATTTATGTACACACCTTGATTTTTCCACCATAAATACAGTACCATTCTCTTATCTGTATTGAACTTTCTTCTATTTTAACCTCTTTTCCAGCATGTTGATTTCACTTTGAAGTCTGATCTTCTCTTTGCAAGGCTTTGTCTACCTGCTAGTATCATCTGGAAGCCACATTTGCATGGTCTTGATTCCAACATCCAGGTCATTGATGAAAATGTTAGAATAACACTGGGCTCCAGCCCAGTACATGTTGTTAGCAATCATGATGCTCTCTAAATTATTCTTTGCTAATGACTCTCAAGACACAAACCGTCTGCCTGAACAGAACATTCTGCTCTGACCCTTTAAATTCTCAGTCTCTTATTTAGTCCATTGAGCTAACACATGCCTCCCTCACAAACATTACCACCACCTCAAGGTATAGTATAGCAGAATCAAGGAAATTCCAAGCTGCTATTCATCACCTATGTGAGAGAAATACTTTATGACCTTTAAAGGAGGCCCTAGTCCATTAATACAAATCTCCTGCAATGTTATACATATTTACTCATGGTAGATTTGACTCCTGGCTCAGGAAATCTAAAGGAAGTCAACTAAAAAAAGAAAACAATAAAGGCAATTTTTATCACTTGTTTCTGTGGGAGTCTGGCGAATGTTCTTAGGGATTCAAGTCCTACAGCCCAGAGTGCTCAAACTGTCACTAACACACACAGAAAGTTCATAGATCAGCCAAGATGTAGCAGCCTCACAGACTTCCGAGGCTTTCCCCAAAATGAATCAATGCTGTCTGTCCTGTAGCTGTACAATGGTATAACAGCATTATTCTTTAAAATTTACTTCTGTTTTGAGACTAATTTCATAAGATTATATGTAATTATGATATCAGTATTCTTTCTATACAAAAGGCTCACCAGCACCTTATTATTTTTCCAAAGTGTACATTCCCCCATCCACCCACTAAAGAGCCAAGTACTCAGCACTGGTATAATCGCCCCAAAATCCATGGCTTATAACATAGATTCACACTGCAGAAAGACAGAACTGGGGGAAATGAGCCAAAGGTCATCTAGCCTCATAAAAAGCAAGGAAATAGAATCAAGAGGTCACATCTCCAGAAGCTGAGCCCTCTTCAGATAGGTGAGATCAGAGACCATCCTAGGGTAGACTACAGAGTCATCTCTGTCTTCACCTGGAGTCAGAATGTGCCAAGGGTCAAACATGAAACTGAAAAGTGTAATAATTATCCCTTCACTTTTCTCTGACTCCACATTGAGAAATGTCCCACTGTATTATGTGTGTGATCAGAAACAATATCCTGGTTGCCCTTGGTGTTCCTTCCCCTGAATGCTCTCACTGTTAGCCTACTTCTGTCCTAAGCCTCCGGCAGACTCTGAGATGGACTGTTTGGCTCCATTTCTCTCAGTTTTTCTGTCGGTTGCTCTGTCTCTAAATAATGGAAAAAATCTTTCTTTCAACTCTAACACCCACTCCCCCACCTCTACTCACTCATTCTCCTCAGCAATGTAATTTGAGCTGAAATACAAACAGACCAGTTAGTTCTTTGTTTGCCCCTATTGCATAATAACTGAAAAGGGGGAACAAAGGCTCCCATGAACTTTGGAGATTAATACCTCTTCTGTTCTCAGCTGTCAGATTTATTTCTCTTTTGTAGCTAAATCAGGTCATTATGCTACAAATCTTTATTCTGGAGGAGAGATTTAAATCTCTGGTGGCATTTTTTTCCCTGGGCATAATAAACCATAGTAATAGTAATTGGCTATAGTTTTATTTGTGTAGTTGGATGGGGGCACCTATCAAATTCCCAATAAACCTTCCTTGACCCTTTTCACTTTGCAGAGCCCCTAGGAGTCCCAGGAACCCTTCCTATTGTCCTGGCATGTGGAATTTTATCCTTAATTATAGTTCTTTCCTCATCTAAGATGTCATGTTTCTACAGAGCCACTTTAAACAATCAAAGAAATTAAAAGGTCTTTTGGGTTGCTTTGTAATAATTATAGTAATTTTTTTTTAAGTTTCCATAACTCAAGCATTTGTCCTTGACGTGCTCTGAATTATTTCTTTAGGGAAAAAAAAAAGGATTGAGGGGTGAGGGGGAAGCTCAGCATAATGGAAGGCTTACAGAATCCATTTAGCTACTTTAAAACCGGGGCTAAAAAACAGCAGTTGAAGCCTGGCTCTGAAATGAAAATACATTAAAGTCACCAAAAACACCATTCACTGAGACAGACCTCTTTAGAATAGATGTCACTTCAACCTTCTATACCAAAGGGCCAGGGAGGAGACAGTAAAGGTATTAATAAGGATAATGAAGCTACGAGCCTTGAAATTAAAGTGGTTTTCACAAAGATATTCTTTACACAGAGCTTCCAATGATCCAAAAACATCCAAAGGAGTCTGTGCCTCACTCATAAATCTCTTTTTCTCAGGATTGGTGGTTGTGCAGAAGATGAGAGAGAGAGTATAAAGGGAGGATGGGAGGAAGGGGAACAAGTCTTGCGTCTGTGCACTAATGACAGACCGTACGGAAAATAAGAAAACTAGAGACTAGGAAAGTTAAAATAGTAGCTTGAATACACCATGCTTTTAGCCCAGAGCACAAAGAACAAACGCAGATCTCTTGAAAAGGTACGTTTGCCATATTATAACCCATTTTTCCCTACTGAGCTATATTTTTAGTTGTTTCAAGAATAGCACACTCCTCTGAAGAAACGAGGAGGTAAAGTGAAGCTTGTCAAGAAACAGGAGGAAATGTTCTCTGAGAATAGTCATGTCAAAGAGCTAAAAGACCTTCTATGGGAGCTGTTGGCTTCTTGACACAAGCATTGGTGTGGGCCCTGTTGAGGGTCTGGCAGTGAAGCAATGGTGTGGTCAGGTTCCAAGCCAAGGTCTCGGCTTGGGAGGTCTGAGCAAAGTTGTAGCGGAATAGGAAATTCATTCTGAGCAGTAGAGGATAGAGGAGATTCATGTGGAGTAGGAGGGGATAGAGGAATTTGAAGGAAAAAAAAACAGGGCACGAAGAAAAAAAAGATCAAATTTTTGGCCAAGGGAACCAAACTCCAAACCAGAAGATACAAGGAAATGTTCAGTGGCAAGAGTTCAGCAAGGCTTACGACAATGAAATGTCAAGTTTCCCCATAGGCATTTCCTTTTAAACATAACTGCCCTTACAAGGCGGGATTCTCCTAATGAGCTTGTAAGTAATTCTTGGCACAAACAAACATTTGGAATCCTGATTGGAATGGACGTTTCATTTAGAGCTGTAGATAGGAAGATAAGATGAGATAAGATAAGATAAGGTGAAATAAGATAAGATAAGGTAAGGTAAGGTAAGACAAGACATTTATACATATATACAAATATATTCACATATCATAGCTAACATTTATTTAGCACCTTAAGGCCTGCAAAATATTTTTAAAATACTATTTCAGTTTATTCTTACAACTATCCTGAGATAGATACTATTATTATTCCCAATTTATAGACAAAGAAATTGAGGCAACAAGAGGTTAAATTATTTGCCCAGGATCACGCAGCAAGACGCGTGTAAGTACGTATGTATTGCTGTCCACATACACACATGGATAATGAAGTTACCAGCCTTGAAATGAAACGTGTTTTGGGGCGGCTAGGTCCGTAATGAACAGAGCACCAGAGCTGGAGTCAGGAGGCCCTGGAGTCAGGAGGACCTGAGTTCAAACCCAGTCTCGGAAACTTAACACAAAACTATCCATATGACCTTGGGCAAGTCACTTAACCTCAATTACCCTGCATTCCTCCCTCCAAAAAGCAAAAAGAAAGAAAGAAAGAAAGAAATTGAATGTGTTTTCACAAAGCTATTCTTTAAGCAAAGCTTCCAATGATCCTAAAACATCCAATAGGATTGTTGCCTCACTCACAAAGCTCTCTCTTTCTAAGGCAGCGGTTCTCAACCTGTGGGTTGCCACCACTTTGGGGGTCAAACGACCCTTTCACCAAGGTCACCTAAGACCATCAGAAAACACATATTTCCAATGGTCTTAGGAACCAAAACACCACTCCTCTGTCCGTCTCCAGGCAGGTCTGCCCACATGCAAATATGCATGAGTATTAAAGGGTCACGGCATTAGGAAGGTTGAGAACCACTGTTCTAAAGACTGATGGATGTGACGAAGATGAGAGTAAGAGTATGAGGAGTGGAAAGGGGGATGTCTTGTCTGTGTCTGTGTCTGTGTACAAGTATGCATATGTGCCTAAAGGCTTCTATAAAGAAAAATATTTTTTCTACCAGTCTGGAATTCCTATTAATAGAGCAATGGTGAACTCAGGAAGACCTAAGTTCAGATGTAACCTCATATACTTACTAGCCATATGACCCTGTGCAAGTCACTTAGACTCCATGTTCCTCAAGTTCTTCAATTGTTAAATTAAGATAATAATAGAACCTCTATCTCTGGGGTATTGCGAGGATCAAAGGCACTTAGCACAATGCCTAGAGCACATAATAGGTGTTATATAAATGTTCTCATTCTTATTAGTTATCATTATTATTACCAGTAGAGTCAATCCTTTGGATGAAAGCATTGCTTCCAAAAATAAGAATTAAAGGGTAGGGCTAACATCAGTGCCACATGTGCAAATTTTGTACAAAAACAGTACTCTAGAATACCTTTTAAGGGATGTGTGACCTCTAATTGTCAGAGGCCTATGATTTCTAGCACAAATACACCCAAGGGCAACTAGGGGGAGGAAGACCTGAATTCAAATCCATACTCAGATACTAGCTGTGTGACCATGGGCAAGTCACTTAACCCTGTTTGCCTCAGTTTCCTCATCTATAAAATGAGCTGGAGAAGAAAAGGGCAAACCACTCCAGGATCTTTGCCAAGAAAACCCCAAATGGAGTCATAAAGAGTCAGACACGACTGAAAAATGATTGGAGAACAACACACTCAAAAGATGAAACAGAGGCTTGGAAGGGCTTGCCAAGGACATAGATGTTGCTGATCTTACAACACAGAATCATCACCACCAAACCCATCAGAATTTAGATATTCAACATAGCCTATTCTAATTTTAGCATTGAAGTACTCAGACACTGAGTGACTTAACCAGGAAAACCCAGGAAGAAAACAACCAAACCAGGCATTCTGCCATCTTTATCTGAGCATCTGAAGTGATAGGTAGGGTCACAATCACAGTCCAGCTTTCCTCCTTTGAGGACAGAAGAAATAGAACAGAATGATATCACAAGTCACTTTGGCTGTGGACTCAGAGGATATGGGTTCAAATTCTACCTCTAATGTTTATGCCTCTTATGACTCTGGCCAAATCATTTACCCTCCCTGGTCCTCATTTTGCTCATCTCTAAAAGGAGTCTGTTGGATTTGATGGCTTCTAAGATCCCTCCAGCTCTTGGTCTATGGATCTTGGGTGGCATTTCAAGTCTAAGATGACTCATGCATTGCACTACAGTATGTGGCGTGTGGTGTGTTTGATGTTTGGGATGTTTTTGCTTATTTTTCTTTGTCACAAGGAAGGATTGGTGGGTAGATAGAATGTGGAGGAGGTGAATGACTGTGATGTAAAGATGAAAGTCATTGATAATTTTTCTGGGAACATTTCTGCTAATTACAGGATCCACATGAGCCAAGAGAAGGCTTTCCACATGAATGTGATATCACCCAGGGTAAATCAGCAGTTGTTTCTGATGTTTATTAAAAACCAATCAAATTCTGCTGCTCTGTGAACTTTGTCAACAGCAGTTTGCTCGAATTTGAAAGTTGTTAACTTGATATCCATGAACTTGACTTTTTAAAATATACTGATAGAGAGCGGTCCTGCTGCCAGGAAGACCTGAATTCAATCTAGCTTCAGACTTTTAATAGCTTTGTGAATCTAGGCAAATCACTTAACCTCTGTTCCCCTCAATTTTCTTATCTATAAAATAGGAATAATAAACAGCATCTATCTATCTATCTATCTATCTATCTATCTATATATATATATATATATATATATATATATCAGATAATAGGAGCCATTGATGAGAGCAGAGTGATTGAATTTTGTTCTACATAAAGCAGAGTGGTTGTTGATGCTGAAGTCAGGGGAGGAGTAGGCAGGGGAAGGCTTAGATGACTGAAAGATTTTGAACAAAAGTTCTTAAACTCTTTTGTGTCATGGAGCTTTATGGCAGTCTGTTGACACTTATGGATCTTTTCTCAGAATAATATTTTAAATGTATAATTGAGATAATATTAGTAAATCACTTAGCTCAATGTCTGACACATAGTGGGTGTTATATGACTGCTTATTCCCTTCTCTTACTTCAATATAATTGGTTTCCTTCATTATCCTATGTATCTTATTTTATGGATTTAAAAATATTATTCTGAGTACTCTATAGACTTCACCAAATTGCCAAAGGGGTCCATAACACAAAAGAGTTAAGAACCCCTTCTCTGGTCTAATAATGATATAGATAAATAGTCAAAAAGGAGCCAGAATTGCTCACAGAGAAATAGTGTATGATGCACCTCTGGGATATGGAAGCTGAGTTTGTTCTCTCCATCACACACAGTAAGGCTTTTCATTATCACTTCAGGTATTTTGAAAGCATAAATGCATTTTATTATATTGTGTCCCCACATTATCAAGATGTTAAGTGTAAGGTTTAAGGAAAATATTATTGAAAATAAGTGTTGCATTTAGCATTTTCTATACTCCTGGCTTAAAGGAAAGATTATTGAAAATAATTATTGTATTTATTTTTCTGTACTATATAGCCAGGCCTCTTCCTCACTCCTCACTTAACACAGATAAAAAGTATCTGAGAATGGATTTGAATTCAGATCTCAAGTATATTGCAGAGGGAGAGGTTATGCTCTTTGTGTGTGTCTGCTGGGCTGTTCCAGACAAACAAACAGATACATGCACAGAGCCTTATTTTCCCTCCACACGTTCTCTGCCACTAGTGCTTGTGCTGCTCATTGGCCTCAATGGCCCTCCAGCACTAAGGACACTTAAAACTTTTTCAATTTAATAAGAAAAGGAAGTTGGAAGCTCAGTTTAGGTGCTCAGTCAGAAGACATTATATGAGAAAATGATGTGTTTAAATTCAGATGTCATATGCCCTTCTAGTGGGAGACAAAGTGATTTTTAAATTTCTATTTGGGGCTTAGATCAGGAGATGGGTGGGGGGCTTGGAAATCAAAATTATAACAGTCACCAATCTAGGCTTTGTAATTAAGAAGAGAAAAGTAAAAAGCTACTCGAACTAGAAGTGAACAACTACTCAATTCCATCTCAGTACCAGGGAGGTGTGTCTGTAGGGAAGATGAAGGGAATTGAAACATCAAGTGAGAATTTCCTTATTCTCATTCAGTCAGAGAACCAATATAGAGCCAGTGACCTTACTTCACGCTTCTCTACCCCAATACCTAAACTACTCACTGGCTACCCTATAATTCAAACAGAGAATGAGATTGCCCAGGGGTGGTGTACAAATACAGAGGAGAGAGCTGGGGTGTACAATGCCTATCATGATGGAACTGAATTCCAGCTTCCCTAATGTTGAGACCAACCACTTGCTTCCTCCTATTTCTGACTTTGCTGTTCAGACTACTTAATTATGTTAAGTCTTGAAAATGCATCAGGGGAACATTCTACTTCTGTTCTAATAATAGAAATGGGCAATGTTTACCACATTAACAGACTGTGTCATATGAATGAAGGCTGCTTCTTCAGTCCCTATCTATGAATATCTACGTGTATATGAAGGTTCTTCAACAATCTTGGGACAGGTGGGAATTTAAGAAATAAGAGTGTGGGAGAGCTATGATTTTAAGAAAGCAATTTAATCTAGATTTGGAGGTTAAATGGAAACTGTTTCCCTAAAAATTGTGTGTTGGAAAAGCAACCAGATTTCTAAGTATAGGAGGGAAGGAAAGCAATTTTTAAATATTATTTTAAAGTGTAGTAGTAACATTGATGTTCACTGTATTGAAAAACCAGATCAATTTCCCAAACAAATGCATGGTCTATAAACTCAGTTACGACAACGTATAACATTAGCAGATAATAGAAGAAACTCCCAAATTATCATTGAGCCACAGATGAGAGCAGAGTCATTGAATTTTGTTCTACATAAAACAGAGTGGATATTGATTCTGGGTGTGGAGAGAGAGAAGGGTCAGAGGTAGATGGCTGAAAGGTTTTGGGCAGGATTCTTCAACTCTACTCTGCTGACACCTATGAACCCCTTCCTGGAATAATATTTTAAATGCATAAAATAAAATACATAAGATTACAAGTAAATAAATTACATTGAAATATAGTCCTCAAAGTATTATTTTAAAAGTTCATAGACCTCCAATTAAGAATGCCAGAAGAGTGTGGCTTCTGAGAGAGGAAGCAATGTTTTTCTATTGATGGAGGGTCCCCAAGTCCCTAAGACCCTACAAACTCTGAGTTCCAGCTATGTCCAGGACTCCATTGGCATTCATCTAGCTGTGCAGGGCTAACCCCTGCTAAAATTATGAACATCTTTGTCACACTAGAAACCATTCAATTTTCTAGACTCTAAAACAAAAGAGAAATATCAGCTCTAGTATAAAGTGTAGTGGCCTCTTCACTCTTCACTTGGGAAAATGCACCTGATAAAGTATAACATACCTGTGGTTAAAAACCAACACTGAGTAGCAACTGAAACATGGATAAGATTCCAGGCACTGAGAGGGACCACTCATGAAATGGGAAAAGTCATTGATAGGGTTCTCTTCATTCTGTGTTCAATAGATGTTTCAAAATCCCAGAGGTCTCGATCCAGATCTTTATGCTATACTACTTTTATCCAAGGAGTAAAAAGGGACAAGTGATCATTCTCTCATAAGGTCTCAACCTTGTTCCTTTATTCTCTTCGAATGCTTGCAGCCAGCAGGCATGGACAAATCTGATGCATAAAAACCTGGAAGAGTGAGCCAGAGGCAGAGCTGGAGCTAACTTGTTTCATGAATAGGGAAAACTTTTCCAACTGGGACAAACAGAATGAAAAATTACTTCAACTCAGGGTTCTTAATTTTTTTATGTTGTGGGCCCTTTTGACAATCTGGTGAAGCCTATGGAGTCCTTCTCAGAGTATTGTTTTAAATGCATGACTAAAAGCACGTATATTTGTACAGGAAACCAATTATATTAAAATGTAGTTACCAAAATATTTTCGAAAACAAGTCCACAGAATCCCTGAAATCTATGCACAAACCCAGATTCCAATTTAAGAACTCCTATTTGAAATCAACTTTCATGAGACACATTCACATGAGGAAATGACAGAGACTCCAAAGATACAGCAATGTCATACATGAGGGATGAAGAAGAAAAATCCCCTAGGGTACAGCAACTGAGGAGGAGAAGAAAGAAAGTATATGCCATCTGATAGCTTCCTATTTAGCTAATTATCCTTTATAAGAGGTGCTATGCTTCTGGAGTGTAAGTGCTATCAACACCATCTAAATTTTGGCATCCTAAAAGAAAACTCCAATTGCTTTAGCCTAGTTATAATAATAATAACAATCAACTAATTAACAAGAATTTCTTAAGTGTCAGGCACTGTCCCAGATACTTGAGACAAAAATGAAATACCTTCTGTCCTCAATGATCTTACATTCTATCAGGGGAGACAATATGAATGTACTTGAGTATATGAAAAACAAATATAAGGTAATTGGGGGGTAGGAGGTGACAAAAAGTATCTGGGAAGGTCAAAAAAGCACCCATGTAGAAATCATCCTGGAATGGAAGGAAACTAAGGAGGAAGGAAATAAGGAATTCAAAGTAAGGTTAAGGACGGAGTAAATTCCAGGAACAGAGGTTTGACTGTACAAATGTACAGAGATGAGAGATATTGTATTATGCATGAGAAATAATAAGAAGGTTAATTTGGCTGGAAAACGGAGTGTATAAAGAGGATTAAATTATACTGAGGTTTTAAAAAAAATAACTTGAAAACAGGTTATGAAGGAATTAAATAAAAACAGAGGTATTTGGATTTGATGGCTAGAATAGGGAGCCATTAGAATTTATATATGAGCAGCAAGGTGGAGCAGTAGACAGAGCTCTGGGCCTGGAGTTAGAAAGATCTGAGTTCAAATTTGACCTCAGATACTTGCCAGTTGTGTGATCCTGGGCAAGTCACTTAATCCTGTTTGCCTTACTTTCCTCATCTGTAAAAATGAGCTGGAGAAGGAAATAGCAAACCACTCCAGTATCTTTGTCAAGAAAACATCTAGTGGGGTCATAAAGAGTCAACCACAACTAAAAAAGGTTGAACAACAACAACAGAGATTATTGAGTGGACTTTGCTGGGAGGAATTCACAATAATACCAAGAGAGCTTATCACCAGTGAAGTCACAGGTCCAGACTTATCCAAATTCACACACACACACACACACACACACACACACACACACACACACACACACGCACACACACAAGATATCTTAGTAATAAGTCGAGCTCAAAAAGTATTGCTTTTTATAACTGAAATTTCACATCTTTTCCAAATTTGTTCTTTAGAAAGTTTACTTTGACAACTATGTGGAAGATAGGAGAGACATGATTCAGGGAAATCAAATAAGAGGCTATTGCAGCAGACCAATTGAGAAGTGATTATGAGGACCCAAACTAAGATAGTGTGGATGTGAATATAGAGAAGGAGCAACATATGTGAGAGATGTCATGGAAGTAGAATCAAGAAGACCGTCGTCCTTTCAACAAGGTTTACAACCTTAGAGAGTTAGACTTGACTCTTCCCACTTTACTGCCTGTAACTGTATATGTGGGGAAAGAGAGAAGGCAGAATCAAGTATGCCTCTGAGGTTATGAACCTGATTCACTCTCATGGTAGAAATGGGGAAGTTCAGAAAAGGGATGACATTGGGGTGGAGGGAGATACTTTTTTGTAAATGTTGCATTTGAAGTATCTATAGTTTATTCCATGTGAAATGCCCTATTATTTGTTGTTAATATGGGACTATAGCTCAGCAGAGAGAAAAAGATTAAATGTATTGACTTGGGATTTATCTGTATAGAGATAAAAATTAAACCCATGGGAAGAGCTGTTGAGCTCACCAAGATAGTGGGGTACAGGACAGTGTCTTGGGGTGTAGACCAAAGTTACCGGTGATATATGGATAATGATCCAAAAGAGAATTAGAAGACTCAGACAAGTAAAAAAAAAAACAAAACAAAAGAGAACAATACTGCAAAAAAGAAAAAAAAATGCCTAGGAAGAAAAGGGTAGAGTCAGATGCTGCAGAGATGCCAAGATGGATGAGGATTAAGAAAGTCATTTATATCATACACATATGTGTGGGTGTGGGGATGTATGTGTGCATCACCTTAAGGTTTGCAAAGCACTTTAATTCGTTAATTTAAAATCCTTTATTTGGTGTTTAATACATTCCAGGCTAAGTGCTGGGGATATTAAAAAAAAAAAAATTCTGTGCTCTCTAGGGAGGAAAGACATTAGCAATTTGGGGAATCGAGAAAGGGTTCAGATAAAAGATATTACTTGGGCTAAATTTTAAAAGGATTCTATAAAATGGAAATGAGCAAGGATAGTATTTCAGGAATGAGAGAGGCCAGTGCAAAGGCACAGAAACATGAGCTAAAGAACCATGTGTGAGAAACAGAATGAAGTTGT
>CM053586.1:126926413-126974829 GCA_028646515.1 Pseudochirops corinnae
ATCGTTGCCTAAGGTAGCCTGTCCTGTTTGAAGGCTTGAGGATGTGGGTCTTTACTACTTTGGCCACATGTGCCAACTTCATCATGACTGGGTTGGCTTTGACTTTCTGGTTTTGGGACTCAATCTTCTGGTATTTAAATGAATGCACTATCTATATTTCTTATGTAGAGAGCCTGTTCTATTTTGTGATTAATAACTATATCAGCATATTTATAGTTACTGTAGGCATTGTGAATACTGCATTGCTGATACACGGCATCACAGCCATACCTGCTCAGTTCTCGGCAGCTCCGGGTGGCAGTTCTCAAAAGTCCTGGGCAGCTCCAATGGCCCCTCAGCAGTCTTTCTCTCAGCAGCTCAGGCTCCATGATACTGGATACTGCTCTCCAAAAGTCCTTCTGGCCTTCTCTCCTCTCGGGCCTCTCTCCCAATTCACGGCTCCTCCCAGTTCAGCCCTCTCTCTTCATGTCAACAAGTCCATCCCACAAGTGGGATTCACAAGCTCTGGGTTTTAACATGCAACCCAAAAACCAAGCCAATACAGGGGTATCTCCAAATACCATTACCATTACAGGTAGCAAAGAATTGGAAGTTGTGTGGATGCTCATCAATTGGGGAATGGGTAAATAAGTTGTGATATATGATTGTGATAGAATACTATTTTACTATAAGAAATGACAATTAGGGTGGTGTCAACAAAAACCTAGAAAGATTTATATGAGCTGATGCAAAATGAAGCAATCAAAGCTAAGTGAATATTGTACATAGTAACAGCAATATTGTAACAGTGATCAACCATGAATGACTTGGCTATTCTCAGCAATATAATGATCCAAGATAATTCTGAAGGATTTATGATAAAAGAAAAATGCTATCCACTTTCAGGTAAAAAACTGATGGAGTCTGAATGCTGATAAAAGCATACTCTTTTTTAACTTTTTTTCCTTAGGTTTTTTTGGAGGGTCTATGGGGTTTTTTCCACAACACGGTTAATATGGAAATATGTTTTGCATGACTTTATATGTATAATCTACATCAAATTGCTTGCCTTCTCAAGGAAGGATGGAGAGGGAGAGAATTTGGAACTCAATTTCTAAAAAATGAATGTTAAGAATTGTTTTTATATGTAATTGGAAAAAAATATATAAATAATAACATTATTATATCAGTTATAACCATCATTAATTAATGCATTTTCCATACTATTTGTTAAAAATATTTCAGGGCCTGAATAAAACAACATATGGTGCAACACTAGCAAAGTAAAGACCAGAGGAAAGGTAAAGTTGTCAAGGAATACTCCTAAAGACAAGAATCTAATACCACTATTACAGAGGCAACTTGAGAAAACTATTGAAGACCTATGGAAAGACATTGGAAAATCACATCAATATCTATCCAATATGTATAGTAAATCTTGAATAATCTTTAAAAGAAGTTTTAAACACAAAGTCTTTGTGTCCTGCAACATTCTCAAGTGCAACACAAACTAGACTAAAATGTAATCGTGAAATATGTTTGGTGAAATATGGGTTAGTGGCCCCTGTTTCTATTTGAGTTTGATACCACCCATCTTAAATGTCATACTGTTCAATTAGAGGCAACAAAAAAGAAACATGATATGGAATCTGGAAAATAAATATATGTCAGAAAGTCTTGATCGATACCTTTAGTTAGCAATTAATAAAGAAAAACAAAAGTTTAAAGCAATGTAAAGAGTGACAACAATGGATATATAATTTTTTCAATTCAAATTCAATCAAAAACTATACTCCATAGGCTTAACAAGCAAAAATCTTATGGATGAAAAGAAACCCACAAAGAATTCTTTCACAACAAAAATACAAGTTGCATCAAATGTGAAACAAGAACAACAGAAAAGTTACATTTAAGAAGATGACAACCTCTAGATTCTCTACCAAACTGAAGAGTAGTGGGTCTATGGAGGATACAAAAGTATTGACTCAAACATTTCACACGAATTAGCAAAGCATTACCATATTCCTGGCATAAAAAATAGATCCCTTTCTTCTTATCAAAAAACATCATATGTTTGCCACAAAAAAAAAAAGACTATTCCAAATATCAACCTATTATTTTTATGTATTTTAAACAAAAAAATTTCTAACTTTTTTTTACCCCAAATAGCTAGAAACACTTACTAACAAACAGTATGTTGACTTAGAAATAAAAAGAGTATGGCAAAAAAAATTCCAGGGAGGTAAAGAGCAATTCATCATCTGTTTGAAGATTATTGAACAGGTCACCCCAAGACACCATGACATTTATATCACTTTTATTGATTACCACAATGCCTTTGACTTAGTCTTTCACTCTTGTCTTAATTATGTACTGCAAATATATAAAATGAATCCAAATATAATAAAGGTCCTAGAATATTTAATGCTCACATGGAAAACTTTACTTAAAACACTCCAATACAACAATGTTAACAGCAATTCATATAAAATGGGGCAACTTCCATGAAAACACTTTAGGCATCTGTAAAGCCAAGCACAAGCAGCTCTCCAGAGGACTGCTGCTGTGAATAACTTTAAGGTTCTGATCACATAGTATATGAACTCTCTCTTTATTCATCAATAAACTAAAGCAGAACATTCACAGAAACCAAAATTCAGCATTCACAATGCTATAACATAACAACTTATTACTAAAGTGGTCACATAGTCTTAAACAAAAGATATCATTCAGTAAGTCACAATCTGAATTAATCAATATAAAGTACCCATCTAAAGTCTTCTTTTATCTCAGAGACTGGCTTCCAATCATCCTTAACTCAATGATCATTAAGGAACAATCTCCCATAAGGAGTACAAAATACAAAGTACAAAGGTCTCCCACCCCTAGATCAAGATAAATAATGATCTTTTCAGTCAGCACTAAGTACCCCAGGAAAGGTCCTTTCATCTTGACTTGAGGCTGACTCCCAAATTCCATGGTTCCTTTTCCATACTCCCAGCTCTTGTCTGAATTCACCCAACTGTCACTTGGATTCACAGGTAGGCAGCTCTTTGCTCCTGGTCCAACTCCTGGTTCAGTTCCTGGTTCAGCTCCATACATCATGCTTAGCAGAGTTACAACAATGTTCATACACATTGCCAGCACTATCATCAATTTACTTTCTGCCTGTGAAATCAACACAGACAGGATCTCTGTCTGAGAAATCAACACGAATCAACAGTAAAGTCTCAGGACCTCTGAAAACATCAGTAAAACCCTTTGTCAGGACTTCTTTAAACAGACAGCAAGAAAGTCTTCTTTCAGGACTTCTGAACCAGCAATAAGGTCCTAGGGCTTCTGTAACAATAGCAACATCCTCTATCAGCAGATGAGTCTGACAAAGTACCATCAACACAAACAGACAAAGCGCTGACACCACAGCCATTCTTCTTCCCACTTCTGCTGGTTCCCGCAGTGCTCAAGCTTTTATATCATTAGCTCCTTCCTGTTCTGCCCTCCCATTCCATCCTTCTTGTTCCAGTCTTGGTTAAGTTCCTCCCACTGTGGGTTTCACAGGTTGTGTTTCTAACAAAGACTTGCTATAATCACAGGTGAGACTCAAAAGCACTTGAAGAGCTAAAACAATTACAATTTTGCTCACCATTACAGCATCTTATGTTCTTTATTAAATTTGTTATCCCAGAGTTAAACTCATTATTATGGCTCCTGAATAGAACTCATATGACTTTTGAGCTAAGAGGAGACCACATCAAGACATCATATTAAATCACTCAATGAAAACAGATGACATCAAGTTAGATGGATCCACTAAAAACCACATTTAACAACTACTTCATCTCATGGAAACTTTTTAATGATATAAAAATGTAATTTGGACTTGATAAGTATAGTATTATTAATGCACTCCAATGCTTTGAGTATGAATATAAAGGTCATGATGAGCCAATGAATGGAGGCAGTACTTACAAATGTTTTGGTTCTCTCCAGGAAAAACACATTGAATATAAAATTATAAAAGTAGAAAGCTAGGGCTGAGTATGTTAAAAAAATACTAGCATTCTGAAATCAAAGCTTAATAGGAAGACATTTAAAGCAATTAATGCCTATGCAATTCCAGTCTTAACGTCTACTATTGGCAGAGTTAATTCGACTATAGGTAAAACAAAAACCATAAAATGTTAATCAAAAACAGTCATCAAAAGATGAACACTTCTTGTTGAAAAGGAGGGAGAAGATTCATAAAAGTTCTCAATGCACATGACAAAGAAATGTTGAACAAATGATCAAGAAGAATATTTGTTTATGGAAATAGGGTTTGGGGGTAATAATTCAAGATAAGTTCATTACAACTAGTAATTACAGAAAGATTGTCCTCAAGGAGCCTGTACTTATTGATCAATGCAGATTCTGTAATGAAACAATGGAAACTGCAAATTTCACTGCAGGTCACAAAATTTTAGCATCTAAGGAATACCTGAAAAGATATGATCAGGTGGCTAGAACTATACACTGAAATTCACTATTCTTTATAAAGTAACATGTGAAATTTGTATGCAACAACTATAAGCCTCAAGAATTCTACAAAAAAATTCTACTGGAACCATAGCATAATAACAAATAACTGTTGCCCAACTGTTGACCAGACATAACATTGATCCATAAAAATTTAAGAATGACATTTTTACTAGCTGACACAGTACCAAATACTCAAAGAAATAAAAAATGCAAGATGTCCCAAAAATCATAGTGCAGTTTAAAGTTTTGATAGCTTAAATTTTGAGGCAGCTAGGTGGTTCAGGGGATAGCATATCAAGCCTGAATTTGGGAAGACTCATCTTCCTGAGTCCACATCTGGCCTCAAGTAGTTACTAGCTATGTGATTCTGGGCAAATCACTTAACCCTTTTTGCCTCAGTTTCTTCATCTGTTAAATGAATGAAGAAGGAAACAAAGGAGCAAACCACTCCAGGGTCTTTGCCAAGAAAACCCCAAAGAGGGTCATAAAGAGTCAGACATGACTTAAAAAATGACTGAAAAGCTTAAATGTTAAGTTTTATTAGTTACAACTACACTAAAACTTTTAAGACATGCTATATAGAGACCTAACAGAAGAAATTAAAATTACATGGGAACTGAATGAGGCAAATGTTGTCTTTATCATAATGTCTGTTACTTCTGTTATTCCAAATAGGATTTCAGTAAACCTACAGAAAATGAGCTTCCATTCCAGTGCTATTATTCAAATACAAAACCAGACATTTCATCCACTTGTGCAATACTTTACAAAACACTAACTATAAAAGAATAACATCAGGATATATACTTGCCCTTGGACCATTTATATATGAAGAAAAAAAAGAGAACAAGCCAACAATGACAGCAACAGATTCAGAAAGTATCCTAAATTTAAAAAAAAAAAAGGCACACTATAACAAAACACAAAGCCTATTCCAAGGCATTTATGGAAATATAACACTTGTCATCAAAAACAAAGTAAGAAGATAGACATTCTCAGAGCACATGATAAACAAGCAAAACCTTACAGACATACTTTTGAAATAATAGACATCACTTCAATGAGCAGTAGTAAAGGTTGACAATAGGTATAAGCTATTGTATTTGTCAGATGTGCTTTATCCCTGGATGGATCCTAGGTAGTAACTAAACAACATAAATGGGATCAAATGGTCCGCCATGGATAATATCCAAACTCAACTAACTATATGTCAACAAAGTTGTAGTCAGTCAATAAGCATTCATTAAGTGTCTATTATGTGCCAAGCTTTGTGCTAAGCACTGTGTATACAAAGAAAAGTAAAAGATAGTCCCTGCCCTTGAGAAGCTTACAGTCTAACAGGAAAAACAACAAGCAAACAAATTATGTCCAAACAAGTTATATATACAGACAGGGTAAATAGGAAACAATCGACAAAGGAAAGGTATTAGAATTAAGAGGAATTGGAAAAGGCTTCCTATACAAGGTATGATTTTAGGACTTGAAGGGAGCCAGGGAAGCCAGGAAGTGGAGACAAAGAGGAAAAACATTCCAGGCATGGAGGTGAATCAGAGAAAATACCCACTGACGAGAGATAGAATATCTTTCATGTGGAATAGCCAGGTGGATAGTATCCCTGGATACTAGTACATGGCAGGGCATAAGAAGATTAGAAAGGTAGGGGTGAGTCAGGTAATAAAAGGCTTTAAATGACAAACAGGGGATTTTGTATTTGATTCTGAAGGTTATAGGGAGCCTTTGGGATTTGTTGAGTATTAAGATTGAACCAGTGCTTTTAAAAAAATAAAACATTTTTGCTACTGAATGGAGGACAAATTGGAGTAAGGAGAAACTTGTGGCAGGCAAATCAACCAGCAGGATATTGCAAAAGTCTAAGTGTGAGGTGATGAGAGCCTATACCAAAATGGTGGCAGTATCAGAAGAGAAGTGGGGACCCATTCTAAAGTTGTTGCAAGGTGAAATCAACAGGCATTGACAAGAGATTGGATTATAGGAAGGTAGGAAATAGTGAACAGCCAAGGATGATGATAGAAGATTGCAATCTGAGGGCACTGAGAGGATAGTGATGCCCTTGACAGCAATAGGGAAGTCTGGATAGGGAGAAAGCATAGAGGGAAAGATAATGAGTTCAGTATTAGATATGTTAAGTTTTAGATGTCTTCTCAACATTCATTTCAAGATGTCTTAAAGACAGAAATGAGAGACTGGAGATCAGCAAAGAGGTAAGGGCTGGATAGGCAGATTTAGATATCATTAGCATATAGGTGATAAATAAAACCATGGGAGCTGATAAGATTCTCAAGTGCAGTAGTATAGAAGAAGAGAAGAGGGACCAGCAGAGAGCCATGTGGGGCACCCACAGTTCATGGGTGTGACCTGGATGAAAATCTAACAAAATAAAAAAGGAGCCGTCATGTAGGAAGAGAATCACAAGAGAATGGTATCTGAAAAACCTAGAAAAAAGAATGTCAAGGACAAGAGAATGACTGACAGTGTCAAAGGCTGCGGAGAAGTCAGAAGAGCATTAAACAAATGGTTTTCATTCAGAATTGTTTATAGAAACAGAGAAGCTCATGTTAGTATTCAGGAGCAGGTCATTGCACCCAAAAATTATAGAGAAATAGCACCAACGGCAACTATGAATATGCCAGCACAATTCTGAATCACAAAATACAACTTATAGAAGACAGAAGCAAAACATTTATTCAAACACCAGAAAGCCAAATCCCAACACCAGAAAACTGAATCCACCATAGCAACAAAGAAGCCAATATACCATAACACAGCAGGAAGTCACACCATCCTTTAGTCTTCCCACAAACAAACCTAGCTATCTGTTTGCCTGCATCTTCTCTCCTCCCTCCCTCTGCTCTGACTCGCAGGTTCCCCTGGGCTCTGCTTCACCCTTTCAGTGAGTTCTTCCCACCACAGGATCCATGTAATTACACTCTGACTATTTGGGGGCAGGGAAGATCTTCAAATTACCATTACCATTACAATGATTGATTTAGATTATGCAAGGAAAGAATAGAAATTGTGCAAGGTATCACTGCAAGCTGCCAGAAAAAAAAAAAACAGTCAATTAACAAAACATGGCCCTTTGGCTAGAATTATACATCAGAAGTTTCCTAGTTTTTCTAAACTAATGGCCAACAAATACCTATATTACAAATAAATATTCTTGAGAATTCAACAAATAAACTACACTGAAACTGTCCTATTTTCACAGACACTGCTATTTCCTGCAATTACCCAAATATAACATTCATCTGCAAAAATTGAAAAATAATGTTTATAATAGATAGGTATTACCATACCAAATGCTTATAAATGTCCAAATTGTGAAGGATGAAAAGCTTTTGAAACACAGAAATGTAGAAGAAATTAAAATAATTTGGAGAAAGTATGAAGTATATGCCATTCCCTTTAACCTGTCTGCTTACTGAAGTTGTACTGAGGATGCTTTAAGCAAGACTTCAGTAGGTGTGCTTACATTCCACTACATTTATTTAATTACAAAAACCAGTTATTTTATCCACCTATATATAACACTCCACAGAACATTAAAGTATAAAAGAATAATAGCAGGACAGCAACTCTTCCCAGGACCATTTTCTATTAGAACCCCACCAAAAAGGATGAGAACAAGATAACAAAAACGAAGCAGCAACAACAATAATTGTTATTTATGTAGGATTTAAGATTTGCAAAGCATTTTACATAAATTATCTCCTTTGATGATAAGAGGAAAGGAATGAACAGTTGAATCTGTTTAAGATAGTGTTGTATACATTGATTTAAGGTTCACTTGAGCACAGTCAAAAAACAGTTAACATGTAAATTAGTGACAATTGTAGAAATGAATAGAAAACATGAACCATTAAAAACATTTCCCACAGTATAATTTGCAAAGGGGAAATAGATAAAGCAATGAGTCACCAAAAATCAGTTCTCAGTGCTAATTAGAAAATTGTCTAAGTTTCCTCTTTCAAGAAAATCAGTTAATCAGTAAAAGGACCCAATTGAAACATGATTATTTTACAAATTCCCATTTGACTCAAAAAAGTTACAGCAACAACTTTTGGACTGGCATCCAAAATAAAATTGCACAACTGATTAATTACTTACTGTTAATAAAACTGTAATGGAAAATTGATTATTCAATAGTAGGTAAATGCTGTTTTCCACATGTCAGAAGAGGGCAGCCTATGAATACCCAGTAGAGTATCTTGTTTAATCAGGGAAAGAATGAGAAGCAAATTTTATGGGAACTGTCTACTGCCTGGGTCACCACAATGATGAAAGTAACTTCTTGATTGTCTTTGTCTCATATATAACGTAAAGCCGTCAAACCCAGTATAACATATGACTTGATGTTTCAATGTTAATCCCTATTTAACAAAGCTTTTTTTTTTAAATCAGTTCTGTTTAACCTTAAGTAGTGAGGCCAGCATGATAATATTTTCTAAGATAAATGGTCCTGACCTTTTCTTTTTCCTATTAGCAAAAAGCTATGACTATACATACTCTCTAAAGTTTGGCAGTCCTATTCTTTGTATCTGATTCACCTGCCCACACAGATCCAATATGGGAAGGTTAATGTCATGGGAAAGTCTACTGCCAAAACAGATTCTTCAAAATAGAAATTGGAAAAGAAAGCATATTTTAATCAATTCAATTAGGCATTCCTCTCTTACCAAAAAGTAACATGAAATCATAAAATAGGCAAGTGGAATGTTGCAGGAACTAAATGTATATATAATATGTATTACATATATGATATATATTTAGCTGTTTCTCAGTCATGTCTGACTCTTTGTGACCCCTCTGGGATTTTTTTTGGCAAAGATAGCCACTTCCTTCTCCAGTTCATTTTACAGATGAAGAAATCGCAGCAAACAGGGTTAAGCAACTGGCCCAGGGTCACATAGCTAGTAAGTATCTGAGGCCCAATACATATACATTAAAACTTTCTGAACTAACTTGAGACTAAGGCCATCATCACCTTTTGTGCTACTCCCTACTACGCCTTCCCTTCTCAATCACTACTCGCAATTCTATTATCATCCACCAAATCTGCTTCACACAAACATAATACAGGAGAGTTCTGAACTTCTTCCTTTCATTCTTTCCCTATGTCCAGGTCAGGTCCTAGAGATAATTCTTTTATATTATCTCAAAGATTTACTTCTCCTCCTCCCAACCTCCAACTCTCCATGCTCAAAGCAAAAATTCAGGTCCTTTACTTACCATGTACTTCATTTACAGCATTTACATCTCTCACTCATTAGTATGTGGCTCTAGCAAAACTAATAGCTTTTTATATTTTGTTAGCTTTTCATTATCTCTTATAATGATGTAGTAAGTAAAGAGGTCTTTTGAGTATTCACACCTGACAAAAACCAGAAGAAATTAAAACTTTTACTCTTAACATCCATTTTTTAAATATCCTCATCCATACACATAGATACATATATATGGTACAGGATTAGAAAGCAGCTTTGCATTGGAATATTAATATAGTCATTCACATCCTATATCTGGATTCATTTTTCACAAACATCAGTTTCGACAGGATGACAGTTTTCTACCACTTAATGGAAAACTGACCAGCCTCCATATAAAATCCAATGCTACAATGAAACATTGGTCTTACTGTTACACTGATAGAGAAACAGTCTATTAAAATGGGAAATCCATCTAAATATGCTTTTAAAAAAATGAAGTGCAGCATTTAGTTCCTCTGGCTCTACTATCAATTAGGGTGATAAGAAGGCACTCAAAAGCTCCCTTTTCAATTAAGTTTTCTACCTTCCAACTGAAATGTTCCTGTCATCGAATACTGCATAGTGATTTTTTAAAAGGCTTCATCTTAGCAACCAAGTGATAACTTTCAAATCATCAAGAATCCAAACCAATTAAATCTTAACACTAATTACTTCTTTTTAAAACAAAAGGCACTTGAAAGCAAGTGGCTGCATATACATATATGTATATATGTACATCTGTATTGTATATATTTGTGTGTGTGTGTGTGTGTGTGTGTAAATTCCATTGACATTCCTTATCTTTTCCCCCCCAGCTCAAAATTCTGTTGACAACTCATGCTCAGGCTCAAATCATCATTCAAATCATAATGAAGGCATAATTCCAATCTCTCTCTGTACATGCTAATTTCACTACCACCAGATGTAAAACCCACACAGAAATTCCTATAGAGTATTATTAGCTGGCAAGGAGCAGCATTAGAATGCATAAAGGTATCTGCTCCAGCAAGTAAATATTTTGGTTTTAATTACATTATTACCTTGTTTTATGCTGCTAATTACTACAATTTATTGTATAATTGACTCTGAAAGAAAAATATTGCCAAAGAAGTGCTTTAGTCCTAAACTGAGCATAGTAGCATATCAACAAGTTTGCCTGACTTTACGGGTCTCTTTAGGCTCTAGAGGGAAATTGTGAGTGTGTGTTATCATTATCTAGCCAAAATAATATTGTTTTATTTGCATTTGCTCTCGTAAAAATCAAAAGCCTCCAGATTTTTTAAAAATAATTTCATATATTTTTTTCCATTTGTCATGGCCAGCATTTGTTTACATGGGTTACAAACTAATTATTTAAATAATTTTTGTCCATTCTACCTTTCCTACCCCAACATAGGTAATAAACACTATAGCTCCTTTCTGATTTATTTCTCTATAAGTCACCTAGCACAATACAAACACATTTTACTTTCATATTACAGAACAGCACCATGACTCTAACTAGCCATCACTGGAAACATCATTGTTAGCTGCTAAAAAGTTTCTTCTTCAATCTCATTAATTAAAATGCCTTAAAGATCACAAGGTTAAAGCCAACAAGTGAATATTAGAAATAACAAGAGAAAGGACCAGGGTGAAAACAAATGAACTCATTCTTCGGACTCAGCAACCATTCATAAACTACATGAATAGCCCATTTGAAGTTTATGACTTCTGTTCAGACTTTCCAATGAAATAACACCTTGTCTTCACTCTGGGGCTCTCCATTGTTCTCACTGTAATTTGTATCAAATTTTAAAGGTAATAAATACTTTCAGGGAATTCTATTAGCTGAAGTTTAAGGCATATTTTAACAACATTCATTAACACACATGCTCCTTTTTAGTAAATGAAAGTTCAAGACAGCATATACATCAAAATAAACTGATCATAAACATATAGCTGAATGCAGGTATACTTTTCAAATGCCAGGATTTATCCTGGACTACTTGGCCACATTACTACCAACTTCATCAGTTGTAATGGTGACAATGCCATCTTCCTAGCTTAAGAGAGAGTAAAAATAAGTGAAGTTATATATTTCATGTATCTATGTGTGCTATGATTCTTTTTGAAACTAAAAATTTAATTTCTGATAAGGTATAGTACCATTAAAAATAAAATCAGGGAGAACATAGGACATGCATGCTTTCTTTGACCACTATTTCTACTTCTTTTATAGAGTAGATATGCATACTTTTTTTAAAAAAAAATTGGTCATTTGTCTTGAACTAATGTGCCCTCTAATGGTTAAATTGGAAGAATTGCAACTAAAAAAAACAAAAAAAGAACATATGTTAAAAGAAATGTAACTACTTAAAGGATACTTTCACTGTCTCAAAACAAAACCTTTAAGCCAGGAGTAGAGATTTGTTCAAAGAACATCTAGTAAGAATAAACATCTTGGAAGTTTTTCTATGCAATAGAGCAAGGAAAAATTACACTCAGCAGACCATAATGAAATGTGTTCAATTTTTCACAATAGTCTTCAACCTTGAAGAAGACATCATGCTAAATCTCGTATGTACTAATGCTAAATATGGATTTTCTGTGTGTCCTATCAGTTCCAATATAGACTTGAATAGTTCCCAAATTTAAGAAATGTATCTTTTAAAATTCATTGCTTCTGTATATTCTCCTTTTTCACATATCTAATTCTGGAACAGAAGCATTTCAAAGAAAAAACAACTTTACACAAATATGTTAAGTAACCAGTCTTCGAAGTTAGCAAGTTTTTCTTCATTTCATTCAGATTTTATTCTCTCATTCTGTCTGCATAACAGAGAATTAAGTGGAGATTTGGTGATTATCTAGCTAACAAAACTAATGTTGATAGCAAACCCAGAGAATTCAAACGGGAAAAGTACTCTGTGTGTTTGTGCGTGTGTGTGTATGTCAGCCAGTCAATAAGCATTTATCAGATGCCTACTCTGTGCCAAGCACTGTGCTAAGCACTGAGATTACAAAGAAAGGCAAAAGAGAATGCTTGCTCTAAAGCAGCTCACAGTTAACATGCAAATCACTGTATAAACAAGATAGAGACAAGTTAAATTGGAGAAAATTGAAAGAGGAAAAGGACTAGCATTAAAGAGGAATCAGGAAAGGCTTCTCGTAGAAAATGGAATTTTATCCAAGACTTGAAGGAAGCCAGGGAAAAAGAGAATGTATTTGTAGAGAAGAAAGGTTTCATTGTGGTTGTTGGTTTATATATATATATATATATATATATATATATATATATATATATATATATATATATATATATGTAATGAGGAATATATCAATGGAAACTAGGTGATATCCAAAATTCCGTCAGGATTTCACATTTTATGATCCCAAAGCCCCCATTCCCAAAAGACTTTATACCATTTCACTTCAAAAATGATATATATAGTTGACACTGCTTGGTTTTGTTTGTTACTTTGTTAAGTCTTTCTTTTTCCCAATATGTCTTCTTTTATCTCTAGCTCTTTTTCTGAAGGCAGAAACTGGTTTCCCTATACTGCTAGTAATAAATGAGTACCTAGTTACTAATCAATTCAGTGTGGTCTTCCTCAGATTGTCTTAATATAGTAATGCTATCAGTGAAGGACTCTGTCATTCTTCATTCTTTCCATATTACTAACGCATCTTCTCTTCCTATCATACAATTCCTTACAGGTGCCTTTGACTACTATTCTTGAGAGTTTCTCAGTGGTGTGCTTCCCCATTCCTCATTGCCCTCTTTTGCCGATTTTAAATTGTTTCAAGGTATTTGTATTCCATCCCTCAATAACAAGATCTGTAAAACATTATCATTAAAACTATGGGTCTTTGTTATTGTGGATAATATGCTCAATAAAAAAATCTTTCCAATCTATCAAAAGCATGTCAGTCTACTCTCCTGTTCAACTCTGAGCCACACTCATTGTACATCTCTACTATCTGCCCCCATGTATATACTCATGGACAAATTCTATAGGGTATTCATCCAAATGCATATTGAAATAGATGTTTGCGATACTGGATCTCTTCCTTTAAAAAGTAGGAAGATAACATGAAGATAATTTATGACCATGGGAAATAAGCTCTTGATGTGTATCTTTGTAAGTTGGATATTTTGTCCAAGCTTTCTTCAAATTGCTTTTATCCTCAAATGTTCCTTGCTGCTTTAATAGATAACACAGCAGATAATCAATCCTGTCTTCCATCAACTTTTTGGGTAAGATTTTACAGTGAATTTGCATTCTAATCTGGTGTTGCCTTTGGGGGCTATATCTGGCCATGTGCCAAGTAAGATAGATGCTTGCTAAGTCACTTTTTGGACTCTTTAATTCTCCTGTATGTGGCCACAAAAGTAACTTACAATGGTTAAACTTTTCAATATCATTTATGTTACTCATTTGTCATTTTAAAATGTTTCATAATTTTAAAATCATGAATATGTAACATTTAAATTTTAGGTTTTTAATTTTTGAATTTTAGAAATGTGTTTTTTATCATTTTGAAAATTATTTGCTTAAATGGCTAAGTTGTACGAATTATATGCAATATCCTTTTCTCATCTTATTCTTTATTCTCAGGTTTTTGTTCATTTGTACCAATTCTAATCTTAGTTCTATTTAATGGTCTTATTATACTTAAACAGCCAACTCAGAGATCATACAATCTTTTCATTTTTTGTCAAAATATAATCTATTTCAGATGAAGGGAAATATATAGTTAGCAATCATAACCGTGAAAAAATTTACAGCAAGTTTCTCTGAGAAAGACCTCATTTCTCAAACACATAGACAACTGAGTCAAATTTATAAGAATGTAAGTCATTCCCCAACTGATAAATGGTCAAAGGATATGAATGGGCAGTTTTCAGATGAAGTAATCAAAGCTATCTATAGTCAGATGAAAAAGTGCTCTAAATCACTACTGATTAGAGAAGTGTAAATTAAAACAACTCTGAGCTACTACCCCAAACCTATCAGATTGGCTAATATGACAGAAAAGGAAAATGACAAATGCTGGAGGAGATGTGGGGAAATTGAGACACTAATGCATTAGTAGTGAAGTGGTATACTTATTCAACCTTTCTGTGGGGCAATTTGGAACTATGCCCAAAGTGCTATAAAATTGTGCATACCCTTTGACCCACCAATACCACTACTAGGTTGGTAACCCAAAGAGATTGTTTTTTAAAAAAAAGAAAGAAAGAAAGAAAAGGACCTATGTGTACATAAAATATTTATAGCAACTCTTTTTGAAGTGGCAAAGACTTGGAAATTGAGTGAATGCCCATCAACTGGGGAATGACTGAATAAGTTGTTGTATATGATTACAATGAAATACTATTATGCTATAAGAAATGATGAGCAGGACACTCTCAAAAAAACTTGGAAAGACTTAAATGAACTGATGCAAAGAGACATGAGCAGGACAAGAACAACAGCATATACAGTAACAGCAATATTACATGATGATCAATTGTGAATGACCTAGCTATTCTCAGCAATACAACGATCCAAAACAATTCTGAAGGACTTAACATGAAAAAATGCTATACATCTCCAGAGAAAGAACTGGACAGTCTGAATGCAGATCAAAGCATATTTTTTCCTTTACTTTCTTTATTTTTCTTGGAGGTTTTTATCTGTGCTTTCACGACAAGACTAACATGAAAATATGTTTTGCATGACTAAACATGCATAACCTATATCAAACTGCTCACCTTCTCAAAGAGAGTGGAATGGTGGGGAGGAAAAGAAGGGGAGAATTTGGAACTCAAAATTTTAAAATACAAATGTTAAAAAAAAATTCACATGTAATTGAGAGAAAATAAAATATTAAATTTACATGAAAATACATATAATCTATTTCATTCTCTGTGATTTTATTTGGTTTTTTTCCAATGTCCAGTTCCTACCAGCATCTGAAAACTCTATCTTTTACTTAGTCTAGTTTGGTATTTTATATGTGTGTATATAGATAGATAGATAGATAGATAGATAGATAGATAACATCTACTTCCTTTAAAATCTCAATTTTGCTAACAAATAATTGTATATAGTAGTTTCTCCTAATTATGTTTATTTCTTTTCTCTTTGTTGTGAATTCACCTTATTAATTCCTTATTTTGGAGAGTTGATTTTTCTTCTTTTCTGCTTGATCACTTTAACTAATGTTTTATCCATTTTATTAGTCTTTTTAACAGCTCTTGGGTTTATTGATGCATAAATTTTCTCTCTCATAATTTCTAAGATTTCTTCTTTCATGTTTATTTTAGAATGTCTTGGTACAACCTCAGATTAGATCTAATTCAGCTGCACCTGATTCAGCTCAGCGGTATATAGTGGAGGTAATAATAGACAAACTGAATCAAGTTTCTTCAGTACAATAAGCAAAATCTTTTGACCTTAACCACTTACAAACTTTGCTCCACATAGCCAGAAGCAAATCTCTTCTTCTCTTACCTGCCCCAATAACATGAAGCAATGACCACATCTATATATTCAATCAAATCCACCATCAGGAACTACCTCAGTCTTCCTCTTGCTTCCCACTCAAGTCTTGATTTGATCATGACAAAATTATTCTACTAGAACCACATAAAACCCAGGAACTGAGGAATTTTGGTTAAGTATCAAGATTTTTCCTTGTTGCTGGTGCCTAATACCAATTTCACTAATTTGGTATATTCCTGATCCCCACTTCAGAATACCTCTCTGGATTCTAGACTTATTTTCTGCTTTGACTTTTGAGATTTTTCTAAACATTGGAACTTTGCCTTAACTTTTCCCACCAGGCTGCATTCCTCAGGATGCTTCCCTCATACCCCAGAAACCTCTCCAGATCTCTCCAGACCTAGAACCCACACCTTGCCTCATTCCTAAATGATCTAATATGTTGCCCAGGTATTTCAGCTTGTTTGTTTTAGTCTAAATGTGATTTCATTGATATAGAGAACTCCTTATGTGGGAACTTCCTGTGTCAAAACTCTTTCCATCTATTCAGATCAGCAAAATAATATCGATAAATTAAATATAGTCTTATAGAGTTACCTGGAATATTAGGAAGTTATGTGCCTTTCCTGTCAATCAGGACCGTATACCACTGAACTGAGGGTGAGGTTGAAGTAGGTCTACTCTCAGGTTATACTAGGAACTTCTAAAAGAAGTATAAAGGAAGAAATCTTTAAAATTATGAGAAAGAGAAAATTTAAAACAAAAAATGTAACACTGACAAATCCACAAGCTGTTTTTTAAATATAATAAAATTGATATGGGGAAGCTAGGTGATACAATAGATAGGGTGCCAGGCCTGAAGTCAAGAAGGCTTCATCTTCCTGAGTCCAATCAGGCCTCAGACCTATGCTTGCTATGTGACTCTGGGCAAGTCATTTAATACTGCTTGCCTCAGTTTCCTCATCTATAAAATGAGCTGGAGAAGGAAAAGGCAAACCACTCCAGTATCTTTGCCTAAAAACTCCCAAATGAGAACACAAAAAATCAGATATGACTGAAGTGACTGAACAACAAAAATTGATCATAGCTAAACTATTCAAGAAAAAAAAAAAGAAAAATCATGTTCAAAATAAACCCAGATCTTCCAATTATTTACTAAATCTTATCATTTCTATCTCCAAATTATATCTCATATATAGCCCCTTCTATGTACTCACTCTTCCATGACACACTGTAATTCAGGTCTCCATTAAATCTCATTTAGCCTAACAGTATCAATACTAATAATAATAATAATAATAATAATAATGCACTTATGTAGCACTTACTCTGTCCCAGATACTGTGCTAAACACTTTACAAATATTATCTCATTTTTATCTTCACAACAATCCTAGGAGGTAGGTGCTATTACTGCTCCCATTTTACAAATGGAAAAAAAGCGAGGCAAACAGAGGGTAAGTGATTTGTCCCAGGTCACACAACTACTATCTTATTGTAATAACATCTATTTAGTCTCTCTACATTAAGCTCCTCCCCACTCTGATCCATCCATCCTTCAAAGCTTAACATCTTGCCTGATATATAATAACAGCTGCTAAAATGATTTTCTTAAAGCATAGGCATGACTCACTCCAATACTCAATAAACTTCAGCAGATCCCTTTTACCTCGAGGATCAAACATAAACTTCCTTGCTAGAATTTCAAGCTCTTCACAACCTGGCCCCTACCTGCTTCTTTAGTTTTCTTATATATTGCTCCCTCCATATACTTATGGATCAGTCCTACTGGTCTATTTGCTGATCTTCATATACAATACCCCATCTCCTGACTCTGCTTTTTCAGTGGTTTCTCAGGCCTGGCGTGCTCTCATTCCATGTCTGTGCCCCTTGGAATCCCTGATATTCTTCAAGAATCAGATGAAGCACCATTTTTATAGAAAGACTTTACTGTTTGCCCCAGCTACTGTTACCTTTCCATTCAAGGTTACCTGGTTTCTGCTTTGTGTGATGTATATTATGCATGCCAATTGTATATATGTACATGTTGTCTCTCCCTTTATAATGTGATCTGCTTGAGGGCATGGAACATTTTTCTTTTTTCCTTTGTATCTCTAATGCTTAACATGGTTCCTGGTGCATAATAAATTCTTGTTGAGTAAATTGATTATCAACATCAAGGATGGCATTCTCTCAATTATGCCATGCTTCCTTCTATGGTCCATTCATTTAGGGAATTTTTTATAATACAACTGTGTGCTAATAAAATTCACTACTCAGTACAGGATCAGGGCTTGAGGTTAGGAATATAGAGATTTAATTTCTTTCCATTTCTTTAGAGTGAATGAAAGTCTTTCTACTCTTCACAGGTCCTCTTGCCTTGCCTCCTTCTTTTCTATTTCAAAATACATTTTCCTGTCTTCTCTTTAAGTAGAATGGGTCAGAATCAACCTAAAGGCATAGCTAGAGAAAGAAGATAATCATTCCAGTTCCACCCCTCCACCCAGTCCCTGAAACTTCTACATGTATTCATGGAATTAACCCTACATGGATAATGACTATAGTTCATCATCCATTACATTCTACATTCTTCTTCACATGTATACAATATTCAACCTGAAATTCTCAAATGCAGAAAAAAAAATTACAGGAATCTTTTAACTAACCACATGACATTTGTTGCAAGTTACAATGAAGTTTGAGGTTTAACAACATATTTTCTCTTTTTATTGATACTATGTCAAAGTGCTTGCAGCCAGAAATACCTTTTTTCTTTCATTTTTATGGTATAAGCATTATATTGTCCTCAGGAAAGAAAGCAAATTAAGGTAGAGATGAATAAATTACTACATTCTAAACAGTACAAATCTTTCAGTCTAGAGATTTTTTTAAGTTTCAAGAGATACTGGAGGTTTTTTTTCTATTCAATAAGTTAAATTAAAATTCATTAAATGGTACTCTCAGTTTGAATCTCTTATCATTAATTTTCCAAACACAAAACTGGTTTCCAGTTTGATTAAGTGATTTTTCTTCATGCAAATAAAAATATTGTTACCATATATTTTCATCTTTAAACTAATTATATTTATTATCCTCTGTTATTAAATTACGTGGCTATTTGTGTGCATCAAATATGCTCTGGACTTACTATACCAGAGTTAGGCTACCTGCATCACTCCCACAAAGTTCAAGGGGCACCCTCAAAGGATGGGGTGTCTCTTAACTAATGCTATCAGTTCAAGTCCCAATAGCTTATGTTCACCCAGTGTTAGCTTCCCATAAGTGACTAGCTCTCCACTTTACACTGATTATCTTTTACAAAGGTATATTTGTTTCAAAGACATAGTAAGGAAAAAATATCAATATTCCCCTCCCAACACCTCTGGGGAACATTCTCCCCTATATCTCTATCTCTGGGGAGAATGAGCTCCTTCTTAGCACAGTTTCTACATAACATTAGTCCCACAAAGTTCACATCCAGATGACGTACAACTAATAGATGAGCCCTCATCTTAGCTACCACTTAGCTTACCATTGAACTGAGTCTCAAAGGTTCTCACTTCTTAGGGCATCAGTGCTGAGCTGGATGCAAAATCTGGCATAGACTCTGACTTTTGGATTCCCAAATCCTGAACTGCCCTAGATTCCCCAGAGGCTCATTCTCTTAATCTTTGCAATTCACTTGATCCAAAGTCTCTTCCAGGCAGATTCATTACATCATCATCATCATCACCTTCACTATCACCATCACCATCATCATCGTAACTAACCTCTGTATAGTGCTTATTCTATGCCAGCCACTGTGCTGAGTGTTTTGCAAATATGTTTTCATTTGATCCTCACAATGACCCTGAGAGGTAGGTGTTATTATTATTATCCTCATTTCACAGATGAAGAAACTGAGGCAAAAAGAGGTTAAGTGACTCATAAAGGATGAAATAGTGTCTGAGGATAGATTTGAATTCAGGCCTTCCTGACCTCAGGCTCAGTGCTTTCTCCACTGCACTAACTCTCCTGAAAGAAGGCTCCCCAGTCCACTCCCTACTCTGTGCACGTGCCAGGCCCCCATGACACATGAAACTCCAAACACATTTCAGTGATAAAAGGAGAGAGAAAAATCAATAATTGTTGCATGATATCATAAACTAGAGATCATGAAATATTACAATTTTCAAAGAATTGAAGTTGAAAATCAATCCAAAGAGTAAAAGTACACAATAGGAGTGAGTAGTCTATAACCCATTAAGAAATTTTGAAGAAATAAATTAAAAAATGATCAGAAAAATGTATGACTAGAGGGGGAAATGGTAGCCTAGTCATATATTGAATACAAGGAATAACCAGCATAGTCCACTAATATCAAAGTAAATGTGAAAATAGTATGGAGATGGCTAATGTGGCAATATGCTTTACATGACTTCATATGTATAATGAGTATTTTATTTATTGCCTTCTCAATGGCTGGGGGAGGGTGAAGATAAGGAGATAATTTGGAACTGAAAAAATTAAAATTAAAGGCAGCTAGGTGGCACAGAGAATTTAGCATTGACCCTGGAGTCAGGAGGCCCTGAGTTCAAATTCAGCCTCAGACACTTACCACTTACTAGCTGTGTGACCTTGGGCAAGTCACTTAACCCCAATTGCCCTGCCTTCACCACCTCCAAAAAAGGCAAAAAAAAAAAAAAAGAAAATTAAAATTAAAACAATATGAAAAATGTCAAAGTGTTAGATGGAGACCCTGTGGCAAATTTTGGAAATAGACAAAAGTCACAAGGGTTGAGTAGGCATGAGTGAATTCTGTGTGATCTGTATCACTTAAAGGAATGTTCAAGTTAATGATATCATAGATCTTTGAATACTGGAGTTCTTCCTTAAAGAAGTATATAGCATGAAAATAGTTTACAACTGTGAAAAGGCATAGGGATTATTCCTCTTCCACGATACACACAGAGAATTTAATATTACATATAATTCACAACATAATAGCTTGATTGTTGCAATGACCTAAGGGGTATAGTGGGAGAAAGCAGGGATCCTGCAGAGAACAAGAAAGTGTATAAGATAGAAGAGAGGGAAAATAATTGTTACATTTATGATTCTTTCAATTTGGATTATGGGACAATGACAATATGACCTCTTCAGTTCTCAGACAGCATGATGTATAATAAGGCTCTAAATAAAAGTATTATCAATGGTGTTTGCAATTTAATTGGCTACCTTTGAAGCTAATAGGCATTCTCCAATTTCTAACTTTGACTACCAGCTGTAGTTTCAGAAAAACAGCACTTTGTTTGTCCAGCTGTTTAACCTTCTCTTATGTTTCCAGACTCTCCAGAGAACTTTACACAGACCTTTTACTAGAGCTGAGAGATATTCTCACTCAGGAGAAATCAGTCTTATAAGTTTCAGAGCACCAGTCTGTTAGGCATCCACAAGATTGTGTGTTTATCTAGCAATCTGCCTACACAATGCCTCTACCCTATTATAATTTCATTTAGCAAAAAGATGTACATCATTATCATCAACAAGTTGAATTTAGTAAGTGCTTTTATTAAATTCACTTAATAAATCCAGTCTCTTGTGTCCACTCTATTTCAGTGGAACAATATTGATCATGATAAATTCCTGAAAGGATGGTAGAGAAAGACTAAATTTTGATGAATGGAAAAATGCTGTTTTCATAGACATCATGTGTCCCAAGAACAAAGTGTAACTGTGCTGATTACAGCACCATTAATGTACTAACGTAAGTTATTTTACTGGCTGACTTAACACTCTAGTAAACTCAGATATGAATCAACAAGCATTTATGAAGTATCCGCTATGAGCCAGGCACTGTCCTGGGTGCTAAGGATATAAAGACGAAGAGTTAAATGATCGATACTCTCAGGAAACTTCAGCAGCTGCTCTAGAAGATCATTGTTGTTCAGTTGTTCAATCAAGTCTGATTCTTCATGATTCCATAGACGATAGCACACCAAAACTGTCGGTGGCATTTTCTTGGCAAAGACACTAGAGTTGTTTGCCATTTCCTTCTCCAGTGGATTTTAGGTCAAGGGTCACACAGCTAGTAAGTGTCTGAAGTGGGATTTGAACTTAAGTCTTCCTGATTCCAGCCACCTAGCTGCCTCCACTCTAGAAGATAGACTAAAAAAAATAGAAGGGACTGTTGTAATAATCCAATAGGACCTGAAGAGAAGAAAGACCTGTATTTAGATCCTGGCTCTGATACTAAATGATTACATGAGCCTAGACATGTTATTAAACATTTTTAGCCTCATTTTTTTCATCTATTAAAATGGAAATAATTCTTGCAGTAACTACCTCATAAGATTGTTGTGAATATTTTCTAAAAACTTAATGCATTGTAGAAACTTAAATTATTAGGAGTTGTGGATGAGAAAGAAAGCAAGGCAAAAAGTCTGAAAACTTTGCATACATTTAAGGGAATTCATACTGACATTTTCTATGGGTAAATATGGAGGGAAAAATATTGAAAACAATCATAGCACTCTCCCCTACAGGATTTGTATGTAGTAGGGTGGTAGCTATAACATGGCAGTGATGTTATTGTAAATACAGATACATATATACATATATTCTACATTTATAAAGTGCTTTACAGTTTACAAAACACATTCACATACATTATTTGATTTGTTACTCAAAATAACCCTTTGAGAGAGAGAGAGAAAGGATTATTAACCTCACTTTACATATAAGGAAACTCGGGGTCCAAGAGGTTAAGTGAGTTGCCTCAAGTCATACAACTAGTGAAGAGCAGAGCCAGGACTCAAATCCAGGTGTTGACTAAAGGGTTGGTGTGCTTGCCGTTGCCCTGCACTGCCCCTCCAAGGATTGTAGTATTATGTGTCTGTTAATTGTCATTCTTCTTGCATAAAGCTACAAATCAAATATGGAAAAGCAATACCAAAAGGATAATTACAATAAGAGCAAAAGAGATATTATGCATTATTAAAGCTAAGAATTTTTAATGAACAACTAGAGGATTTCAAAAGTTGTTGCCCATGGTAATATAAGCTCTGCACAAGTAAGTAACCCAGAGTGTTGGTTTCTTTTACTGAGGTTATTTCTGTTCTTGACTGGAAGACCAATGCTAACATAATCTTTTGCTATGTGCAAGTAGCCTCAGTTCTGGGAAAATTATCTTCCCATTTCTAAGTCGAGGTTTTCCATCCATTAGGAGGGATGTTGAAAGAGGGGGAGGTTTTGCTACAGATACATCACCCACTCTCTACTCCTACTTAGCACTGATCTAATCTGAAAGAGAAATTGCGCCTTGGAGGTATTAAAAGACTACCCACCCAGGGGCTAATATCCATTACACCTGGAATACCCCACTTTATAATCTCCCCTTTCTATAAAAGCACAATTATGTCCAGAAAGTTATTGTAAAAAGGAACACTCTATCCCACACCATTGTTACTTATCTTCTGCTATAGTTCTTCTCTAGCTCTACATCACAGCATTGACATGACCCTGGGTTCTAATGCACTTTACTAATGGAGCACAAACTCTGGCAGTTGGAAAGGTTTCCAATGTGGAGCCTGCTGATGGACTAGTAATTGTCAGAAGAGAAGCCCAGTTAAATCCAGAAAAACTCATCACCAGCCTGGACACAAACAGCAATTCTGAAAGAACATCTCTCAAACAAGGGTTCATGCTCTAGTCTAGAGGGATAGAAATAGAGATACACGCACAGCAATAATACCACATATCCTTTAGTTCTTGAATTACTTACCACATACTGAATGTTCTTTGGCACAAATGACCTTGCAGGAATGGGGTTCAGAAAAGGTAAGATTTAATGGAAATGAGGAAATGTCCAAAACATGGAGCATTTCAATGGAGAACAGATACAGGTAGGCCATGAAAGTAAGGGGTTCTAGGGAGTCAAGTGCCATCAGCAGATGCCAGAACACTAGAGACAAGAATGGGACAGCAGAAGGGATAAGAGTTCACAAAGGATGTCATTAGCACCACAGATAAATATTGTCTGTTTCACAATTTGGCCCAGAGTTAACGCTATCTCTTCCTGTAAACAGAGTATCCCTGAAAAATTCATGGCGAATGTAAAACTCTGGATTGTGAAATCATGATTACGTGAACTGGAAATAAGGTATTAAGACATCTCTAAATAGTCCTGGCACAATTGAACAATAACAATAGATAATTACACAATATTTTACAAATAGTATCAATCTGATCCTAACAATAACTCTATGATGTGGGTACTAGCAGTATTATTTTCTTCGTTTTATAGTGTCTGAACCTCTGAGAGGCCATTATTATTCAAAAAAAAGTATTGAAAAAAGGATTTCCATCCTGGTCTCTTCTGACTCCAACTCCAGTGTTCTTTCTAATATGCCATGCACTTCAATTTATCACTTTATTATACATACATCTGATAGGGATGTTATTATTTCTTATGGAAACAACCTATAAATTACATGGTTTTTTTCAGTATGCATTTAATTGAGAGTTTTCATATTATTTCCTTTTATTTTTAATAAAAGTGGTAAAAGGAAAAATATAAAATTCTCATTTGTTAAAGTACAATATTATTGTATAGCCATATATCTGCCTTTCAGATCTAGTATTTATGAAGTTAAATGCTCTAGGAAGTGATGTTATCTGAGTGATTACTGGTGTGAATGTTTTTGTAAGAATGTACAATCCTAACTAGCAAAGTACTGAAATATACCAAAGTCACTAAGTATCAAATTAAAGATTATTCTTATTTGTGCAGAATCCACTCCAGCAAAAAATTGAAGTAGAGGATTTGATGACCAAAAACAGTGGGACCTCCTCCTGAGATGTTATTAATTATTAGTAGGCCAGATTCTCTCAATCTCTTATCTCCCTATACACTCAGATCTCCCATTGATTTAAATCATTATCATTATTCGCTAAATGCCTTCAGTGTGCTTGGTGCTTCGCCAAGCACAGAAAAGGGTAGAATTTCTGCCCAAGGGATTTCCACTTAAGGTACATCTCCAAAATATAAGTTAAGTTGAGAAAAAGCTCTTTTTAGGTGTCTGACTCAATTTTGTCTAAGGCACTAAAAGAGGAAGCGTATGCTTACACATTTCTCTTTCTAGAAATCTATTCCATAGCTTTAATCTAGACAGCCATAGCACAAATGAAATGCATACCATTGGTCCCAAGGAAGATCAGACAAGAGGGTGGCCAAGATTTAAAGCAAACTCTCACACCCATATTTGAATACCCAAAAAAAATTTAAAAGTCTCAAAGACCATCCACCACAAAGGCTATTGTATACAATGGGCGGAACATTGGAGTTACTGACAATTCTTTTATATAAAATCACAAAGGAGAGAACTGGATCATAAATAACAAAGGAAAAAATTTCAGAAACTCTACCTACTGTTTCCTTAATTTAAAACTTCCAATCTCTCTCCTTTTTAAAAGTCATTTAAAGGTCATCTTTGCCTTCTAAAAGTATTTTTTTAAAAGTACATCTGTTCTACAGGGCACCAAGCAGTAATTCTGAAGGTATAGGATAACCTTTTATTCAAATCTATAATCATTTATTAATTTCCTACTATTCTGTACACAGGGTACTATGCTAGGAGCTGGGGATCCAAAGACAAAAAATAAAATTACCACTAGCCTCACAGATCTTACACTTTATAGAAAAAATGTCAGCTCCAATTTTTGTTTGCCATTTATTACCAGGGTGCAAGAAGAGGTAAGCAAGACACAGTGTACTATCACCTGTCCCTAAAGTTTTTTTCTCGTAAATGTATGATAATTGCCATCACATTTTTAAAATCTTTGCCTTACCTTATGTTTGTATTTGGTCAATGTAATTTTCTTTAGTAATTTGCATTTTGTTGATTCTTTAGGTTCTTTAAATAAATGCTTCATCTCCCTAGATGCAGTTAGCATGAGAAATGCCTATAGCTAATGGAGAGTTTTTCAAATTATTGCCTCCTGAAATTTGCTCTAAGGACATGGAGAATTAATTATACTATATGGAAGAAAAGAAAGCCAGTATCTAAAGAAACAGGAGAATTCACTGAATCAACATCAGCTTCCCCAGGATTTTTCTTTGCTCCTCTTCTTTATAAAGACTGAGTCCTAGATGTCATCTTGCTCTCATATTCTGCCCATTTCTCTTGATATTTCAAAATATTGGTTATTTCATTAATGTTGGCATCCTTCCAAAGATGTAAATGACAACTCCTTCATGATCTGCTATTCCCAACATTTTTCACCCAGTGACCAACTTTCCAGTGAGGCCATCCACTAACTCTGATTCACCGATGAGAATGAGGTAGGCTAATTCTCAAATGGCAGACCTGACACACGATCTATCACTAGGGTCATAATCCAAGTCTTTCCTTGGTAAAGCCCACCAGACCTTGGGCTTTTCGAGCATAGCCTTAGGAAATTCAGGGTCACCATCTCACCTCTATGAGGTTTTGCAGAACTTTGATGGATTATTTCTGAATAGTTGTCTAATCTACTTGCCATTCACCTCTTGCTTTGAACATACTGTTTGTTTTGGACCACTGTCTCCTTGCTGTCCTCAAAAGCAAGCTCATGTGATTCATTTAACTTATGACCACTAAGTGCTCTATCCTTATCCAAATTGCTTTTCTTGGTTTCATTTACTCAGTGTTCTATATTTTATTCAAATGAATCACTCATCCATGAACTACCATTCCAGGCCTTGCAATCATTGGTATTTGATAACATAAGGTACAGCCATCTTTTATTTAAAAGTTCAACATAAATCACAAAGTCTAATCTGCATGTGGCTGAAAGTTTTCCACCTCTATACTCTCCTAATTTGTCCTCTCCTAATATGTTCTTCCATTCCCCAATACTCCATCAATACCAGCTCAGTTAAATTTCTGTCTTTCAAGGCCCATCCCAAATGCCTTTTCTTCATTCATTCATGCATTCATTTATCCAACACTTACTAAATGGCTGCTAAAAGTATCCATTCCATCCTCTGAAGTACTTTGTACTTCTCTTGTAGCATTTTCTTACTAAATCTTTTATAATAACTAATGTGTGCATGTCTTATCTTCCCTACTAGACTGTAAGTTCATGAGGTTGGGTACTATGTTCTACTTGACTTTGTATTCCTTACAATATCAAACATAATATCTTGCATGTTGTAGACACTAAATATACATTTAGCAAATTAACTAGCAAGTAAATTAGTCTGTTAAAGTAGAAACAGGATAGGGATTTCCTGACAAGTTTGTAAATCCTAACTTTAATGTATTGCCAAACAAGTAGGATCTAAGCTTGTATTATTATTTTCTTATTGATGGTTAGGACCTTTTTTCTGTTTTATACAATGAGTATAGTGCCCATAGTACCTTGACACTTGATAAACATTAATTTCACAAGGATATAATGTGTTCCTGAATTTGTAGCACTATTGCTTATTGGCCTAATCTCTTCCCTTAAGCCTCACAGAGAAAATGCCCCACTGGAAGAGCAGAAAGAATTACTAGTTGTTCCTATTTCTGCCGCTTGTGGCCCTGTGTCTAACTCCCTCTTGTTCCCTCTTTTCTATTTCCCATTTGTATTTGTTCATGCATTCTAAGGGTATTTATTGAACTCCTTTTAAGACATCAACACCCTGTGCTGGATACTATATTGTTCACATTACATTGAATAAAGTGTTAATATTGTATTTGTGTCTCCTATTTCCACTAGTTTCTAAAAAAAACAACCAATTGGTTGCCTAATTGCCACTGATATATTATGAACTCATGTCTTTAATTATTTCTCATACTCACTAGATGGAGCTTAAGACTCTTGGTATACTCTCTGTTCCTTTTCAGCTTTATCCCATGGGCCATCAGAACCCTAGGTCATTTTCTCTGAATAAACTTTGGTTGTTAAATAATTAAAAGAAATGAAATATCCTTTAATAAATGGCAAGGTGAGACTGTTTTTAAGGATTATAAAAAGGGAACTTCAAAAAATAGCCATGCCTGAATATGATTCACCTCTGATTCAGAGGTGATAAAATGGACAAAGCGAAGGAGAAAAACACTGTCTTGGTGAGGAAATAAGATAGGCTGGAATCGTGAAAAGAAAGAAGAAAATCCGTGTGTACCTTATATTAAGTAAATCCAATATGTGAATTCTAATTCATGATAAATTAGGAAGTATTTTCCATTTTACAAGTGTCCACCTAAGAATACAAGCAATAATGTTCCATATGATCAAAATACATACAGGAATATATCTCTTGCATGAATTGAGGCATACATATATTGACACTTTTTATACACAGAACTCAGAGAAGGCAACCGGGTTTAGATGATGGGGCAGTGAACAGGAGAATCAAAAAACATAGCTCCTAATTTTAGTTCAGTTACTAACTAGTTTATATGATCTTGAGCACTTACCCTGTCAATTTCTTCAACTGTAAATTAAGTGTGATTTATAAAAAAATTTTTAGAGTTGGACTGTGATCCCACAACTTTCTTCTAGCTCTAACATTCTAATTCTAATAGAGACTTGTTAACTAACTGGATCCACTTCCAACTTCCTGGCTATATACAGGTTCACAGAGCCAAAACACAATGGAATCATTAATTCAAGGGAGGAAAAGCAGATTGGGGGGACTTAAATTATTCAGATGATTATATCAATCCTCTACTTCATTTTGGCAGCTCAGCTAAGACTAAAACGTGACTGTCAGTGAAGAATGGGGGAGGGGAGGTGAAGGGAGGAGAGATAGAAACAGAAAGAAACAGAGACATGAGAGAAATTTAAATAAATCTTCCTCTAAAGTCATAGCTTCTAAATGTTGGTTTAAGCAGGACATATTTAATGTTTAAAGGCAAACATTTGGCAGTTTTCTTTTTTTTACATTTCATTTTAACATTTTCCCCCTTTGGTTTCTATTTTCTTTCTTAATTATCTCTTTCCTACTTTATCCTAATTTTTATTCTTGACTGTGAATTTCCATTTAAATCCTCCCATTCTTTGTAGCAGAGCTTTTGTTCTTATATTTCTCCTATCTATCTTTTTCTTGCCTTGTTCTATTTTTTTATTATCCTTCATTATACCTTTTAACTGTTCCTTTACTTTTTCCATTTTTCCATCCTGAAACAAAATGTACTAGAGTAGAACTCTACTGAGAAAGGAATAAACAAGCATAAAAACAAAGAGGATAGATAATAGGAGATAATTAGAATGAAGATAAGAACAATAGTAACATTATCCTGTGGCAGTATTTTTTAAAAAGTTATTTCTCATTGAGCATTCTTTCTTTTTATTCTTATTGTCAGCAGCGTTTTGATTGAACTAAAGAAATAAACTATTCCACAATCAAACCTTGGTTTTCAATATTGATCCTAAACTCTCATCCTAAAGAATGCAAAATCCAAATAAAAAAATATCCTCAGGTAATTTTGTTGAAGATATTTTGGATAAGAATAGATTTGGGTCTGGATAAAGTCACTGATCTGCTTCTGAAGGAACAAATGTCAATGTGACCTATTAAAGTCAATCCTGAGCTCGGTGGTAACAATGAGCTGGGGATTAACATTGACAGCTACTTTACTGTGATTCTTTTGGACAGGAATTAATTTAATGTGTTGCTGTCAAATGAAACAAAAAACGAGATGGATTTACTAATGACTCTATTCTATATCACATATTTTACCACCTCTGATCTCTGTCAGGATGAGTGTGATGGCAATAGAAAGTAATAAAAAAAAAATAAAATAAAAGCAGGTCTTCATCTCCAACTGTCTGACTTACAAAGTAGATAATTTTTAATGGGTTTAATTTGCCCAGTGTTGAGGTGTCCTGAAGAGGCTTCTAAAAATGAGGTAAATGATGAACCTAGATTTACATGGACAAATCGCACACACACACACACACACACACACACACACACATGCATTCATGTATGCACACACACCATGGGAGATATTTAAGTCATTTTCCTAGGATACTTGTGTAAATAGCCTTTAAGATCCTTGCCAAGCATTAGGTTCTCTATGGTTCTCTGTGACTCATGTCACTAAGTCAAGAGCCCAAGGATTATAATGGAGTCGGGAAGAACTGATCTCTCCCTTTCCCAATTCCAGCAGCATCTATCCCAGGGCCAGACTTCAGTGCCCAGTGTCACCACGGTGATGACAAATTGCCCTTTCAAAGAAGAATTCACTGTGAGTTCAGTACATGAGTTTATCCTTAGCAAATAGTATTTACTAAGTGAGCTTAGGGAAGCTTCCTTACAAAGTAATTTGGATTCTTCTTTGTTCTTTCTAACAAAGAAACTTCAATTCACAGTTATCTCATAGCAATAAAAAAAAAATATGAACACCCAAATCTCTTCCAGGAAAATTAGCTCTCTTATCAATTAATATTTATCAAGTAACCACATTAAAAAGTTACTGACTCTATAGGAAAGACATTAATAAAAGAAATGCATATCTAGTCTGCCTATTCTCTTGGTTTCCTTATTTTTTTTACCCATCCACAATGCAAGGAGTCCTGTTCACTTACTATACATAAGTTTTTAAAAGAATCCCTGAACAAGTTACACAAACAGGTCTTTATTTACTTAATGCCTAACAAATGTTGAAAATGCCCATACTAGTGCTCCAAAGACACATATCAACAGATCTTATTTGCAACAATAACCATTAACCATTTTCAACAAGGTTAAGCAAGATCTATAAAAAGAAATCGATATTTTTGTGCCCAGGCTTTGTGTTAAGACCTTCTCACAGTGTCTGCAACATACCCTCAGGAAACCAGACACAGCAACTATCTGAGCCCCCACCTCCCTCTCCTGCTTCACCAGCGCTTGTCCACGTCTGAATTGCTCGTAGTGCCACTCTGGGCGTTCGGTGCCCCCTGCCTTTGTATTTGTTTGACAAGCCCTTGACCCCAATCATATCTAGAGTATGGTCCCAGGGAACATGCAGTCGGGTTTGGAAACCTAAGATTGCCAGGGAGGGAAAGATACGAGGAGCGAAATTCCGAGCCAGCCAAATGACTGCGCGGTTCACATTTATAAGGACCGCGATAGAGGAAGTGCCCCGGGCAGAGGTGCAGGTGGCAGCCGATCTCCAGAGACTTTTGACAGGATGGGTATGGGAACATGTTGAAAGAAAAGGGGTCTTAAAATACAGAGTCTGGACCTGTAAATGTTAGATGGCAGATTATTTCAAATACATTTCTTTGCCTAGTGTCCCTGGGTTCTATTTATTTCCTTCTCCAATCGCTCCTCTCCGCCCTGTCTCAAATCTGGGGTGATGTGGCCATACGTGATCTGCTATAGCTCTGGTCTGCACTAAGAACAGGGACAAGCAAGGAATGAAAACGCTAGCAGCTTCTGTGAAGACATTCATAAGGCATCAGGTTCTAGCAGTGCACCTCAATGCAGCGGGGACCCGAGGGGAAAGGAGGGCGGGAGAAAGGGAAGTGGAAGGGAAGCTGCCCACTCAAATCTTCATCGGAAAGAGAAAAAAACCTCTCTTCTTTTTAATTTCTCTTTTGTTTGTATTCTACCTCTTGTTCTGTTTCGTCTAACTTTCTAATCGTTCTCTTCTCTTACCCTGTCCCTCATTTATCTGCTTGTCTCTTTTCCTCTTGCTTCTTTACTTTTTTTTCTTTACTCCTCTGCTCCATCTTCCCTGTTCTGCCTTTTCTCTATCTTCTTTTCCTTCTGTTGTCTTCTTTTATTAAATTCTTCCCTTCTCACCTTCTGTGTTCATATTATTGACTCTTATTCTTTAAAGAATTACTGCTGCTTAGTTTTTCCATAATTATCATTTTTAATCTCCCACTTCCCCTTTCCCACCCAAAGAATCTTCCCTTATATCAATTTTTTTTTAAAGGAAGGAAAAAGACGTTCAACCAAACTGACCAACATTCCAAATGGAACTAAAAATAAATACAATTGAATAATACACTTTTAAAAGGGCTTGCCAATAAATCCTTTCCTTCTCTTCCTCTTCCTGAGCATGGAAGCATAATCCTAACAAATTTTGCTCAGGTCTCTCCTGAGAAAGCTTAGAAAAACTTTAGAAGTACATCATAAAATTTTTCAAAACACTGCAAAATGCACCAGAATTGGTCCATTCATCCCAACATTTTTTCTCTTAGAGTGACAAAAAGAAGTCTTTTGAGAGAAAGCAAAGAACCATCATTGCTTTTTCTGCTGTGGTCTTCAAAACCTAGAGAAACATTACCCAAACATGTTTAATTTGCCCATACTAACACATTATGGCTCCATGAATTCATTTTGAACCATTAAAAGGTGAAAGAAAATTAGATATAGTGTTTCATGCACAAATGTGCAAATAAGAACCACAAAAGACTGCTCTGTTTTAAGTTATCTGAATCGTGAATTACAGATAGTCAATTGTTGTAAAAAGTAAAAAGAGGATCACCTCTTAAATAAATTAAACACTATCTGCCTGAGCACTGATTATATAAAATGTATGCTGAGGTTAAAGTTCTTTATTTTGAAAGTCAATTTACAGAGAGAGAAGACTAAAGATACTGAAGGTACTAGGTTATATTTTTATTAGGTTATTAGAACATTAAGATACATGATTGATTTCCATATGTTGTTTGTTATTTCTATATAAAAATTAGCCTTATATATGTTATTTTCATGAAACATTTTTAAAGTAAACTGTAAAACTCTGCTTTGCATTAAAAATGTTCACTGGAAATGACTATACTGAACTCTGTATAAAGTAATAACTCTTTCTTAAACAACCTAAGGAAAAAACTCATTTCAAGCAGTCTAAACAGAGACTTTTGAATTGCTTGCAACTTACTTCAAAACGGAAAGTATCCAGTTTCCTTTGAAATGATTTCCCATTTAATACTAGAATCTGCTCGAAGATCACCTGAAAAAGGTTGAGCGGAGGAGGGGAAGTGTGAAATAACTACATGGAGATTGGGGAACAGTAAAAGAACCACAGCACCACCATGTGGGAAAGATGGAATGCTTTTCTTTAACCTCCACATTGATTGTTATTTTCCCCTTGGCATAGTTAGTTACGTAAAGAGAAATAAATAAATAAAAACAACTAAGCATAGGGCAAAAATTGAGATCTGTGAAAATAATTTTGTTAATGTCCTCTATCTCCCACAGTAATTGCTTCTGAAACAACCTTAGCCTGGGTATATCAAAATCACTGTGAAGACTGCAGTAAGAAGTTAAATACAATGGCATACGGGTTTGAAAAATTATGTTTTTAATTTTGTAAATGAACCCAAAGGCCATGTAGTGGGCACACAGTTATAAATCTCAAACTAAGGAAACCTTCTAAAAGAAAATTCATGCCTTTCAAGTTGAGTGGGATTTCATCCTTTTATTGTTTGTTTTTGTTTGGTGAGCTGAATCTGGAAAAGAAAATGCTTAGCTAGATAAATGTGAGATAAATTTGATTTTATTTTCGGGAAAGTTTTTAAGTTGGTTTTCTCATTATATCGAAGAGTTGCAGTTCACACAGAATTTGTATAACTTATCATCAATAGCATGACAAAATAGCTTTAGCCGCTTTGCAGAATATAATGAAGGTATAGATCACTGTGCCTTGGCTTTCAAAAAAATAAAACATAAGACTGCCAAAGCCAAGAAATACACATTAATGCTGTTTTCTCTCTATTATACATCTGGAAACATCATAAAGGACATTCGCATTTCCTCCTTCCCTTATATAACTTTCAAGCAATCAGAAATTTGTAGGCTGTCTAAATGAGTTTTTAAAAAATTCTTCCAACCTTAGAATTATGGAGGTAGAATAATGCCTGATGTTTATATATTGCTTTAAGGTTTTCAAAGCAGTTTATATACATTGTCTCATTGACTCCTCACAGTAACCCTGTCATCCTTCATGCTCAAAGAGGTCCAAAATGACACCATGATGCCGATGTACAATGTACAGTGTATCTGGCTATGACTGATCATATCAATACATGCTCAGAAGGCTGTCTCACAGGTCAGGCACAAATAGTTCATATGAGCATTTGGGAGGGAGATGTCTCTAAATTTGTGCATCTCATGTTTCTTTAGAGCTAACACAATTCTGTTTTGCTCACAGGGCACAGTGTCTTCTTTGATGATAGCATGTCATGTTAGATCATTCTGTGTCAGTGTCTCCCATGTTTCACAATCTATTCCAAAGTTCTTCAGAGACCTTAAAAGTGTCCTCGTATTGCTTCTTCTGACCACCATGTAAGCATCTGCCTCGTGTCAGTTCTCCATAAAATAATCTTTTAGGCAAATGTATGTTTGACATTTGAATAATGTGGCCATGCCACCAGAGTTGTTCTCTATGCAACACAGTTTGGATGCCTGACAGTTCAACTCAAGAAAGGGCTTATGTCTGGCACATTATCTTCCCAGGTGATCTTCAGAATCTTCCTAAGATAATTTAAATAGTAGTTCAATTTCCTGGCATGGTAGTGGCAGACTGCCCAAGTTTCACAGGCATACAACAATGATGTCAGCACAAGGGTTCTGTAGACCTTCAGTTTGGTAGCAGATCTAATACCTCTTCTCTCCCACACTTTCCTCTGGAGTCTTCCAAATATTGGACTAGCTCTGACAATGTGTGCATCAACCTCATCATCTATGCAAACATCCCTGGAAAGCATATTGCCAAAGTAAGTGAACTTATCCACAACATTCACAATTTCTCCAATTACTGTAACCAGTGGTTCCACATATGAATGGTGTGGTGCTGGCTGGTAGAAAACCTGTTTTCTTGCTGTTAATTGTGAGGCCAAAATTAGCACAAGCGGCAGAGAATCAATCCATACTTTGTTGCATCTCAGTCTCAGAAGGTGGATTGAGAGCACAATCATCTGCAAACAAAAAGTCACACACCAACTCTCCCTCCACTTTAGTCTCAGCTTGTAGCCTTTTCAAGCTAGATAATTTAACCATCAGTGCAATAGTTGACCTTGATGTTATTTTCATCCTCCTTTGAAGGTGTCTGAAAATATCACTGGAAACAGCATGCTAAAAAGGATGGAAGCAAACAGGCAGCTCAGCTTTACTCCTTTGGTGACTGTGAAAGTATGACAGCATTGTCCATTATCCAGAACCCATGTAAGCATTCCATCATAGAACCAGCATACAATACTGGTGAACTTACCTGGGCAACCAAATTTTGGGCATGATTTTTCACAGGCCCTCAGAACTAACAGTATCAAACACTCAGATCAACAAAGGTTGTTTACAGACCTCTGTTATGCTTCTGGTCTTTCTCCTGGAGTTGTCAAGAAGCAAACACAATATTAACTGTTCCTTGGCCCTTTAGGAAGCCATACTGGCTCTCAGGTAGATGACTATCTTCCAGGTGAAGGACCAGCCAATTAAGGAGAACTTTGGCAAGAATCTTGCTGGCAAAGACTAAGGAAGAGACACCATCGTAGTTGTCACAGGACAAACTATTTCCTTTTCCTTATTATATAGATGAATAATAAAAGCATCTTTCATCTCCTGGGGAAATCCTTTTGACCTCCTCTTGCCATATAACTCAGAAGATTACCATCAGCTTTTGTATGCACAGTAGACCCCCTGCCTTTGTAGATCTCTGCTGGAATAGAATCAGTACCAGATGCTTTGCCATGTGAGACAAATCTAATGGCATTCAAAACCTCTTCTTCAGTTTGAATTTTAGCTGGAGAAGGATTGACTTCAACCTGGGATAAACAATCAATGGCTTCAGCATTTTTGATGATGATCTATTGAGGACAATATGGAAGTGTTCTGGCCATCTCTCTCAGATAATGTCCTTATCATTGGTCAGTGTGGCTCCATCAGTTCTGAGTAGTTGAGATGCAACAAAGATCTTTGGACCATAAATAGCCTTCAAGGCATCATAAAAAACACTTTAGATTGTTACTATCAATGCAAAATTGAATTTCATCTGCCTCGTTATTGAGCCAAGAATCTTAAATCTCTCAAAGGTTTTCTTGCACTTTACTTTTGGTAGAATTAAATACTGCCTTTTTAGAGACAGGCAAACTATCCTGCTGAGAGATGCTCTAAAGGTCTCATTTTTCTTTTAGTAGCTTCTAAATTTCCCTATCATTTTCATCAAACCAATCCTGATGTTTGCAAGTGCTCTGGCCCAGATGAGTAAATTTAATGCTGTACACCCAGTCTCGGAAAGATGCCCACTCCTTTTCTGCTCCCCTGCTACCAACAGTGTGTTGACTCAGTTTTCCCTCCAAGTTGCTAACAAACTGTTCATATGTGGTGAAGAGCTCTAATCTGTTGACACTGAATCTTCTGATAGTTCTTATGCTTTGGAGTCACCACTTATGTTGAATGAAATACTTAGCTTGGAAAGGATAAGTGTATGATTGGTCCAGCATTCTGTGCCACACAACACTTTTGTCATTTTCACATCCTATTTGTCTCTTCTCCTTTCAATGGCATAGTCTATTAAATGCTGACGTTTGCTGCAAGGGTACATCCATGAAATTTTGGTGCATTTAGGCAAATGGAACACAGTGTTGAATATGAGGTCATGAGATACACAAGTCTTCAATAGTAAATGACCACTGCTATTGCTCTTTCTAACACCATTCTTCCCAAGTACTCCCTGCCATGTCTGATAATCTGTGCCTATTCTGGCATTAGTCACCCAGAATTATAAGCTTATCACCTTTTGCACATTGATGATGAGGGTCGTGGTGGGAACATACATAATGATGATGGTGGAGTGACACTTTCCTGAAAGTGGCAATCACCTGTTACACATTCCTTTTGGGAGGCATACAAACTTGTTGACTACATTAGATTGCAGAACCTATGCCAGCTTCCTGGTGCTCCTCATCACTACTGCCACTCCAGAAAATTGTGTATCCAGTTCTAATTTCATTAATCCAGCCTTCATCTGCCTGCTTTCTTTCATTTAGGGTTGCTATTTGGATGTAATACCTGCTGAGTTTTCTCACAACAAGATCTCTTTATCTTTCAGGTCTACTTGATTTCTTATTGTCCATAAGCATATGCACATCCCATCTACCAATGGTGAGTGGAATTGTCTTCACAAAAGTTTTTGTACATGTTTTTGGTGTTTTTGACTGCAAGGTAGGATGCTCACCTGCCCCAACAAGCAGGCCAGAGTTAGGTAAAGCAGATAATTTGAGGGAAATCTTTTCTAGCCCCTTCCCTACACCAGTTGGTGAACAGTGCAGTTCTTGAGAATGTTGCTCAGACAGGGCTGCCAAATCCCACTGCTACTTAAGTTCATTGAGAAGACAGCCCTATGGCTTGGGATGCCTGTGTATAGGATTGTGACTACAGCTCCCATGGTATCCACACCTGCTGCTTCATCGATAGCCCATCACTACAGAACTTCGAGGAACATAAAATAGCAACATAGTAAAATAATAAATTATAGAATTGTTGAATAGTAAAATAACAAAATAATGAAGTAGAAAATGCTATGGGTAATGTCTTCTGACTTGCATGTAAATTGATTTAAGTAAAGCAGAGCTATGCAAAGTCATCAGCTTCATTCTCTCTTCCAAATCCATTGTAACCCAGTGGTAAGACAAAATTCAACACAACTGGAGATAGTTCTGGATGCAGAGATTTATATCTAACCAAGCTCTACATGCTCCACAGTGCCTGCTTCTACAACTTTCATGACCCATTGAAACAAAATATTCACATCCTCCTATGCTATTAGGGAAGTCTTCCTGTGCTTGAGGTAGACATCCCTCAGCTCTTGACAGGTTTGAGGTCCATTGGTTATTGTCAACCTGATTTAGCCTATCTGCTGAGAGGGTTTACCAGGGTATGGCCACTGTATATGCTATAGATTCTTAGAGCCCCAGGTGAGACTGGGTGGCAGATGGATACTGATGGAATTCTAACATAGCTTCCCTGAGCCCCAATATTTTAACTTCTTTATGGGCCCCACTGAATAGCAAGAATGTTCTGATTTGACCACAAAATCTGGCTTTAACCACATCACAGGCACCCAAACTCTAAACCACTGCCCCAGACCCAATATAGCCACTGCCTCTAGGTAGCCACTGCCCCTAGCTAGCCATTACCCTAAGACTCAATCCTCTAGCTGGCCCCTGACTTCAGATCTAATTCACATATTTCCCACAGAAACAGGTGTGTCCGTGCACTCAACCACAACTACATCATCCATCTTGACCAGACAGAACCACAATAACTAGTCAATCAGAAGGCACCACCACCAGGACATAGTTCAGAATGCTTGACCACCAAACCATAGAAGGCGTCCACCCTAATTATAGCACCTACATAGTAATAGTAAAGAACTGACCTAGAGTGAACTTATGATGTATAGAGGCATATTATAGTATCATTATCATGCATACATACCCCCCAATAGGATTTCTATATGCGTTGTGGGTAACCACATGATCAGTTCCACTGAGGCTGGGACTCCTCCCATTACTTAATTCTTTAACAAACCCCTCCTACCTTTTTCATATTAACCTTATTCCTATATTCTATGTAAATTTTGGTTGTGTAATCAGTATCATATACTCTATAGAGTTGCTAATTCCTCTAAGGAACTTAACCACTCACCAGAATGTGAAACCTCAAAACCATAATAAATCTTTCTAACTAACTTGGAGTTGGTCTGAGTCTTTGAAATTCTTTAAAGACATCCTACCACAACTCAACCTGACTCTCATCAGATACCAAAGGCAGATGAGCAGTCATGAAAGAAAGCTCAGCAGCACTCACACTAGAAGTGCTAGCCCTCCCTTGAATACACATACACCCTAAGTAACCCTTTAAGGTAGGAACCATTATTATAACCATGTAACAGATGAGAAAACTAAGGCTGTAGGAAAATTAAATTATTTGCCTAGGGTCACATAGCTTAGAATCTGAGACATGATTTAACCCAGAACTTCCCCACCCCAGATCCAGAGCTTCATCTACTACAGTTATCCTCCAATCCAAAGATCTCCAAAGTTTGAGGTCCCATCCCCTGGGAGTCCATGGAATGATTATAATGGGGACAGAGTTTAACTCTAATGGTTATGATCAACCAATTAAGGGGCGGAAATATGAGCTGCAGATTGCACACTCTCCAATAGCCAATTGAGACTTTGTCTCCAATATAACTACCCCACCCTCTTCAATACTCCCTAACTCTGGCCCCTCTCATCATTGACCTCCACCGTGTCCCCTTAATGGGCACTTGAAGAACTAAGAAAAATAATATGAAAAGAAAATTAACAGCTTTGAACAAGAGGTAAAAAACCTTACTAAAGAAAATAACTGCTTAAAAATTAGAATTGACCAAATAGAATGACTTTGGGAGATACTGGGAAATAATAAAGTCAAATCAATAAATAATAAATAAAGTCAAAAGACTGAAAAAATGAGAAAAACTGACCTGGAAAAAAGAACAAAGGGAGATCATTTAAGAATTACTGAACTCCTTGAAAGCTAGGAACAAAAAGAGCCAAAAATCCTATTTTTAAAAAGTCATAAAAGAAAACTGTCCAAATCTCTTAGAACCAGAGGGAAAAGTAGAAATAGAAAAAAATCCATTGATCACTTCCTGAAAGAAACTTCCAAGTGAAAATTCCCTAGAACATTATGGTCAAAATCCCAAGTTTCCAGATCAAAGAAAAAAATACATCAGCTAAGCAAAAAGGAAGAATTAAAGTGCCAAGGAGTCACAGTCAGGATCACATATGATTTAAAAGCCACCATTGTCAAGGAACAGGGAGCTTGGAATGATATTCCAAAAGGTAAAGGGTCTATGGTTACAATGAAGAGTAATTTACCTAGCAAGACTGAGTATAATGCTACAGAGACCTCAAAAGCATTTCTCATAAAGACCAGAGATGAGTACAAACAAAAGAGTCAAGAGCAGAATAAGATGGTAAATGTGACAGAGCAATCACAAGAGACTAAACAAGGTTAAACTGCTTATATTCTTATATGAGGAAATGATATGGGTAACCCTTCAGAATTGTGTTATCATCAAAGGCTACAGAGGATTCAAATTAGACAGAGGGCTAGAAGTGATTCTATTATATCTCCAAAGAAGAACTGAAAAGGTAGAAAAGAGGAACAAGTCACAGATATACTGCACAAGGAGAAATATATTCAACAAGATGGGGGAAACAGGGAGTACAAATCTTGATCTCATCTGAACTGTTAAAAAGAAGAAAGAATGAACATACACCTATGCACATACATAGTTGAATACAGAAATATATCTTACCCATCATGGAAATAGGAGGGAAAGGGGTAATGAGAAATAAGGGGAACCAGAGGGACAGGAAGTTAAGGGAACAATTATATATTAAATAAAATCTTAAAACAGGGATGGGAAAAAATAAAAATATATGAGAATAAAGTGTAGGGAAATACACAATTAGCAATCATAACAGTGGAGGTAAATGGGATGAAATCACTCATAAAATGGAAGAGGCAGCAGAATGGATTAAAAACCAGAATCCAACAATATATTATTCGCAAAAACACACTTGAAACAGAAAGATATGCAGAGTTAAAAGATTGAAGCAGAATTAGCTATGCTTTAGCTGTGTTTAAAAGAAAGGACAATGATGATCTCAGATAAAGCAATAGAAAAATAGACTTAATTAAAATAGATAAATTGGGAAACTACATAATCATAAAAGTTACTACACACAGTGAATTGATCCAAAACAAAAAAATTCAGAACCAGAAGAATTTCTAAGCAAACTCAATGAAATTTTTTTAGAATAATCAATTCCAATAACACATAAACTGTTTGAAAAGCATAGCTGAGTAAAGGTTCCTTCTAAATTATTTTTATAATACAAATATAGTTTAATATCTAAAATAAGAGTCAAAACAAAGAAAGAAAACTATAGACTAATAGCCTTAATGAATGAATACTGATGCAAAAAAGTCTAAATAAAATATCAGTAAAAAGACTACAACAATGTATCATTAAGATCATATTCTATGTCCAAGCCAGGTTTATAACAGAAATACAGGGCTGGTTCAATATTAGGAAAACTATAAGCATCATAGACCATATTAATAGCAAAAACACACAAAAAATCATGTGATTATTTCAAATAGATGAAGAAAGAAAGGGAGGAAGAGAGGGAGGGAGGAAGAAGGAAGGAAAGAAGGAAGGATGGAAGGAAGGAAGAGAAAGGAAGAAAGGAAAGAAGGAAGGAAGAAAAGAAGGAAGAAAGAAAAAAGAAAGGAAGGAAGGAAGGAAGAAAGAAAGAAAGAAAGAAAAAAAGAAAGAAAGAAAGAAGGAAGGAAGGAAGGAAGGAAGGAAGGAAAGAAGGAAGGAAGGAAGGAAAACGGCAAGTGTTGGAGGATCTATGGGAAACAGGTAACTTTAAGGCACTGTTGGTGGAGGTATGAAATGGTCCAGTTATTTCAGAAACTAATTCAGGACTATGCCCCCGAAAGATATTAAACTGCATGTACTCTTTGACACAGTGATACTATTACTAGATCTAACCATCAAAGGAAAAGGACCAATTTGTGCAAAAATATTTATAATAGCTCTTTTGTGGTGGCAAAGAATTAGAATCTAAGGGGGTGTCCATGAACAATGGTTTCAATATGGTATATTGAACTGATACTATAGTGCTGTAAAAAATGATGAAGAAAGTGATTTCAGGAAAAAAGAAACATGAGAAGACTTGTATGAACTGAGCAGAACCAGGAAAACAATTTATACAGTAACAATAATTATAAAAATGATAATAATAACACTTTTGAAAGATACACTTCATTCAAAACAATGACCAATCACAACTCCAAAGTATGATGTAACATGCCATCCACCTCCAGATAAGGAGATAATGAACCCAATATGCAGATTGAAGTATGTTTTCTTTTCTTTTCTTTTTTTCTTATTTTTTGGACATGGCCATTGCAAGAATTTATTTTGCATGACTATACATATTTCTAATAGGTTTTGTTTTCATGGGTGGAGGATGGGGGATAAAAAGGAGAGAATTCAGAAAAAAAAATTTTTAATGCATTTAGTAAATGAATGAATGAATGGTAGGGGATGAGACCCAGATTGTGAAGGATTTTAAAGTCCAAAGACAGTATTTTATATTTGATCTCGAAGGTGCTATGTAGCCACTGGAGTTTGTTGAATGAGGGTGTGGTGTGTGTGACATGTCTGGATCTGCACTTCAGGAAAATCAATTTGACAGCAGAGAAGAAGATGGACCAGAATAAAGAGAGACTTGTGGCAGGCAAAAAAACCCCAGCAGTCTTGTAATAGTCAAAAAAAATTAGGGTTGTGCATCAGGGTTGTGGTAATATCAAAGGAAAGTGGGGCGGGGAGGGGGGCAGAATATTGAGATGTTGCAAAGGTGAAATCAATAGGCCTTAGCCAAAGGTAAAATACAGGGGGTGAGAGAAAATGAGGATTCAAGAATGACAACAGGATTGTAAGTCTGAGAGATGGGGATGATGGTGGTGCCCTCAGCAATAATAGAGAAATTTGAAAGAAGATAAGAGTTTGAAGGGAGAGATATTGAGTTTAGTTTTTGGACATGTTGGGTTTAAGATGTCTACAGGACATTCAGTTTGATATATCTAATATGTAGTTGGAAGACTGGAAGACAGCAGAGGAAACTGGGAATCAATTGGAGTGAATGGGTGTAATGCCATGCACGAGCAAGTGAAATAGTGTGGAAGGAAAGGAAAAGAGAATCCAAGACAGAGTCCAGGGAACATTCACGGCAAGTGAGAATGACCTGAATAAAGATCCATCAAAGGAGATTGAGAAGGAGCAATAACTTAGATAGGAGGAGATTCATGAGAGACTTATGCCTCAAAAACCAAGGGAGAAGAAACTGTCAAGGAAAAAAGAATGACCAGCAGTGTCAAAGATCAAAGAGAGATCAAGAAGGATGAAGAAAATGCCTTTGGATTTGTCTATTAAGAAATCATTAGTAACTTCGGAGAGAGCAGTTTCTGTTGAATGACAAGGTCAGAAGTCAGATTGTAGAGAGTTAAGAAAAGAGAGAGAGAAGAGTAAATGGAGGTACCTATTGCAGACAAGCTTTTCAAGGAGTCTAGCCACTGAAGGCAGAAGAGATAGGGAACAATAATTAATTGGGATGACTTGATTAAGTGAGGATTTTTTGAGACTGAGAGAGACACAGTATGTTGGGTTTTTTTATTTGGTTTTTGGTTTTGCTTTTTGGTGGGGGAGAAGACAGGGCAGTTGGGGTTAAGTCACTTGCCCAAGGTCATATGGCTAGTAAGTGTTAGATGTCTGAGGTTGGATTTGAAGTCAGATCCTCCTGACTCTATTTGGTGCTCTATTCACTGTGCCATCTACAGTATGCTTTGTAGACATTTTGTAGACAAGGAAGCAGCCAATATAAAGCAAAGATCAAAGATAAGCAAGAGTGGGGATAACAGAATGGCAATCTGATGGAATGAGATCTCTTCATGTGAGAAAGGAGGAGATAGTGGCAGAAGGCATCTGAGTGATAAGAAACTAGGAGGATGGAAGAACAGGGATCTCTTTCTTAATGATGCCCTCAGTTTTTTCAAGAAAATACAAAGTAAGGTTTTAAGCTGAGAGGGTTTGGAGAAGGAGAATCATGGGAAGTTTGAGGAGGGATTAAAAAGGTTAGAAGAGCCTTAGTAGTGAGTGGAATAGTAAAAGAATTGCCCAGAAGCAAACATAAATTGGTAGTGGATCCAGTCAGAATGATGGTGTGATTTTTTCCCCACCTTTGTTTAGCACATGTACAGAAGTTAAAGTAGTAGATGATGGGAGTGATCCAAAGCTCACACTTAAATTATAGTGCCAGTAAATAATAATTAGGAATTATTTTGCCTAACACTATGTCCATAAATGAAAAAAGCTTAGTGAAATGGATGAATATTTACAAAAATATAAATTGCCCAGATTAACAGAAAAGAAGTAAAATACTTAAATAACCCCATCTCAGAAAAAGAAATTGAACAAGTCGTTACTAGGAAAAAATCTCCAGGACCAGATGGATTTAGAAGTGAATTCTATCAAACATTTAAAGAACAATTAACTCCAATATTATATGGACTATTTGGGAAAATTGGTGAAGAAAGAGTCCTACCAAATTCTTTTTATGATACAAATATGTTACTAATACCTAAACCAGGAAGAGTCAAAACAGAGAAAGAAAATAGAACAATTTCCTTAATGAATATAGAAGAAAAATTTTCAAATACAAAATTAGCAAAAAGATTACAACAACTTATTGCAAGAATAAATACATTTTGATCAGATAGGATTTATGCCAGTTATGCAAGGCTGGTTCAATATTAGGAAAAATATCAGCATAATTGACCATAGCAACAACAAAACTAACAGATTGATTATCTCAATAGATGCTGAAAAAGCTTTTGACAAAATACAACACCCACATCTATTAAAAAACACTAAAGAGAGGCGGAGCCGAGACGGCCAAACTAAAGTAGGAACTTTTCTAAGCTCCTCCATGAATTTTGTCACTAACCTTTAAAAAGTGAATCTGAATACATTTTAGAGTGACAGAACCCATTGGGAGACTGAGCGTGGCAAATTCCCAGCCCAGGAAAGTGCCCATGTAGGTCTGGGCAGGGGGAACATGGAGCGCACAGGGGCTGCACCAGCACAGATCTGAAAGCAGACTACAGCAAAGTGAGAAGGAGCCCCAGCCAGCAGACTCACCCACTCTAAGGATGATTTGCAGCTATCTCACCACAGAAAAGAGGATTGGTAGGAGCTGGGTAAGAGAAAGTGCAGTGCCCACAGCATCAACAGCAGCTTCTCCTGGGGCTACTAGCCTACAGCGTAGATGTTTAAAAATCACCTACCTGAACTTCCAGGAGCCAAGATAATGGAGTAAACCCTAGCTGCTCTGATTCCCCATCACTGACCCAGAAAACCCAGAGATAAATGTCCCACCTAGAGTAAAATCCTAAAATAGTGGACACAGCCTCAGGTTTGGGAGACATTGAAGAATGGTGTAACTGAAGCAGTATGAAGTCTGAAGTGAAGGGTGGGAAGCATGCCAACAAGGACCACCACAGCCGACCAGCAGGAGCTCCCAAAGCCAAGGTGGGTGGAGCCAGCAAGCACTAACAAAGCAAGCCCAGGTGGGCCTTAGCATCTCCAGGGGAATCTGCAGAATGTACACACCAGTGCTGCTGGCCACCAGCTGCTGAGCCTGCCTGAGCTGTAGCCCAGAGACACAGAGGTGAAAACCTGAAGTGCAGACCACCCCTCCCCCCAGATTACTCTGTGAGCCTCAGGGTAACTCAGGGGAAACACTCATATTCCTGGCCTTGGCCTCAGTGCAGACACCCAGAGACCTACAGCACACAAAGTCAACAACAAGGCCCTTAGCTCCCAGCCTGAGAAGCCCAGTCAGGAAATAGGCAATCACAATGGGTAAGAAGGAAGCTGAGAAATCAAAAGCAAGGAAAATTATCTGATCTTATTAGAGTGAGAAAGAACAACCAAATACAGAAGACAACATGGACTCTATACTCACACCTGAGACCACAGATGGAAATATGAATTGGTCTCAAGCCCAAAAAGCATTCTTAGAGGAGCTCAAGAAAGATTTTTAAAGCCAAATTAAAGAGGCAGAAGATAATTTTAAATCTACAGTGACCAAATTGGGGGGAAAAAAATCTCATTGAAGAAAACAAATCCTTAAAAAGTAGAATTTGTGAACTGGGACAGGAGGTTCAAAATCTAACTGAAGAAAATACCTCCCTAAAAATGAAAACTGAACATATGGAAAAGGAACTTCAAAAATTAACCAAGGAAAATAATATGCTAAAAATTAGAATCAGTCAAATTGAAGCTAAGGACTCTATGACACATCAAGAGTCAGTCAAACAAAACATAAAGATTGAAAAATTAGAAGAAAGTGTAAAATTTCTCACTGGAAAACCAGCTGACCTGGAGAACAGATCCAGGAAAGATAACCTAAGAATTATTGGTCTACCGGAAAGCCATGATGAAAAAAGCAGCCTGGACAACATCCTCAAAGAGACTGTCCAAGAAAACTGTCTTGAGGTCTTAGAATCAGAGGGTAAAATAGTTATTGAAAGAATTCTCTGGACTCCTCCTGAAAGAGATCCCAAATTGAAAACTCCAAGAAATATAGTAACCAAATTACAAAATTACAAGGTCAAGGAGAAAATACTGCATGAAACCAAAAAGAAACAATTCAGATATCATAGAACTACATTCAGTGCTACACAGGACCTAGCAGCTTCTACATTAAAAGATCAGAGGGACTGGAATTTGATATTTCATAAAGCAAAAGAGCTAGGACTGCAACCAAGGATCAACTACTCAGCAAAACTGAGCATCAGGCAAGAAGATGGTCATTTAATGAAATAAGGGACTTCCAGACTTTCCTGATGAAAAAGCCAGAGCTCAGTGGAAAATTTGATCTCCAATTACAAGACTCAAGAAAGACATAAAAAGATAAACAAGGAACACACACACACACACATCTGGGATTCAATAAGAGCAAACTGTTTCTATCCCTACATGAGAAGCTGATACCTGTCAATATTGAAATTTATATAATTATCACAACATTTAAAATGTATATACATAGATAGAGGGTATGGGTATAAATGAATTAATATAATGATAAAAAAAACCTTATTAAGGGGTACAAAGGAACTGTAATGGGAGAAAAGGAAAGGATGAGGCAGAAAAAGGTAAACTATGCCACATAAAGGGGCTCAAAAACATACTAAAGTGGAGGGGAAGGAAGGAAGGAGATGAACATCATATGAACTTTGTTCTCATTGGTTCTGTTTCAAAGAGGGATCAATATAATGAGTTAAGTTTAGGATTCTAATGTGAAAAGACACAAAAACTCATTATAATAGAGGGAAAGGACAGAGGGAAAGGAGTATTGTATGAAATTTACTCTCATTGGTTTGGGTACAAGGAGGGAATAACATACTCAATTAAGTATAAAAATCCATTGTGCCCTACAGGAAGTGGGGGTGGGAGGATAAAAAGAAGGGTGTTTCAAGGGCAATGTTAGTAAGATGAAAGAGCAGGTAAAGAGGGGGGCACAGGGAGGAAATACTGAGGGAGTTGCTGGTCAAAAGGAAAGCTCTTAAGGAGGGAAAAGAAGAAAGAAGGAACAAAAACATAAACAGGGGAGGGAATAGGATGGAGAGAAAGACACAGTAATTATAACTGTGAATGTGAATGGGATGAACTCTCCCATAAAACAAAAGTGGATAGCAGAATGGATTAAGAACCACAGTCCTACAATATGCTGTCTACAAGAAACACATTTGAAAAAAGGGGTTATGCACAGAGTAAAGTTAAGAGGTTGGAATAGAATATGTTATGCTTCAACTAAAGTAAAAAAAAAAGAAGCAGGGGTAGCAATCCTTATCTCACATAAAGCAAAAGCAAAAATAGATCTAATTAAAAGAGATATGGAAGGAAACTATATCCTGCTAAAAGGTGTCATCAAGAATGAAGCAATATCATTACTTAACATATATGCACCAAATGGTATAGCATCCAAATTTCTAGAGGAGAAGTTAAGGGAATTAGAGGAAGAAATAGATAACCAAAACTATACTGGTGGGGGACCTCAATCTCCCCCTCTCTGAACTTGATAAATATAACCTCAAAATAAACAAGAAAGAAGTTAAGGAGGAGAACCCTCATTGAATTTGGCTTAGAGAAGGAATGACATACACTCTAAATTGGGTATCTTGCCCTATAGGAGAGTAGGGAGGATGGGGACAAGAAGGGGGATGATGGAGGGGAAGGCAGGGGGGAGGGTTGTTAGAAGCACACACTTCTGTAAAGGGACAGGGACAAAGTAGAGAACGGATCAAGGGAGGGCAGAATAGGAAGGAGGGAAATATAGTCAGTCTTTCACAATATGTCCATTGTGGAGATGCTTTGCATAACTACACATGTACAGCATGTATTGAATTGCTTGTCTTTCCAGTGGGGGTGGGTGACGAGGGAGGAAGGGAAAGAATCTAGAATTTAATGTTCTACAATCAAATGTTAAAATATACATATGTGTATATTATTATTATTATTATTATTATTATTATTATTATATTACATGCAACTGGGAATTAAGATATACAGCCACTGGGATAGGGAGGTCCATCTTGC
>CM053586.1:126975329-126995365 GCA_028646515.1 Pseudochirops corinnae
TGGGACTCTTCCTACTTACTTCCGGCTGACTAGATAATGAAGACTCCAAGACCGAGGCCCAAGACGATGATCCGGATCCAGGCTGCTCAACGCGAGAGCACTGGCCTGAGAACAATCACTTAGTCCCCCTGCTGTCTGCAGGCCACAGGCGGGAAGCTGCAATGAGGAGGCGGGTGCAAAACCTCTGCCTTTCGCTTTTCCGCTCTGGAGGCCTTTCGGCCAGACTGCTTTTCTCCCCCTTTCGCAATTCCCACTTAGCTAATTCTTAATGCTGCTTGCAGCTGCTGCTAATCCACTCACCAGAGAGGCTCCTCCGCTCCTCCCATCCAGCCGCTCCCGGGGCACAGTTGCGGCATCAGGCCAGGCTGGTTTCGTTTGCAGTGCTGATATGGTTCCTTGTATACGAGCTGACTTTAGTGGGAAGTATCTTTGTGTGCGTTTTGGAGTTCTAGGATTGGTTTAGAGTCCTATTTTATGGGTATTTTGGGGTGGCTTTGTGAGAGCTGCAATATGTTGCTGCTGCTACGCCGCCATCCGAACAGGCAGTTTTCAAAGGTAGAAATTGAAGATATCTATAAGCATATGAAAAAATGCTCTAAATCACTATTGATTAGAGAAATGCAAATCAAAACAACTCTGAGGTGCCATATCTCATTGGTCAGAATGGCTAAGATGACAAAACAGGAAAATGACAAATGCTGGAGAGGATGTGGAAAAAATTGGAACATTAATGCATTGTTGGTGGAATTGTGAACTGATTCAACCATTCTGGAGAGCAACCTGGAACTGCCCAAAGGGCTGTAAATAATTGCATATCCTTTGACCCAGCAATACCTCTACTAGGGTTGTATCCCAAGGAGATCATAGAAGTGGGAAGAAGACCCATATATACAATAATATTTATAGCAGATATTTTTGTGGTGGCAAAGAATTGGAAATTAAGGGAATGCCCATCAATTGGGTAATGGCTAAACAAGCTATGATATATGAATGTAATGAATACTATTGTGCTATGAGAAATGAGGAGCAGACAGACTTCATATTTACCTGGAGAGACTTATACAAACTGATGCTGAGTGAGAAGAGCAGAACCAGGAGAAATTTGTACACAACTGCAGACACAGCATATGTGTGATGACCAACTCTGATAGACTGAACTCTTCTCAGCAATGCAAGGTTATAAGACAACTCCAAAACATTCATGACTGAAGGAAATGTCTACATTCAGAGAAAGAACCAGAAAGAACTAGAAAGAACAGAGTCTGAATGCAGATTGAAGTAAACAATCTGCTCTCTTCCTTTTTCTTGTTTGGTTTTATCTCCTCTTTCCCATTGTTCATTCCATCATTTACAATCCTTCTTTACAACCTGACTAAAGTCTAATGTGAAAGTATTTGTAGATCTTATACTTGATTGCATGCTGCCATGGGGGTGGGGAGGCAGGGAGAGAGGGAGGGGGAGAAAATTTGAAACTCAAGGGATTGTGGAACCGAATCTTGTAAACTAAAACAAATTAATAAAGACCAAAAAAAAAAAGAATGTGCCAAAGGGGAATAAAAAGGGGAAAAAAGAGAAAAACACTAAATACCATAGGACTAAATGGAGCCTTCCTTAAAATGATAAGTAGCAGCTACCTAAAACTATCAACAAACATTATATATAATGGGAATAAACTAGACGCATTTCTAATAAGATTGGGGGTGAAACAAGACTATCCATTATCACCACGGTTATTCAATATGGTTCTGGAAATGTTAGCTGTAGCAATAAGAGAAGAAAAAGAAATTGAAGGAATTAGAATAGGTAAAGAAGAAACTAAGTTACCACTCTTTGTAGGTGATATACTTAAGAGAATCCTAGAGAATCAAGTAAAAAACTACTTGAAATAATAAACAACTTTACAAAGTTGCAAGATAAAAAATAAAACCACATAAATCATCAACATTTCTATACTTTACTAACAAAGTCCAACAGCAAGAGATACAAAGAGAAATTCCATTTAAAGTTACTATAAACATTATAAAATATTTTGGAGTCTACCTGCCAGAACAAACCCAGGAACTATATGAATATATTTACAAAATACTTTTCATTGCTCATAGGTAGGCTGAGCTAATATAATAAAAATGATAATTTTACCTAAATTACTTTATTTATTCAGAGCCATACCAATCAAACTACCAAAAATTATTTCATAGAGCTAGAAAAATAATATCAAAATTCATCTGGAACAATAAAAGGTCCAGAATACCAAGGGATTTAATGAAAAGAAATGCTAGGGAAGGTGGCTTAGCCATACCAGATCTTAAATAACATTATAAAGAAGCAATCATCAAAAATACTAGCTAAGAAATAGATGGTAGATCAGTGGATTAGGTTAGGTACACAAGACACAGTTGTCAAAGACTATAGCACTATCTACTGTTGATAAACCCAAAGACCCCAACTTCTGGCATAAGAACTCATTATTTGACAAAAACTGCTGGGAAAACTGGAAAATAGTACAGCAGAAACTGGGCAAAGCCCAACATCTCATACCATATACCAAAATAAAGTCCAAATGGGTACAGGATTTAGATATAAAAGCTGATACTACAAAGAAATTAGCAGAGCAAGGAATAGTTTATCTGTTAGATTTCTGGAGAATGGAGGAATTTGTGGCCAAAAAAGAGATAAAGAACATTATGAAATGCAAAATGGATAATTTCAATTACAATAAATTGAAAAGTTTTTGCACAAACAAAGCCAATGAGCCCAAGATTAGGAGGGAAGCAGAAAACTGGAAAAGAATTTTTACAACTAGTAAAGGCCTCATTCATTTCTAAAATATATTGAGAACTGAGTCAAATTTGCAAGAATACAAGTCATTCCCCAATTGATAAATGGTCAAAGGATATGAACAGGCAATTTTCAGAGAAAGATATTAAAACTATATTTAGTCATATGAAAAAAAAACGCTCTAAATGACTATTGATTAGAGAGACAGAAATCAAAATACTTCTTAGGTACCACATCACACCTATCAGATTGGCTAACATGACAAAACAGGAGAATGATAAATGTTGGAGAAGGTGTAGGAAAGTTGAGACACAAATTCATGAGGACCAATCTAGCTTACTTAGTAGAAGAAAATTCATCACCAAAAAGAGCAGTCAATGAAACAGAAAAATAAAAACTGACCCTCCATATTATATGGCCACCTTCTACTTTTTTTAATTAATTAATTAATTTCTTTTTCATTTTCAACATTCATTTCTATAAGATTTTTGAGTTCAAATTTTCTACCCATCTCTCCCCTCCTTCCCACATCAAGATGGCGTGCATTCTGATTATCCCTTCCCCCAGTTTGCCCTCCCTTTTATTACCCCACCCCTTTCTTATCCCCTTCCATCTTACTTTCTTGTAGAGCAAGACAGATTTCTATGTTTCATTGCCTATATATCTTATTTCCCAGTTGAAAGTAAAAACAATTTTTAACATTTGCTTTTAAAACTTTGAATTCCTAATTCCCTCCCTTCTTCCCTCACCACTCACCCTCATTGGGAAGGCAAGCAATTTAATATACATTATAATGTGTAGTTATGCAAAATACTTCCATAATAGTCACATTGTGAAAGACTAACTATATTTCCCTCCATCCTATCCTGCCTTCCACTTATTCATCTTTTCATGCAGGAATGTAAACAGTTCAACTTTAACAAGTCCTTATGATTTCTCTTTCCTGTTTACCTTTTCATGCTTCTCTTGCTTCTTGTATTTTAAAATCAAATTTTCTCTTCAGCTCTGGTCTTTTCATCAAGAATGTTTGAAAGTTCTTTGTTAATGTCCATTTTTTCCTCTGAAGTATTATACTCACTTTTGCAGGATAAGTGATTCTTGGTTTTAATCCTGGCTCCTTTGACCTCCAGAATATCATATTCCAAGCCCTCCAGTCCCTTAATGTAGAAGGTGCTAGGTCTCATGTTATCCTGATGGTGTATTCACAATACTTGAATTGTTTCTTTCTGGCTGCTTGTAATATTTTGTCCTTGATTTGGGAACTCTGGAATTTGGCTACAAGATTCCTAGAAGTTTTCCTTTTGGGATCTCTTTGAAGAAGTGATTGGTGGATTCTTTCAATGTCTATTTTATGCTTTGATTCTAGAATATCAGGACAGTTTTCTTTGATAATTTCTTGAAAGATGATGTCTAGGTCTTTTTTGATCATGGTAGTCCAATAACTTTTAAATTATCTCTCCTGGATCTATTTTCCAGGTCAGTGGTTTTTCTAATGAGATATTTCACATTGTCCTCTATTTTTTTCATTCTTTTGGTTTTGTTTTATAATTTCTTGATTTCTCATGAAGTCAGCTTCCATTTGCTCCATCCTAATTTTTTAAATTAAATTTAATGTTTATTTTTAGTTTATATCATTTCCACAAAATTTTGAGTTACAAATTTTCTCCCCATCTTTCCTCTACCCACCAACTCAAAACAGTGATCCCACTGTATACCCTTTCCCCCAATCTGCTCTCTCCTATAATCTCCCCCATGTCCCCTACAACTTTCTGTATATCTTATTTCCCAGTTGCATGTTAATAATAATAATAATAAATATTATAAACATTTGATTTTAAAACTTTGAGTTCCAGATTCTTTCCCTTCTTCACTCATCACCCACCCTTACTGGGAAGATAAGCAATTCAATATAGGTTGTACATGTGTAGTTACGCAAAACATTTCCATAGTGGATATATTATGAAAGACTGACTATATCCTCCATCCTATCCTGCACCCAATGTTCTATTCTCTACTTTGACCCTGTCCCTTTACAAAAGTGTGTGCATCTAACTACCTTCCCCTCTCAACTTTCACTCCCCTCAAGCATCCATTGTGTCATCCCCTTCCCCCCTACTCTCCTGTAGGGCAAGATACACAATTTAGTGTGCATGCCATTCCCTCCCTAAGCCAAATGCAATGAGAGTAAGGTTGACCCCTTCCCCTTTTCCTTCCTGTTCTTCCCCTCCATTGTAATAGTTATCCCTTACCTCTTCTATATGAGATAATTTACCCCATTCTGTTTCTCCCCATCTTCTCTCATTATATTCCTCTCTCACCTCTCAATTTCACCTTTTAAGTATCATCCCTTCCTATTCAATTGATCCTGTGCCCTCTGTCTATGTATACCTGTACACATATATACACACTCACATATATATTCATACACACATATACCCTCCTATATAGACATATATGTATGCATATATATATGAGAAAAGTTTCATAAGTTACAATTATTGTTTTTGCATGTAGGCATGTAAAAAGTTCCTTATGATTTCTTTACCCAGTTTGCCTTCTCATGCTTCTCTTGCTTCTTATATTTGAATGCCAAATTTTCTATTCAACTCTGTTTTTTTTTTTCATCAAGAATGCTTGAAAGTCCTCTATTTCATTGAATGACCATATTTTCCCCTGAAGCATTATACTCACTTTTGCTGGTTAGGTTATTCTTGGTTTTAATCTTAGCTCTTTTGACCTCTGGAATATCACATTCCAAGCCCTTCAATCCCTTAATGTAGAAGTTGCTAGATCCTGTTTTATCCTGATTGTGTTTCCACAATATTCAAATTGTTTCTTCTTGGCAGCTTGTAATATTTTCTCCTTGATCTGGGAACTCTGCAACCTGGCTGTAATATTCCTGGGAGTTTTCTTTTTGGGATCCTTTTCAAGAGGTGTTTGGTGAATTCTTTCAATTTCTATTTTGCCCTCTGCTTCTAAAATATCAGGGCAATTTTCTTTGAGAATTTCTTGAAGGATGATTTCTAGGTTCTTTTTTTGATCATGGCTTTCCAGTAGTCCAACAATTTTCAAGTTTTTTCTCCTGGATCTATTTTCCAGGTTGGTAGTTTTTCCAATGAGATATTTCAGGTTGCCTTCTATTTTTTCATTTGTTTGCATCTGTTTAATAGTATTTTGATTTGTCATAAAGTCATTAGCTTCCATTTGCTCCAGTCTAATTCTGAAGGAATTATTCTCTTCAGTGAGCTTTTATAATTCTTTTTCCATCTGGTAAATTTGGCATTTTAAGTCATTCTTCTCCTCATTGGCTTTTTGGACATCTCTTGCCATTTGAGTTAGCAAGCTTTTGATTCATTTGTCATGATTTTCTTGCATCATTCTCATTTCTCTTTCCACTTCTTTCTGTAGTTCTCTTACTTGATTTTCAAAATCCTTTTTGAACTCTTGCAGGGCCTATGACCAGTTCATATTTTTCTTAGAGATTTTGGATGTTGGAGCTTTAACTTTTTTGTCTTCTGGTTGTATGTTTTGATGTTCTTTGTCACCAAAGTAAGATTCTATGGTATGATTATTTTTATGCTATTTGCTCATTTTCCCAGCCAAATACTTGACTTTCTAATTCTTTGTTAAGCTAAGATTCTTCTTTCAGTGTGTAGGGTGCCCTGTCTCAAACTTCAGGGGTGTTTTGCAGCTGTTTTCAGAGATACTTCTATGGTCCTGCAAATTTTCAGCTCTTCCAAGGTGGTATGATCAAAAGCGATGTGTTTACTCTTTTCCTGGCCTATGCTCTGGTCTGTGAGTGATCACAGACTCTCTTTTCTGCCTTGGAACTGTGAGCATGATTCCCTCTCCACTGTGGCCACAAACTCTGCCACTCCAGAGCTCCTCCTTACCCTAGAACTGCCACCCAAGACTGCGACCCAGATCCAAGCAGGGCAAAGCAAGACAATCCTGCCTCAGCACCAGCAAAGAGATACCTGCAATCCCCCTCTGATCAACCACTCAATATCCCCTTTCCCCTGACAGGAGCTCCAAAAGCAGCTGCTGCTACTACTACTGCCACCACCTCCACCACCCTGCGGCTGGGGCCCAACCCCACTCCTCTCTCACCCACATCCAACAGAGTTTCCCTACTGACCTTCTAAGTTGTCTTTAGCATTTGTGGATTGAGAAGTCTGGAAACCACTACAGCTGCCAGTGATTCAGTCCCCTAAGGCCTGCTTCAGTCCTGTCTGTGCCAGCATGGCCCATGCTGGACTGTGCTCTGCTCCCAGCCTGGTGTGATAGACCTTTCCTGTCAACCTTCCAGGTTGTCTTGGGCTGGAGATTTGTTTCACTCTATCATTTTGTGGCTTTTGTAGTTCTAGAATTTGTTTAGTCATTTTTTACAGGTATATAGAAGGATTTGGAGGAGAGCTCAAACATCTTGGTTTTTTACTCCACCATCTTGGTTCCAACTTGCCACTTTCTACTTCTGCAGTAATGACAACAGAGTGACAGGAAAAAGGACAGATGATGCTAAGAAAGTGATTTTTAACATTATAAACTTAGACAAATAAAGGAAAATTTTATCATGTGCCCAAGAACAAAAAACACAATTTCATGAAACATTTGATCATTTCATATTGCAGTACTCATAAGTATTTATAAAAAGACCACTATAAAAATAACTTGTTCTACCTTTTCTCCCCTTTTCTACCTTTTTGTTCCCACTGACATTCTCCCTTATTCTCTTCTCCAGTATCTTATGTAGAGATAGTCCTCATCCTTGCCAAGACCAAGTCCTCTACATGTACCATTTCCTCCAGCTGATTCCTCCCCTCACTCACCCTCCCAATTTTCAATCTCTCCTTTTCAACTCGCTCTTTTCTTGCTGCCTAAAACAGGCTTATGTTGGCCAATCCAAAAACAAAATCTTCACTAAACTCTACCATCTCCTAAAGCCATAACTCTCTGCTTTTTTGTCTTCATTTCTTTTACTCTTCAACCCTTTGGAATCTTATTTCCAACCTCATGATTCAACTGAAACTGCTCTGTCCAAAGTTAACAATATTTCTTAGTTGCCAAATCTCATGGTCTTCTCTCAGCTTTCATTTTTCTTGACCTCTCTCCCACATTTGATACTATTGACTATACTCTCCTCCCACATACTCTCTCCTATCTGGAATCTCATGGCATTGCTCTCTCGGTTCTAATTGTCTCATCATTCCTCAATCTCCTTTGCTGAACCACCATCCATATCATACCCCCTAACTATGAGTATACTCTAAGGCTTTATCACAGACCCTCTTTTGTTTTTATAGTCTCAATAACCGCATTACTTCACATGGATTTAATTATCAGTCTCACAGCATTAAATTCCTATTCGGTAGTTCAAATTGGGTGTCCCAAAACATGATATCTCAAACACAGTATGTCTAAAACAGAACTCATGCTCTTTCCCCCAAAAAACTTTTCCTGCTTTCAAACTTGCCTATATCTGTTGACATCCTTCTTAGTCATACAGGAGCATCACCATGGTGGCATCCTCAATTCCTCATTCTTCTTCACCCTAATGTATACAGACAATTGCAAATATTGTTTTTACTTTCTCTACAATATCTCTTATACTAATCACTGTTTTCAGTTTGTACAACCACTACCCTAATTCAGGCCTTCATCCCTTCTTACCATTCTTAGATGATTAAAATAGTCTTCTAGTTAGCCTCCATTCCTCAAATCTCCATATACCATTCAGTGGCCAAAGTGTTTTTCCTAAAGCACAAGACTGATCAAGTCACTCCACTACTTAAATAACTTTCCAGTCATCTTTACTCCCTTTCCCATGCATTACAGTACAGCTAACCAGGACTTTACAACCATTTATCATATATAACACTCCATCTCCCATCTCTGTGCTTTTACATTGGCTGCCCCTTATCTCAGAAAGGTGGTCCCTCTTCATACCCACAACTTAGAATCCCTAGTTCCTTCAAAGTTCGACTAAAATAACACCAATCAACATGAAGCCTTTCCCAAACCCCCCAGTTTTTAATGCTCCCCTAAAAAACTACCATGTATCTATTTTGTACATGTTTTTATAGGTACATGTTATTACCTGGACTAGATTTCATGCTCTTTAACTGCAGGGACCTTGTCATTTTTGTCTTTGTAACCCCAGCATCTAGCCCAGTACCTGAAACATAATCAGTGCATAATAAACAATTGTTGACTGATTGACTTACACATTAGTATTTGATGCAGAAGATGAAGAGGTAAAAAAAATTCTGTTCTAAAAATGCAATAAGATTCTTGAAATTAAACCAACATATACTTTGACATTAAGTGATTTCAAAGCACAAGTGAGAATAAGTAAGGATCAATCAAACAATAAGTATTGACTTAATGCCAAATACATACCATCCAGTTTTCTCCAAAAATATGACAGCTTCCTGTGCTCTGTTTCTTTTCCTTAAGTATCTTGACTACAATAAACCCAAAGTAAAACCAAATCAGCTGGTATCTCACCTAGCTGTATTCCCCAACCTCTCCATGGGTAGAAACATCTTAGTTAATTGCTTGCTCATAGTCTCAAGACTAAGCACTTTTGTCTTTAAGACACTAACCTCAACCTGTCTCCATATACTCCCCACTACAGTAACAACATCTTGAATGCTTTAACTTCTCCTAGCACTTTATGTGTGTTTATCATGGCAGACTTTAAAATGATATAAATGCCATTGCAGTTATGCTTTAAGTATTCCTTTCCTATTCAGTGCTGGGCCAACCATCTTTCATGGACTATGAGATCCACATATAAAGGTAGCAGCAGACCACGTAGCAACAAGTATGGCTTTGTATGGAGATGGGTAGAGATATTACTACATGCTCCAATGAAAATTAGCTCCTCTCATATTCAGGGGAGTATTTGTAAAGTGTGGGCTCTGAATTTTAACTTACTTTCCTAATTTCAATTTTTGACAGCTGGAGAATGGTGATAGCTTTCTGGGTGATTATTTTTCTCACTATAGGTGACAGTTATATATGCTCTATTCATATCTATAAAAACCTATGATAAAAATAATATAGTAAAACTTGAACACCATGTTTTCTCCACATAAATGTATTACTATGATGAATAAAAATAGTACAGAAAAGCCCAAATATCATGTTTTCTCTATGTAAACACATTTTTATGATAAATTGAAAGCCTAAAAATATCTTGAATCTCTTATTCATTTTATCTCTTTATTTTTCTGTATCCAATATTTGAAGATATCTGTGATTTCATTAGTGTGGATACTCCCTGAAACACTGTAGATCTGGTCCCCATCTTCTCTATTATGCCTCAAAAAAAAATCCCTTCTTAAAGTTCAATGTTGCCTCAAATATAAATACTTAATTCTTAATTCTTGTGTCTTATCCCATTATAGCTCTGGGGTTCAACTCTGTTGCCTTTGGGAACTGTAAATATGCTAATATAATTCTCTTCAATTTGGCTTGAATTGTCCATTCCAATAAGCTTTTGTTTTTTATAAAGACAAGCTAATGACTTGAGAAGTAATATATTCTATTTTTCTAACCAGGCTCAATTTGGGACCTATTAAAGTTGATAATGGGCCCTTTAGATGAAAGAAGGAATCAATTCTGAGCAGGATGGTTGAGATAAACAATGTTTATATGAAATTGGAACCAAACAAGAATCTATTTTGTCAGTTTTAATAAATTTAGAGATTCTTTAATATTCTATTAAAATAGCTTTTATTACATTGTATTTATTGAAGATACTTTATATTGATGAAAAAGCTGTTGCTGTGGCTGAATATTTGAAGACTACCAAGCCTTACTCTCATTTGGATTGATCAAGATGTTTTTAATATAGTTTTAGAATGGGATTTTCCTTTGGGCTTTTTCTTAGTTGAGCTACCCATTTCATTCTGAAAGCCTCTAAGGCTGAAAATGTCCATGTCAGTGATACTATTTGGTTCCTTATACTCATGGAAAGAAACACAAAGAAGAGACTGCCCAGTTCTTAAGATCTTGTTTCAGGATCATCTGGCTGTGACATATTCAAGCTGCTGAGGTAGAAGTTGGGGAAAAGTACACTTTCCCTCCTCCAAGTCCCAGAAAGAGATCCAGAAAGAGAGAGTAAGAATAAAAGTTATCTACCCTTTTAAAGTCTATTGATTGACCTAGATATAAAGAGAGATTTTACAAGAAAATTAGAACATGAAACATATTACTTATCAGACTTATCTAGATAGGTGAACAATTTATGAATAAACAAGAGATGGCAAAATTAGGTGTAAAATGGACAATTTTGATTATATTAAATTAAAAAGATTTTGTACAAATAAAAAATAAAACCAAGATTAGAAGCAAAAGCAGAAAATTGGGAGGGGAGGATATGATAGACAGTTTATCAGATAAAGGTCTCATAACTATAACATATAAAGAACTTTGTCAAATCTATAAGAATATGAGTCATTCCCCAATTGATAAGTATGCCCAAAGGATATGAACAGGTGATTTTCCAATGAAATCCAAACAATTTATAGTCAAAAAAATGATCTAAGTTATTATTGATTAGAGAAATGCAAATTAAAACAACCTTGAGATATCATTTTACACCTACCTGATTGGCTAAAACGATAGAAGGAGAAAGTGATGAATGTTAAAGAGATGTGGAAAAATTGGGACACTAATTCATTGGTGGTAGAATTGTAAAATGATCCAAATCATTTTGGAGAGTGTTTGGGATAAAAAAATAACCCTCATCCTTAATTTAGTGAAAAAATAAACACAGAGATCTCTTAGGATAAGAACAGGAATTTATTCTCTTCCCTGGGGAGAAGAGGGTGGTCTTCCCCATGACTCATCATGGAGAAGAGGCGTGTTACAAAAGATGGTGCAAGAATTTATACTATAATGCAATCAAGTCCCCCCTCCCAACTATCTCCTCTCTCATTGGTTGAGAGGCAGACTTCACCAAATTCTTTCCCAAATGGGACAGCAAGAAAAGGTGGAGGGGTGGGGTCCCAAAGCAAGGGAGGAAGAGTGAGCCTAGGCTGTCCCTGACACCCACTGGACAGGAGGAGGGGCCCTATGAGGCGAGAAAGCAGACAAAGGAAAATGAAAGTGATTGACAGCAGCAATGGAGGAGGAAAAGGGAAGTTAACAATCCCAAACTGAGAAGTTTTCACTCATCCCATACAGAGAGCAATCTGGAATTATGGTCAAAGAGTTATTAAACCTATACCCTTTGACTCAGCAATAACTACTTAGTCAATTTCCAAAGATGATTTAAGGGAAAAGGAAAAGGACCCATATGTTCTAAAATGTGTATAGCAGCTCTCTTTGTGGTGGTAAATAACTGGAAATTGCAGGGATGGCCCTTAATCAGGAAATGGCTGAACAAATTATAGTAGGTGATTGTGATGGAATATTATTGTGCTATAAGAAATTATGAGTTCAATTATTTTATAAAAACATGGAAAGACTTGCATGAAATAATGAAGAGTAAAATGAGCAGAATCAAGAGAACATTATGTACAGTAAGAGTAATGTTGTTTTAAGAACAACTTTGAATGAATAAGTTATTTTGACTATTATAAACAACCAAATTGACTATAAAGGACATATGAAGAAAGACACTATCTGCATGCAGAAAAAGAACTGATAAATAGAGGTATGTATAGAATAATTTTACATATGTGCATATACATACATATATATATATTTGTGTCTAATGGTAGCCATCTCTAGGATGATATGGGAGAGGAAAAAAAGAAATTTATACAATAATTTTGTTGTATATTTAAAAGGAATAGCAAGTCGTGCATAGTAAATTTTCAGTTTTGTGTACAATCATCTTTTTTATTGTACTATGTTATGGAAATGTTTGTTTTATTCCATAAATTAAAAATTAAATTAAAAAAATAAATTTAAAAAGTCTATTGATTGGGAAGCTCCTCTGGACTCAGTTTCAATCTTCATTGATACAGCCCTTCTTCCTGCTATTATTACAGGATTCAAGACTTCCCAAAGTATTTCAGCACTGAGTACCTATGTCCCAAAAAGTAGGTCAGAAAACTGAGGTCAAATCCACAAATGCCAGATACACAGGCCTGCACAGGCTCATCCCCAAACATGCTCATCTCAACACAAGCTCCTCCTAACTCTCAACTTTAACACAGATTTTGATACTGTTCATTAGTCCCTTCTCCTGGATATTTTCTTCCCCTGGTTTCTGTAACATTCCTCTCTTCTGGTTCTTTTTCTGTTTGTCTGACATTTTCAGCATCCTCCATTGGCTAGTGGCCTCCCATCCTCTGTGTAGATATTCTATAAGGCTTTATCTCATTTTCTCCCTACACTTGGTGATCTCACTTGTTGATTTTATCTGCATCATGAATTCAATTTTCATCTCTATTCAACTGATTTCAAAACTTATACATCCAAATTTAATCTCTTACCTGAATTATAGTGCTGTATCTTTAACTACATGCTGAAAATTTCCACTTAGATGTTCTGAAGGCACCTCAAACTCAACATGTCCAAAACTGAAGTCATCTTCTAACCTGCCTCTTCTAACTTCCTTATTCCTTTAAATGACACCAATAATATCTGTCTAGTAACCCAGAATCCTCATTCTCACATATAATCCACTGCCAAGTCTTATTGATTCTTTTTCTACAATATTTCTCATAGTTCTCCCCTATTCATAGCAGCCTAATTAAGGTCCTCATCATTTCTCATCTAAACTATTATAATAGCTACTGATAATCATTAAAGATCATTTGTACCCCCAATAAAGGCCAAAGTCTGAACTAATCAACCAGACACTCTTTGTTTTGCTCTAAAAATACCTTTTCCTGTGTCAACAACTAGAGGATGAGGCTGACCAGGAGCATTCTTCCCATTTGTAATCACTGAAGGACAGGATAGGATACCTTGGGCCAGACACTGTCTTGAATAGTGGGACTTTTCTTATCTTGGTAGCCTATGGACATAAATTGTACAGGGGAAACAAAGATATCCTAGGACTGTAATTTCAATTGATACTTTGTCAACTGTCTTGTCTTATCAGATTTACCACTTATTCAACTAAGAAACTTCCTTTCTCATGCTATAGTTAAACTTATATGGAGATCATAAATTTGAGTAACATAGACTAAGTTGGGATTGTACTAAAATGTATTTAAGGCTTCTTATTTTTTAATCAGACAGTCAGAATTTAAGTTCTGGCTCAGTGCATATATTCTGCTAGCTTTAAGGGAATAAACAATATGAATTTATATATAACCTAGCTTGTTTGCCTCGTTTAACCAAATGTTCAGGTTGATACTACCTGTTACCTTTGACTCCAATCACTACCATCTCCAATCCATCCTTCAAACAGCTGTTTCTCTCCCCCTCCCACCTCCCCAAACTAATAGCAGCTGATAGTTATATAGCACTTAAGATTTACAAAGCATTTTGCATATACTATTAAATTCAGTAATCATTTAATAAGTGACTACTTGTTCAAGGCACTGTTACATACATTACCTCATTTGATCCTGACAAAAATCTGTGGGACAGATCTTAAAAGTATCCTTGTTTTGTAAATAAGGAAGTGAAGGCTTTTTAAAATTAGGTAGATAACTTTCATTATGATATCCAATGCTTATCATTTACGTTCTGCCCTTTGTTATTGTTGTTCAATGGTTTCAATCATTTCTGACTCTTTGTGACTTCATTTGGGGTTTTCTTAGCAAAGATACTGCAGTGGTTTGCCATTTAAGGAAACTGAGGCAAAAAACTTGCCCAGGGTCACACAGCAAGTGTCTGAGATTGGATCTGCACACAGATTTTCCTGACTCCAGGCCCAATGTTTTGTCTACTGAACCACCTAGCTGCACCATTCTGCTATGGCTGTTCTACAGTTTTCAAATATTCAATTTTCTGTAGGGGAATCTCACACAGGCATTCTATCCTTTGACTGTCTAGTGTCTAGCCACCAGTAGTTCTCTCAGCTTACTAGCCAGAGTTGTCATAAGTGAATTTTCTATGAGCAAAGCAAGACTGTGGCAATGAATAGGTAAAGAACATTTGAAAAGACCATCAGAAGTTATCACAGGCTCCAGAAAGATTATATGAAGCTAGTTTTACAACAGATTGTTGGAGTCATGCAGTCAGAGATCACTAGCCTGTATGATGTCCACCCTAGAAATACAATTCAAAGCTGACCGTACCTACAGAAATTAGAAGCCTAGGACATGCCAGACAGGAACCAAAGTTAAAAATCATACAAAACACTATCAGCTAGGGTTCAAGAGAAGATCTACCTTAAAATGCTTTGTAAATAGAATTCTTGTCACATTACCATAGCTTTTCAGTGTCTCATACTATGAATTTTCAATGCTATGTAAGTAATGCTTTTTTTTGTAAAAAGAGACCAAAGAAGTTAATTAATTACCTGTGGTCATATAAGCAATATATGTAAAAGGAAGGTTTGAAACGTTGGCCTCTAATCACCACAAGTTGAATATTCTTTTCACTGCCTCTCTCTAAAACAAAGGTCTGATCGTATTGCTTCCCTGTCCAAAAACACAGACTCTTAGCCTGGGTTTTAAGGCCTCCACAATCTAATTCTAAACTACCTCCTACTTCTAGCCTTCTTTCACATTATACCATTTCATATATTCTGTTTCAGCCAAACTTTACTGCTGGTTGGTCCCTAACCTCAAAATAATAATTTAATCCACCTCAGTATTTGTATAAACTATGCCCCCTAGCCAGAAGACGCTCCTTCCTCATTCATTGCATTCAGAATCTCTATCTTCCTTCAAATTTCAATCCAGTTGCTTGCTACTTCTTCCATGAAATCTTCCCTAATCCCAAAGCTGAAAATGTTCTTTTCCTCCTCAAATTCTCTTACAGAATGTTGCCTGGATTCTTACCTGTGCTCTATCACATACTATCTTATGTAATACTTATGCAAACATGACATTTCACTCTACTCCAGTAGAAAAATCACAGGAATTATTTGATTATGTCTCCTTTCTCTATCACATAGCAGAAGGTTTTGCTGCATGGCCAAAGTCATCAAGAATACATCTCTCATATAAAATAAGACTCACCTATAATTTACTTTTAAAGTACTTAATGAATGTTTGTTGAATCACATTTTTAAGCAATAGGGAAGTTTACTCAATATTCCATTATGGATGATTCATTCATCTTTATTCATTCAATAGCTATATCTTTGAATACAAAGCACAGAAAATATAACCTAAGAACTAAAAATGCTCAAATGGACCTGTGATCGCATCAGTGTGGATGTTCTCTCCAACTATGCTGGTTGTGACCCATCCATGCCTGTCTAGTCACTGTGATACTTTTTCATTCCTCCTATAAGTTCTTCACAGAGGCACAACTCAACACTGTAGTCCTTCTTCATTTTCTCCTGAAATTAGAAAGGTACCCACAGAGTCCATAGGTTGGCTATCTCTTGATTTTGCCCTAGATGCAGACCATCTTGGGTTTTAATTATGTATTTCCTTAGTTATCTCCTTTGCTCTAGATCTTTTTCACAGTTTCTTATTTACTAAGAGTTGTAACCTGCTCACATGCTCTTTACATATCCCCATTGTCCTCTGAGTGATATTCATTTTTAATGCTTTGGAAACTATAGTGTTCCATTACTTATAGCTATACAATAATACCAGTAGAATATTGTTAACAAAAAAGGTGGATCTGTGTTTTTCAGAAAAGCACAGGGTCACTTAGTGTTAAATGCTTTAAAAATAAGCTACAATTGAATATTACTTTACAAAGCAGATTAATTCCTGAAAAGTTTACTTATTGGTAAATCACATTATATTTTTCTATTACCTTCCATTAAAGAATAGGAAGTCCATTACTATAAAAAAATAGAAATCAGATATTTTAAAATCATTTAGTAATCTAGTAAACAATTATGTCATTTAAAGAAAACCTGATTTTCCAATAAAATATTAATAGTTCAAAATATCAAGTATCTCTAATTTCATTAGTGATTTCATCCTGCTGCCAAACTAATTGTTGTTAAAGACAGATTAGACCATGTGACCTTCCCCTCCTCTTCAATCAACTCCAATGGCTTTCTATTACCTCTGGGATCAAGTATAAACTTCTATGTTTAACTTTTAAAGCTCTTTACCACCTGGCCCCAGTCTATCATTTCAGCTTCAATAGACTTTGCTCTCCTCTCACATTTTTTGATACAACCAAACAGGCTTTCTCTTTCTTCCTTATATAATACACTCCACCTCTCCACTCATTGTCTCTGCACCAGTAGTTGTTTCATTCTTTTACTTATACCCAAAAGTTGATTGGGGATTTATTTATTATGAATCTACTACAACCCAGAAATTATGCTAGGTGCTGGAGGCATAAGTACAAAGAAATTAAATAATATCAATTTGTAAGAGGTTTAAGTTCCAATTGGGAAGGCAACAAATACATATTAAGTACAGCAAAAATAAAAAATGAATAAATACAAATAATTATAAAATAATTAAATACAAGGTAGTTTGGGAGAGAAGGCACTAATAGTTGGAAGAATCGGGAAAGGCTTCATGCAGGATATGCTACTTAAGTTGCATCTTAAAGGGATGACTTAAAGGGAGACTTTATGAAGTAGAGTTAAGGAGAGGGTAAATTCTATAAATTCTAGACAGACTAATAATACAAAGGCTCACAGAGGGTAGATGGAGAATAGTTTCAAAGAACTTAAGTCAACAATCATTTATTAAGCATTTACCATGTGCCAGGCATTGTGCTGAGCACTGAAACAAGGAAAAGTTAAAAATAGCCCCTCCTCTCACAGTTTAATGGGGAGATACCATGCAAACAACTGTGTACAAACAAGATAAACATAGGATCAAATAAAGGTAATCACAGAAAGAAGGCACTAGCATTAAGGAAGATAGGGAAAAGCTCATACAAGGTGAGATTTTAGCTGAGACTTGAAGGAAGCCTTGAAAGGCAGGAAACGGGGTTAAAGAGGGAGAGAATTCCAGGTAGAGGGAATAGCTAGTAAAAATGCACAGTCAAGAGAGGGAGTTTCTCACTTGGGAAAGCGCCAGGGCCAATGTCATGGATCCCAAAGCACTTTGGGGTGATTAAATTATAAGAATGCTGGAAAAGAAGAAAGGGATCCTATTTAATAGCTATTAAAGTTGAAAGCAAGATTGTCAGCTAAGGAAGGGAGGAGGTGAGGAGGGACTTAAGAAGGGAAGGGAAGGTTTGTAACAGTTTTTGTGGAAACAAAGACAGGCAATCAGTTCAGGAGAAATAAAAGGATTTGCTTGTTGCAGTGAGGATCCAATAGAAAATAGATAACATTCATTTGTTATGTACTCAACGCAAGTTTTTTTTTAGTTTTTGAAGGAAGGAAGGAAATTAGCATTTATTTACTTTCACACATCTGCATACCAGGAACTATGCCATGTGCTTTACAAATATTATCTCAATTTATTTATTTTTAGATGGATTTATAATCTATTCTTCTTACTGCAGTCTCTATTGGACAAAAACAATGCAAAAAACCTCATTATGGGGAGGCTAGGTGGCCTAGTGAGTAGAACAGGGGCCCTGGAGTCTGGAGAACCTGAGTTCAAATTTGGACTCAGATACTTAACACTTACTAGTCATGTGACCTTGGGCAAGTCACTTAACCCCAATTGCCCTGCCCTCCCCCCCTCCAAACAAAAAGCAAAAAAAAAAGCCTCATCATAAACATGCATAGTCTAGCAAAACAAATTTTCCACATTGGCCCTGCCTAAAAATATCTCTCTTTCTGTCTCCTTCTGTCTCTATCTTTCTGTCCCCCCCACCCTGTCTCTCTGTCTCATTCTCCCCCACTTTCCTTCCTAAAGTGCATGGAATGTTTCATCTTTACTCATCTAAACTTGTGCAATACCATTCATTGAAAAGAGTTACAACATCTTTCAAAAGTTTTTCCCTATTTCTTTTGTTGATGAATAAATTATTCTCTTAGTTCTGCTTACTTTGCTCTGCATCAATTTGACATCTCAATTTCTTCTAAAACTGTACATTTCATTATTTCTTGTGGCACGATAATATTTCATTGCATTTATATACTATAATTTGCTTAGCCATTACTCAACAGTAAGATGTTTCCTTAGTTTCAAAATTTGGGTTACTGTGAAAAGAGCTGCTATAAATATTTCTGTACATACAGGTCCTTTTCCTTTTCCTTTGATGTCATGGGGGTCAACACACAGTAATGGTATAGCTAAGCTAAAGTTTAGTTTAAGCACAGTTTAGTTACTTTGGGCGTAATTCCAAATTGTTTTCTAGAATGGCTGGACTAATTCATAACTCCACCACAGTACACTAGTGTGCATGTTTTTGTAGACACCCTCTAAACATTTCTTTACTTTGCATTTCTCTAATTTTCAGTGACTGAGTACTCTTTTTCTCCCTTATGTATTTGGGATTTCTTCTTGTGAAAACAATTTACTCAATACCCTTTTATCTGTCTATCCATTTATTTATATATTAGTTTATATATTTAGATCAGCTGTGTGTATATCCTGGATGAGATTTTTATCAGAGAAACTTGCTGAAATTTTCCCCCTTTTTACCTGTTTTCCTTTTAATTTAGCTACATTGGCATTGTGCAAAACTTTTAAAGTTTTATAATAATGAAAAATTGTCCATTTTATCTTGTTTGTTGCTCTCTACTTAATAATGAACTCTTCCTCTATTCTTAGGTCTGAATGATAATTTCTCTCTTGCTCCTCTAATTTGCTTATGATGTGAGTTTTTATGTTTGGGTTGTGTATCCATTTACAACTCATCTTGGTACACGGTATGATATACTTGTCTAAAAATAATTTCTAATAGACTTTTGTTCAATAATCCCAGTAATTTTTGTCAAATAGTGAGCCTTTCTCCCAGTAACTGGACTTGGGGGTTTAGCATATACTACGCTGCTCTATTTGTTTACTTTCATATGTTGTAAAAATAATTTGTTCCACAAACTGATCTTTTTTACTTTTTAACCAGTACTAAATTATTTTAATGATTGATAACTGATATTCTGGTACTGATAGATCCCCTTTCTTCCCACTTTTTTTTTTAATTAATGCACTTGAAATTCTTGACCTTTTGTTCTAGATTTATAAAATATTCCTTTGGGAGTTTGATTCAGCACTGTATGAGTTAATTAATTTAGGCAGGAGTGCCATTTTTGTTTTATTGCCTCAATTTACCCATGAGCAATT
>CM053586.1:127001618-127037339 GCA_028646515.1 Pseudochirops corinnae
CTTCTGTTTCAGATGTGTTTCTTGTAAACAGCATATTGTAGGATTATGGTTTTTAATCCATTCTGCTATCTGCCTCTGTTTTATGGGAGAGTTCATCCCATTCACATTCACGGTTATGATTACTATCTGTGTCTTTCCCTCCATTCTATTTCCTCCCCTGAGAATCAGATATTTCTTGAAGTGCAGGCTGCCCCAAAGTCTGAAATTGTGTGAGGGGATAAATTAAACAAGTAATGTTTTGTTAGAAGACTATATCATCCTGTGAAAAGGTGGGATGCTAAGCCCTTCCTCATGGGTTGTCCTTGTATGAGGGATTCCCCTGATTCTCTTCTCTGTTTCTACGTCTGGGAGGTGAGTCATGTACATTCCATATTGGCATCCTTACAGCATCTAAAAGACATAAGCAAAAGCTTGCCTCCACATAATTAAGGGGCAGGTCTTTTCCATTATTGTATTTAGCAGTATGTACTTTTTCAAATTGTTATTATGCTGGGGTATACCCATTTTGAGTGATGCTTAAAAAATTTAGGGTATATAAGGCAGTAGCTAATTGCCCTTGTGGTGTATTGGTCCAAATTCCCCTTTTTATTTTTGTAAATAGGTTTCACAGAAACATTGAAATGATTTGCCAGTGTAGGCAGAGAGGTATTATCGGTTTTTATTTCTTTAGGGGTACCTAAGAGTGAAGAACAATGTTTTTCCTTACTGAAGTGTATCTACAGGTGTAATTATATAAAACTGAAGGACAATAATTTTGCTCTGTCCATACATTGTACCCTTATTAAGTTCAATGAATGGGAGGTCCCACAGTTACAAAGAAACAGAAATGGTTAAAATATTTTTAAGTTTTAAATTTTTTTAATGGAAATATAGTCATTGACTCTTGCCTTTTCATTTCTGAGGAATATTACAGGGAGAGGAACTCTCCATTATTTAAATACACAATTACATAGTATCTTATATCAGGGAAAATATCATTCTAAAAAAGTCAGTTCTTGAAGAAATAGCAACAATAAAAATTAAATTAGAAGCTTCTAGTAATACTCTGAAAGTTTTCTTTCCCATTTCTCATTCACCTTAAATTGGTTTGTAAGTCATAGTTAGGTTAAATTGTTAACCTTCAATCTAAAAAGAACTATAATGCTGACATATGGCTCAAAAATTAAATTTAACTTTTAGATTCAAGAAAACTCAGATTTCATGTTCAAATTCCTTAGATCACAAATTCAAACTGTGTTTGATAATACTTATCTCACTCTAAATATCAGCTTATGATTTTAAATATTTGGTAGTTGATTTTCTCAATTCTTATTTAGCTTTAAACAGCAAAGATTATCCAGGCTTCAAAGTTACCAAAACAAAAGTGTATGAGGAAAAAGTGCTCACTGTCACATGGATATATTGTAATTTTTTTTAAAGGTAGGATAAGGAGTAACATCCATTTGCCAAAAACTGTTAGGTTTTAAACTCCTAGGATTAATAGTGGTGGAAGAGAGGAGAGGTATGTGAGCAAGGCATTTTGTGCAGGATTTAACTATTTGCCTGGCCTATTCTCAAGTAATAGGCCCAGGCAGAGATGTATGAGAGTAAACATAAGAAATAGAAAAAAAGGATTTTTTCCTTTTACACATTTAATAAACTTTACCAGGAAGGGTCTTCTTAGATTAGAATTTCAATTTGGGCTTTAACATAAGGTTGCCAAATACAGTTAGGGGAGAGTCTGAGATTGTAACTGCATGTTGTCTTTTGTTAAGGTTGTAGTGGAATTGGGGGTTGGGTCTCCCCTTATAGTAGTGAGCTAATGTGTTCCAATCCTTATGTCTCCTAATAATTTTTGAAAGTCACTTAAAGTTTTCAAGTTATCTCTTTGAATTACTGTTTTTTGAGGCTCAATAACTTTATCTCTCATTGTATGTCCTAAGTAATTGTATGAAGATTGCAACTGAATTTTATCAGGGGCTATGATTAGCCCATACTGAAATAGACTAACCTGAGTGTCTTGAAGTATTTGTTGTAAAACTACTCTTGAAGGATGTGCACACAAAATTTCATTCATATAATGGATAATATATATACAGGGATATTGATCTCTTATAGTTTGTAATGCCTGTGCAACAAATTTTTTGGCACATAGTGGGGCTATTTTTTCATCCCTTGTGATGGAAGGGAAAAAGCAAAATACTGACAATTGTCTTTATGTAATGAGATAGTTTTAAAACAATCTTTTAAATCAATTCTCCACAAAGGCCATTCTTTTGAAATCACAGAGGGAGCAGGGAGGCCAGACTCCTATAGTCTACCCTTTCATTTATTGCTTGGAGATCAGCGAGCATTCTCTGTTTAACTGACTTTTTCTTTATAGTAAGAACAAACATTTAAAATTGAGCTTTGTTTTAGCCAAAGAGGGGGGAATATATATATATATAATCTCAAACAGTTAAAAAGCTGATCACCATACTTTTAAAGGCTATTAGTTCCAAAATTCATTTAGTCAATGGGATTATCTAAGGTGAGTTTTAAGTAGTTTGTATACATTTCTCATATCATGCAAACTTGATCACAAATTTCTCCAAGTGGTTTCAGTCAAGGATAGAGTTTAGTCTATAAGTGAAATGGTTAACTAGAGAGTCTGGGCTTTGATGGGAGGGAAGATAGACCAGACCAAGAATGATGAGCTTGAAAGAGTACAGAGAGAAAGTAGAGAATTGATCATAAAAATATAGAATCAGCGACAGAAGAGACCTTAGAAACCATCAAGTCCCACCATCTTTTCACAGATGTGAACAGTGAGGAATAGAGAAGTTACTTGCCTAGGTATAAGGGATGGACTTCATGCCAGCATCCTGTTAATTCAGGTTTAATGTTGGGATAAAATGAAGTACTTGTAAGTTGTTCAATGGTTAACAAAAAAGGTTTACTTAACCATAACAATAGAATGAAATTCAACCATTGGCAAAGCAACTGAGCCACTAGAGCTCTTCATAGCTGCTTTGAACTCCAGTAATGAGACAGTGTCATTAACAATCTGACCTTTTTACTGTCAATTGAAATCTGAGAATAAGGGAAACTGTTCTAAGCACCATCAACTTATCAGCAAAGTTAGCAATTGACAATAATAAATGGGGTCTAAGGCTCTGCAGTAAGCACCCCACCCCCTGACTGTCAAGGAAGTTCTTTTATTGTCATAAAAAGGGCAAAGTGACAGGATCTGTAGCAATGTGGGTGTTATTGAATTACAATTGGTTAGACTCAAAAAATGAGAATTTCATACATCCTTGGGCAACAGCAACAACTTAAATTTCCTCAACTATCTGGCATCAGCACTTCATGGAATATATTTGACCTTTATCTTATGTAAACTTCTCCTAAAAGTGAGGGGTAGGTGACTTACAAGAGTGAAATAGGGAACTGAAATTGAAGGCTTAAACCCAAATACTGAGGGAAAATAGTAACTTGATTAAGCCTTAATGAAATAGAGTAGTATATATAAAATTTCAATATCACAACTCCCCCCTTTGATCCTTTGAAGAGGGTGCACCTTTTCAACGGATCACTTATATAAATAATCATCCAAGGTATAAATCAGAATAAAAATCATCAATATACAATGAACCTTGTATCATTCCATCAAATCTTTAAAGGTGAAGTAATAATTACAGAATCAAAAGGATTGAGTAAAATCTATATTTACAAAGTCACATAGTAATAATCATAATTAATTAATTTTAAGAAAATCTTGGTATTGAAAGTAGTTCAACAGTTAATACAGAGCCAGAAAACAATTATGAGGCTTAAGCAAAGAGAATTTATTTAAATAGAGTAGCTAGTATACCTCCTCCTAGCCAGGAAAATAAATATCCAAGAGAACCAGGAAGAGGGAGCCAATAATGAGCTGGCTGAACCACTGGTTTCTGTTACAATTTGGTGAGTTTCATTCGTGATTTGTTGGAGCTCATGAATATTTGTAACAGTTTCACCTGACCTAATAATGTCAAAATAACAGGATTGATTATTAAGAGCATAGGTCTCTCCATGAGCATGAGCGAGACTCTAATCGCGAACAATTTTGTTGAACTATTTCTGCTAGAGATTAACTTCTACTTGGATGAAGGAAATAGCATTAGATATTTCAGAGATGGAAGCATTAAATTTTCAAAACTCAATTAGCATAAGGGTAAAAACCCCTGAAGGAATACAATAATGACCATTATTTAACATCATATTATTTTATATCTTAGTATCCCACTCTCAATGGCCATTTAATCAGCATCTTGAGTTTCAGATGTCTCATATAGTTATTTAGCCTCTGGATATATCTTCTCTTGAATGTCCTGGAATAGATCTCATTCTGAGGGCAATTTTGAAGAGGAGTTTCTCTGTATAACTATGTCTCTCTTTCTTCCTTTTATAGTAATTTTCTATTATCAAGGCAAATGAACAATAGAAACTTCACAATACTAAATGTATTAATATGAAAGATCATAACTGAAGGCAAGTAAAATTAGGTACCTCATTATTTTAGAGTGATATAAAAAAAAGTATCCTCTTAAGGAGGGAATTGGACAAGGAGTATCAGAAAAGATTGTAATGATTAGTAAAATTTTCCCAAGAAAGTTTTCTAATTAAAGAGAGAAATAAATTTTGAGAAAGCAACAGGATCAAAATGTTCTAAGAATTGGGAAAAAATATTTATAGTTGAGATATAAAGGCTTTTAGTATGTTAAAAAGTAATAAGTTCTCAAAATTGGATCCAGAACTTTACATACTAAATTGTCAAGCAAATTTTGGGTTCCTAATTTGATAGTGCTTCTTATAGCCCTGTTTGAGAAAATATACAAAATTTTACAGAACAATATTTATTGTATTGAGTTTGCTACTGCCAGATTTTTTAAAAGCAAGTGGGTTATGTTCAATTTGTAACAATGAAAATATATCCGGCATATCAGATAGATTCATAACAGTAGCAAAATTACAGTTATGAAGCAGCAACAAAAATAATTTTAATGTTGGGGGTCACCACAACATGAGGAACTGTATTAAAGGGTCATGGCATTAGGAAGGTTGAGAACCGCTGTACCAGGAGAAACTTCCTAGTCTACAAGTTAGCCCCCTCCTCCAAATCTTTCAGATCACTTCTCCTTGTGAAGTAGAGTCAAAGATATATAATACTTAAATTCCTTACCCCTTTGTCCTTACACCACTCATCCTGCCAAACCCCAATTATAGGATATCCCTAAGAAAATGACATTGGAAGTTCTATTTTCACATTCTTTTTAAATTTCATATATTTATGACTATAAGAGGCCCTAGGTCTCTAGTCCAATTCTTCATTTTATATATGTAGAAACTGAGGACCAAAAAAGCTAAGTGACTTGGCCAGTCACCCAGTAAGTAGCAGAACCAGGTTTCAAGCCCTGGTACTCTGATCCCCATCTCCAGTACTCTTTCTACTGCTCCATGCTACCACCTGCAGAGAAATTGAGGTCTTCTCATTTGTAGGGCATAGTTTCGGTTGCATGATAAGGATGGAAACCAGATTGCAGTTAAGAAGAGTTTAAGAAGAAAGGAAGTAGAGGTGGCCACAAAAAGGAAAGATATATAGGATGACAGCTAGTGAGGATGAACAGATCAAGTGCAGGTATTTTGTGGATGGGAGAGACATGGGTATGTTTGGAGTCAGTAAGGAAGTAGCCTGAATAAGGAAATGATTGAATATTAATATCAATCCATGAGAGATAAGTAAAACACTATTTAAAATTTTGGGGCTAAGGATTGGAGATTAGGAAAGGTTTCTTGGAAGAAAGGGCTAATGAACAAAGATTGAAAGGACTGGGAAGATTTTAATGCATTTCAGATATAGAGCAAACAGAGGTAGAAAAGCACAGGACTTTCATGGGGGATAACATGTAGCAATTTGCAACAGCATTGAGGACATAAGGGAAGCAGTGGAAGAAAAGGTGGAATGGAAAGGTCAAACCAGAGTGTAAAGGTCCTTGAATTATGAAGAGCAGGGATCATGGGGAAGCTTGATATGGAGAACATGGAATGGAAGATGTAGTCTTAATTCTGGGCCACAGAATAAAAGAAGAGATGAAAGCAAATGGAAACTCAATTATAAGATATGCAGTTGTGGAGCTTTTGTTTTATGAGGCTTATGTTCCATGTAACTTTATAACTATTATAGTTACTTGAATTTTAAGAGAAGAAAAAACTGTAAAAGCACCAAACTAAAGGCCTACCCTCAGTTCTCATTGAAGTATGGTGCCCTGTTTTCTTTTTGCCTTTTATTTTGGAGGGCAGTTAGGGTTAAGTGATTTGCTCAAAGTCACACAGCTAGTTTTTATGTTAAGTGTCTCAGGTGGGACTTGAACTCAAGTCCTCCTGACTCCAGGGCCAGTGTTCTATTCACTGTGCCACCTAGCCACCCTCATGACCCTATGTTTTCTAAGGGCTATACAAGTGGAATATAAGCTCCTAACTGATCCTATCAAAATGGGAAGGCTTTGAATAATAATTGAGCAAGATCTGTGTTTGTCCAAGGACCACCTTAGCTAAATGTATTGTGAAAGCACCTGATATACCAATGTTATGTGATATGATCAAATGTATCAGATTAAACATCATAATTTTAAAAATTAAAATGTTGCTCTATGCCAAGTATTCAAAGTTTTGTGATTTTAGATCTTGGCGGGAACCCAAGAGAGTATCTAGTCCAACTCCTTCAACTTCCTTTTACCATGATGAACCTGAAACAGAGAAGTTAAGTGACTTGCCCAAGGTAACATGAGAAATATGTAGCAGTCTACATGTAAACCCAAATCATCTGACACAAAATCTAAAACTCTTTTCTAGTACCCAAAGCTATTTCCAATGCTAACACAGACATTTGCTGGCCTCTCTATGCCCATTTTCTTAACTACGAAAGTTAGGGAAATACTACTTCTAGTACCTGCTTCATATATAGGACAGTAAGTCAAGGGTTTGATTATGCCTGGGGAAATAGGTCAGATCTGAAACTGCCTTCCCAGCAAATATGCAGAGGAATTGAGGTCTTCTAATTTGTAGAGCAGAGAACAATCTGAGACTTCTTTACTGATGTCCCAAAGGCATCTTGAACTCCACATATCCATACCAGAATTCATTATCTTTACCTCCTCACCCCACCTAATCTCCCAGATTCACAATCTTAGTGTCATCCTCTATTCCACACTCTCACTCACCTCACATACTTAATGTTATCAGAGCTTGGTTTTTACCATAAATCTGTATATCTCCTGCTCTCTATCCACATACAGCCAATATCCAAGTTTAAGCCCTCATTACCTGCCTGTATTATTATAATAACCTCCTAATTGGTCTTCTCATTCAAATCCATACTCCACTCATATGCCAAAATGATTTTCCTAAAGTGCAAGTCTAACATATCACCCCTCTCCCCACTCAATAATTAAGTCCAGTGACTTCCTATTAGCTCCAAGATCAAATATAAAGACCTTGGGGGAGGAGGGGTACAGCTAAAGTTCCTTTCCTACACTTCCAATCTTCCTAGTCTCCTCCACAGTTTAAGTACTACTATACCAGTCTACTTGCTGTCCCTCACATCTGTGCTTTACATCTCATCTTTGCATCCTAGAATGTTCGGCTTCCTTCAATCATCAGTTTAAGCGCCCCCTTCAGATGATTCCTGATTGTCTCCGTCTCTAGATCTTTTTCATTTTTTGCTTTTCAATACTCATGTATTGTAAGTACCAATTTATTTGTCACCTTATTAGAAAGTAAGCTCTAGGGCAGGAAGTTTTCGCTTACTTTGTATACCCAGCTATTAGCACAGTGCCTGACCCCTAGTAAGCCTAATAATAACAATGAGATTTATTATAGAGCTTACTATGTGCCAAGTGCTTTATAATTATTCTCATTTGATCCTCAATACAACCCTGTAAAGTAGATGCCATTATTATCTCCATTTTACAAAAGAGGAAACTGAGGCAAACAGGTTAAATAATTTGCCTATAGTCACACAGTCAGTGTCTGAGGTTAGATTTGAACTCTGGTTTTCTTTGCTACAGGGCAGCTAGGTAGTGCGGTGGATTTGTCCTCAGACCCCAGGCAAGTCACTTAACCCTGTTTGCCTCAGTTTCCTCATCTGTAAAAGGAGCAGAAGGAAGGGGTAAGCCACTCCAGTACCTGTGCGGGGGAAAAAAAAACCCAAATGGGATCAGGAAGAGTCGGAAACAACTGAACAACTTCTTGGATCTAGGCACTAATTGAGTGACTGAGTGATTTCTCTTGGCACAGAATCACTCAAACTTGCTAAGAATTTGAGGAAGTATTCTTGCTGGCTGTGAAGGAGCCTAAAGCACCCCTCCCCCCATTCCCATTATTGACTCCCTGGGCACAGAAGCATTGGCACAGGCTTACTTTGCATCAGTATTAGCCGCAGGGAAGATGGTCAATAAATATTGCCAGTCGATTTACTACTTCTGTCACAGGTCATTAAGTAGAGGAAACACATTCTGTGCTCCCAGGAGCTGAAGCTTGAATTACGGCGTAATTCAGGGTGGGACATACATGCTTATGGGACGGAGTCCAGAAATCCGCACTCAGTCCGGAGAAAAGATCCCTTTCTCCTGGACCTTAGCTTCCTTCCCTCCGCCGCCATCCCTGACCCACACAGGGTGCTCAAGGGGCGGGGTTAGGAAGTTTCTTCCCAAATTAGGGAGCGAAACAGAGAGGTGGCTAGTTCAACTCAGAAGGGTCAGGTTGCGCTACCCAACACTTTCCCACTTTGCCCAAGAAAACACACGACGAGGGTTGTCGAGAGGTACTGTCAGCCAAAAGCAATGCAAAGGTTCGCGCTTTTTATCCTGGTGGGCACCCCAGCTCTCGCGGGATCTCCCATCTAGAGAGGTTGGTCTGCAGGCCAGCGCTCACGACGTACATTCTGAAGGTCCAGGCTAGAACAGCCTCGCTCCCTCCTAGCCTTTCTTTTCTTTTATTGGTCCCAGGATACAGCGCGCCGGGACCACAGGGCAAAGTCCTGCAAACCCGCGGCTGCCCCTTCTTCCGGTTTCAGAGCGGAACCGGAAGACCAGGAGGCGGGTCCTCCCCTCCCCGACCGGAAAGCGCAGTCGAGCCCGAGCCGGGACACGGCCTCGGCCGCTATCCTCACCACGGCTCCCCGGGCCCCCGGGTCCCCGGACTGTCGGTGTCCGGGCTGAAGGTCGGTCCGGACGACGGAGGACGCAGACCTCCGGACTGTCGGGGCGGCCTCCTGACGGGACCACCCCGGCTGCCAAGAGGGATCATGTCTACTGCCTCAGCTGCCTCCTCCTCCTCCTCCTCTTCGGCGGGTGAGATGATCGAGACCCCCTCGCAGGTCCTCAACTTCGAAGAAATCGACTATAAGGAGATCGAGGTGGAAGAGGTGAGTGCCGAGACTTTTGTGCTTTTGTGCTCTCTCTAGACGAGACTTCATGGATCTAGCCGGAATCCGCGGGTCCGAGGCTGGAGCTTCAGCAGAGGGGCCGGGGAGGTGGGGGTGGGAGGGACTCTGGGATCGTTGGATCTTCCCCACTCTCCTCTGCTTGGGGAGAGCCTGCCCTTTTCCGTTCACTGCATAAATTTGGCCACAGTACCTCTTAGTTTTATGTCGTGATGCTAGGGAGTAGCAGGATCCTTAGTAGGGTCCGTAACCAGTTTTCCTGAACCAGACTTAGTTTCCCTTTATGTAAAAAATACTCTGGAGGAATGCGGTCAGACGGTTCCTGCAGCTATTCGCTGGTTCCCAATTGCTTTGCTCCCACAGCCCCAGTTCTAATAAAAATCCAGTTAAAACTTAGTGCTGTAGTCACAAGGTAGTAGTAACCAGTTACTTCATATGACTTCGAGTTGGAAGGGACCTTGAGGTTATATAGTACGACCTTTTCTCTTTACAGATGCGGAAACTGAGGGCCAGAGAAATGTTCAGGGACTTTTCCAGAATCATACTTGGTAGTGCTGGCTGGGGTTTACACCAGACTCTCCTTTGACTCCAAATTTGAGAGGATAGGCTAGAATTCAGCTATTAGTTAGGATGCTGGGTTTTCGAGATTGAAGGAACCTTAAAGCTCGTCTCATTTAAGTCTCTCATGAATTAGTAAAAAGAGAAATCTTGAGCAACGATGGTTGCACTATGAACTGAGGAGATAAATGGTAGGAGATTGTGTAGGGATAGAGTCGACACAATTTGGATTGTTGGTTTCCATCGAGAAGCAAGAATCAAAAAAATGACTGAGGTTACCAGCAGAATGGTGTTGTCTTTAATAGAAAACTAAGGGTTGGGGTTTTAAATTTGTTAGAATTTGTTTTACATTTGTTAGAAAGTAAACTTTTAAATTAGCTCTCTACATTTTAAATGTTTATACATTATTTGACTGAAAAGTAATTTAATCTTTCTGATCCTCCTTCCTGCTCTGCAAACTAAGAGGGTTAAACTACAGAAATTCTAAAGTCCCTCTAGACTCTTTGATTTTACAAAAATCGTATTGACACTTCACAAATGAATCTGTTATGTAGAGGGAGGCTTTGTTCTCTTAAATCAACCTGTGATCCTTGAATGTGAATATGTAAAGGAAACATAAAATGGGGATTGCTAAAATTAAAGATTAAAATGGTTTTCATACGTCGTTCACATTAATGAACCTCTTCATCTATGCACTTGTAGAGTGCCAAAAAACATCACAGTTATGCAAAGATGCTGCATAATCTAGATTTGATCTAGAACTTTAAAAAAAGTTGGCTAAGTTATTGTTAAGAAATCTGAATGCATCCCTTAGTCACAATTCTACTTCAGTTTTTCCTTCTAGGGTGTGATAAAGTTAATTCTTTGGTTTTTGTCAAGCTAGGTGACAGAGGTGTGATTGAGATTATAATGTATTTTAAATAGATGCAGCTTAGAAGAGAAGTAAGAATAAGTACATATTTCTTGTGTCTGTCTGCATTGGTTGAAAGATTTTTTTTTCCTTGTCAGGTGTTTCCCAAAGTACTAAAATTATAGGTTCGGACCAAATCAACAGATTATGTATAAAAAAAGATTAAAAGACAGATTTGTGGAAAGTTTTATAGAAATTGACATTAACAGTCAACTAAACAGTTTTAAAAATTTTAGACACTCATTGAGTACTCTTCTTGAAAAGAGTACTTAGAAGTCCTACCTAGGCTTCAAGTCCTTTTTCTGCCTGTGTAGTTTTATGCCAAATCGATTAACCTCCCTGAACCTCAGTTTCTTCATCTATAGAATAAATGTGTTGGGCTAGATGGCCTCTAAGCTCTACTTACAGTTCTAAATATACTTTAAATAAACTTTAAAGTACTTATTCTATTATGGCAATTACTAATAGTATAACAAAGTTTATTTTATCATATATAGAAGTATTTTTTTCCTCCATTTTATGTGTGTGTGAATAACTTAGTGGAGATACCCTAGTCTAATTCTCTCATGTTATAATAACAAAACTGATCAGGTTATTTACCTGAGGTCATACAGACAAAAAAGAATCTTATTTTATAAACAAAGCATAATAAAAATATTTTATAATTCATATTGGTTATTAAAACCCAGAGAACTCTTAAGAAGAAGTAGTATGACTCCATTGTTATCTCAAAGAAATTTATTTTTTGAAACAAAAGTCAGTTTGTTTTTTTTTACTTCATTGGGGTCCACATTCTTACACTTTTGAGAACAAAATTTATGTCATATATAAAAACTAATATTTTTCTTTAAAAATTTATAGCAGCAAACTACTGTCTATGGATCAAGGTTTGTATAAAAGTCATAGAATTTAAGTAGCAGAGCTGAGATTTGAATCCAGATTTTATAACTCTAAAATCTTGTTATTCTATCCCCACGACAGAATTTGTGATGACCTCCATAAGAGGGGAAAAATTCATAGACTAATTCCTAAGAGTTATTCAGTTTCTGCCTTGTGTATGGAAGACTATTCTAGAATTAAAAGACTTGGCTTCTGTTGATAAAGAGATTTTGAGCTAGTTGAGGAAATAAAATACATATGTTGGAAACAATTGCTGGAGCTATGCTGAACAAAGCCTCACAAAATCTTGGAGTTGGAAGAGATCAGAGATCATCTATTCTAACTCATAACTGAATAAGAATCCCTTTACCACATTCCTAACCAATGAATGACCATCCAGTTTCTGCTTGAAGGCTGTGTAAATTTTAAGTGAATGCCTGTCACCTGAGACAGTCAATGATATGTCAGTCCCAAAAGTTTTCAAGTCCATAGAAAGCTATGCCTTTCCTGTGTCTTCCCTTATCTCAGTGATCGACTTCTAGTGAATATAATACAAACCAAAATATTTCTGTGTTGAATGCGTTCCTCATCACAACTCCACAAAGATTAATTACATGCCTGGAGTTTTGTATTAGATTTTGAAGAATCTATTTGAAGAAAATAAAGTGATGAAGAAGAATATGAAGAACATTGCAAGTGCAGATAAAAGTAGAAATTGAGCAGGACTACTGGAAAAGAGCAGGTAGATGAATTTAGCCAGAACATAAGCAGGCATCATTGTGGAGTAGAGAGAAGTAAGGTCATCTCTGAGACAGCCAGGTATTGGAGTACCTTTAATAATTTAGAATTTCCGAAATGGGTTTTGATGCTTTCTGTGTTAAAACCAAGGTGTGATACTTTAGTATTGAGTGAATTTGTAAATAAATGCTTGTCTGCCTTATATGTTAGTGCTTAGTTTTTAAACTACAATGCTTAAAGGTGCTTAGTTTTTAAACTACAATGACTTTATTTAAAGTGGTTTCGGTTTATACAGCCACTCTAGAACTTGGATCCTAAAGATATGTCAGCGGTACAGTGTACAAGTTCTGGCTCTATTATCTATAGTATTTTAATGCTTCAGTAAAAATAAATTAAAATGAACAGTACATTTCCTTTTAGAGGGGTGAATAGGAGGAGAAATTATAAACTAAAGTAACTTGTGTTATTAATATGGTCAACTATAATAACAAAATTAAGGTTACAGCTCGGAGAGGCTTTAAATTGGTAATTGTTAATTTCATGTGAGATTATAGTCTTGGACTTTGCTAGTAATATTGGTTTGGTTCTCTTGAGAAATTATGAAATGGTTATGAAAAGGTAACCCCCCCCCAAAAAAATAAAAGGTATTTACATAATATCCGTTTAACCTAAAGAGATTACATAAATTTGTCTCCGTAGTAAGTTAAATCCTACATATAGTAATATATGGATTGGAGGTCTTATGTATAATAATGAAATATATAATAAGATTTCTACTGAAAAATTCAGAGTTTTAATACAGTCAAAGCTTCATATTTGTAATATCTAGGCTGTCTTGTCAGCAGATGGCAGTTCCACTCTGCCATATGTTTATTAATAGATTTTGAAGTTCTGAAATAGTTGGAGGCCCCTAGTCTTGAACTAATAAGTAGAAGATCTTTGCTGCTGGTTCTTGTCCCAGATTTCTAGCCATAAAGATAGATAATTAAATAGCCAACAAACCCATTCATATACTCTCCAAAACTGGACCAAACAAAGTTAAAAGCTCTTGTCACACACTGCCAGATGTATTGTTTTTCTGTAATTTAGAAGTACTTAACAAACAGTGACAAATTTCAGGCCACAGTATTTGAATTTTCTTCTTACAAATAAAGTGATATCTTTTTAAAAATTATTTACTTAACTTGGAATGTTTTTTGTACTAGAGAGGGTAGATTTACTTCAGATTTTGAATTGTGTTCCTTTCGGTTCATGCTGGTTTCTACATGGAATTATGCACCTCCTGGCTATCTATTATACTGACTGTTGTGGGGCTGTGGGGTTCTTTGTTTATTTGTTTGTTTTGGCATGTATAATTAAAATAATTTCAGAAATTAATTTGTTTATCTCAAAGCAGACGGTATAGGTATTTGGGGGAAAGGTAACTGCATATTTTCAGGTTTTTATAGAAGAGATGGTTAGAAAAAGAAGTGTTTGAAGGTTGAAGGGAGGACATTATATATTAACTATAGTTCTGTAATCTTTTATTAGTTATTTTTTTCAAGTTTGTATTAAAGAAAAACAAACTTTCCAGATACTTGTTAAAAGTAATGTGTGTCAGATGTACTCAGTTCTTTTATTTAAGTATGAAATTAAAAATGTCTTTTTTGACACAAACTTATACTTGTGCTGAAAAATAGTCATTTACCCCTTGGTAAGATTTTTGATGTTTTCCTCTATAGTCAGTAAAGTCTCAGTTTGACATTTTAAGACATTTTTCTGTATCAGACTACCACATCAGAAAACTACCACATTAGAATGGTCATTTAGTTTTAATATTTGACTGGGTCGTTTACAGGATTAATGCAGATTGTCCACAATGTCTTTTATAAGTCCCTTGGGAAAATGGCACCCAGAGTCTAAAAATGCTAATTCCTGCTGTAATTGTCTACCCCTGCTCTCTTGACAATCTAAAATACTTTCCTGGAAGCACTATGTCTTTTAAAAATTCTCCTAGCATTAATCCAACATCCTCTACCAGCTAATATATGTCATACATCTATGTCGGTATTTCAATTAGTTCTAGTTCTGACTCTTAACACTTAATAATTTGTGACCATGGAGTCACATCATTTAACCTCTGTGAGCCTCAGTTTGATTATTTATAAAAGGGAGAATAACAACACTTGAATTGCTACCTCATAGGATAGTTGTGAAAAAAGTATTTATGTTAGTGTTTTTCAGTGGTTTTCAGTTGATGACAAAACAATTCAAAACTAGTGGTGACAAGTTTTTTTGTTCTTCAGCTACTTTTCCACTCACCCAACAAAATCCCACTTAAGAGCCATCCACTAAGACTGACTTGTATCCAACCATACCTCCTACCCTTGCTATAATAGATATATTCATAGATGCACTTTCCCCACCCACCTTTCTTCACTATGATTATTTTTAACTGTACTGTTCATGGTAGAAATTCGCAAAGTAAAGAAATCCAGTTTGGTAAGGAGTGCAGTCAATCCAGCCATAGTTCATTGTTTTCATATTGTTTAACTTTTTAAAGGCTTCAGAATTGTATTTTGAGATTAATGAATGGTTTAAAATTTTTGTTTAAATCAGAATGTATTTTGTTCCTATAAATAGATAATCTGACATTGAAATTCAGTACTAGTTAGCAATTTGCTACTTCTTGCACATTCTAATGTATATTTTTAATTAGTGATCTTTAATTTTTTTTTTTACAATTAGAAATCATTTTTCAGTCATGTCTGACTTGTTGTAACACAGCTAGTAAATGTCTGAGGTTGGATTTGAACTTGATCAGGTCTTACTGACTCCAGGGCCAGCACTTTATCCATTGTGCCTTATAGACTTTACACACACACACACACACACACACACACACACACACACACACACACACACGCACACACTCTCTCTCTCTCTCTCCCCCCCCCCCCTTTTTCTCTCTCTCTTTAGGTAGATTGTAGACTTTAAACAAAGGTGAAAAAGAAAGTTTTTCTTTATTGTAGTCTATCTGTTCATGATTTTAATTATAAAAAGATAAAGTAACTGGAATAAGATATTTCTAATCTTTTAAATTAGAATTCCTTTGTAAAAATAACTTTTTAATTAGAATTTTTTGTTTTGTATTTCTGGAGATAAAGTTAATCCCACTGCGAGTTTACATTTTTTTACCTTTTGTCATAAGCTTTCTCTGTGGTTGATTATACTTACCTGAATTTAGCAGAAAAGCGAAGGGAATTATTTGTTTATCTAGCTGATTAGTAGTAGAACAAAATGTAAGACTTCTAAAATGAATTTTATTTTTATCCTCTAACCAGCAAAATATGATTCTTTATCTTTTTTCAGAAGTTCTTTAATCACCTTGAAGGAACCAAACTAGAGCTTTGGAAGTAACATGTTTAGAGACAAACATGGAATGAAAAACAAGTAGACTACTAGATTTTTCCCCTCTCTAGCTTTATTTTTCTACTTAAGATGAAATTGCTTCAGAGAATTCTATCATTAGGAAAAGGCAAGTAACTTGGGAAGAAGAGTAGAGCTTCATGCATACCTCTTCTCTTCTGCTAAATTGGAGACAGCCTCAACCAAGTTTCCAAATAATTTTTAAGAAAGAAATATTTAACCTTGTTTTCCTAGGAATGTTTTCATGTCATAAAATCTGATTTGGAAAAAAAAAAACCAAACCTTAGAGACTGACTAGAACAGCCTTTGCCCACAGAAATCTTCTATGCAGCATCCTTGACAAATGGTCATCTATAGTCATTCTCTCTGTTAACATCTGCCCATTGCACCCAGTTCTAGCTTCTGGAGCCACGCAGACCAAGCCCCTCTTCTGCATGACAGCCCTTCAGATACTTGAAAACTACTCCCTGTCTTCTCCAGGATGAACATCTCCATTTCTTTCAGTTGATTCTGATACTTTGTAATACCCTGCACCTTTATCATCCAGGTGGATGCCTTCTCTATGTACTGTTTTGTCAGCATCTTCTTTAAAATTTGATAGGCAGAATTTAATGCAGTGTCTTCTGACCAGGACAGAGTATAGCTATACCATCATCTTCTCTGCTCCCACTTTGCCTTTTTTAGTAAAGTCAAATAGCAAATCATTTACTAGTTGTGAGGCCAACCATGTCATACTCAACTGAGCTTGCAGACTTATAAAAACCCCAGGTTTTCTTTTTTAAAAAAACAACTTTTATTGATACTTTTTGTTTTCATATTACTGTTATGTCTAGATACATAATTCTCTTCCACCAAAATTGAATATTCTCCTCTTAACAAAGAAAAATGGTTCAGCAAAAACAATTGATATATATGATAACAATACAGCATTCTGTTCTCATAATCTCCAGGTTTTTTTGACTAAAACTCCAGATCTGGACAGGAACTATTTTTCTTATTTCTTTGTAATTCAGCACTTATCATCATGTGTGGCACATACTAAGTTCTCGATGGAGCGGTTAGATTGCAGGGTAGATAGAATACTTGACCTGGAATTAGGAAAACTTGAATTCACATCCTGTCTCCAACATTTGCTAATTCTGTGACTCTGGGCAAGTCACTTATCCTGACTATCTCAGTTTGCTTGTCTGTAAAATAGATAGCACCAGCCGCATAGGGTATTTTGTTAGAATAAAATGAGTTATTTATAAAGTGCTTTGCAAGCACTAAAGTTATATACATATATATGGATGAATATGTGTGTGTGTGTGTGTATATATATATATATATATACATACATAGCTATATTAATATATATTTGTTGATTGATCTAGCTATGTACTCTAAACAAGCTAAGGAAACTGCTGGGCAATTTACTTCTACTTTTGGAGAGGCAGATTGAAAGTGAAAAGAATGACATGTAGAATTAGGAGATTGGATTTAACACTTTGTAAGCTTTATATAAACATAATTTGTTACTATCTCCAGGATTGTAAACTACTTGTGGACCCTAACTTTACATCTCTTTCTGTACCTAGCACAGTATGTACAAAGAAGGTAATTAAAAATTTTTTTGAGGCAGTCATGATTATAGTGACTTGCCCAGGGTCACACAGCTACTAAGTGTCTCAGGCTGCATTTGAACTGAGGTCCTCTTGATTATCCACTGTGTCACCTAGCTACCTTGCTATTTAATAACTTGTTGAATTTAAGTGATAAGGAATCGGCTACTTCCTGGGGTGCTCTAGTATAGTAGTAAAAGCAGTATTTTAGTAATGAATTGACAATCAATTGTGACTATATAACTTAAACACCTTATTAATAGAAGAGCTTCAAGAACAAGTTAAAATCTGACAGCCTGTTTGAATAAGCAGAAATAGAAGAATGGTGTGAGTGTCGACCACTTTAATGTGAAAGTTTTTTATGAAAATCCAGTTACTAGGAAATAAAAAGTTAAGTATATACCAAAGAACACTTCATCTAGAGATACAATACAAATACAACAATTTCAACAACATTTATTCGGCACATACTCTCATCTGGTACTGTGCTGGGCAAGGAGTGTACAAAAACAAAATGAAAATCAGCCCTCCCCTTAAGTAGCTTATATCCTACTGTCCACCACACCTGGACTGGGGCCTCGTGTGCAAGTGAACATCTGTAATATCAAATAGGAGGAAGAGAAGGAGCTAATAACTGACCTGAATTTATCAGAACACTAATAAATTAAATCATCTGCAAAAGGAAGTGGAGTTCTCTGAGAATCCTACCGTATACACAAAAATAGCTGCCATTTTCTCGTGAGATTACCAGTATTTGGCACTCCCAAAATAGCCTGTATAATAGTCCAAAAGTGAGTATTTGCACACACATGAATGTTTGCAGGTGTGTACGTGCATGAGTAGATGATGAATAAAACATCTTGTCTAATAAGTTCTTGCTTAGTTGCCAAATTTTTGAAAATCTGAATTTTTTTATTCACTGGTGATTTGTATTTACTTTGGGAGTAGGAGGAAGGAGAAGATTGTTCATTTCACAAAGTTTCTGATAAATTCAGCAAAGAAATACAGAGAGAGAAAAGCATATGCATGGCACTGTGCTAGGTACTGAAGAAGGTAGATACAAAGGTATATAAGACAAAGTCCCTTCCCTCAAGGATCATCAATGAGTTACAGATTTAAATCTGGAAAGGACTTTAAAGACCATCTGATCCAGTCTCTTCAATCCATTAGGAAGCATAAAAGTATCAGACCCTGCACAAAGCAGTGGAAAGCCAAAGACCGAAAGGAAATAGTCATTGCCTTAAGGAGGTCATATTCTGTTGGGGAAGATGGTGTATACATGTATAAGTATAAACAAGATAATTTGGGAGAAGGTATGGGAAGAGGTAAGATTGTCTTACCTCTTAAAGAGATAAGAGATAAAAGGAAGAATCAGGCATTGAACCCAGATCTTCCGATTTCAAATTTAATGCCCTTTCCAAGATACTACATTACCTCCCTTAGTGGGTAGATCTTAGTAACCAAACTTAGAAATTTTACTTAATTTGCATTAACCAATGAGAAATGTTAGAAAATTCCCTTTACATTAATTTTGTAAAAATTTATGTCTTTATTTCATACTTTTCATTGTGGGTATGTTTATTCATTTGTGGATATAGATACTTACTGAGGGATAAAATAGCAAGCTAAGGTTTTTTCTTGGCTTCCAAGTTTACCTGTTTTGATTAGCACTTTGCACTGTGGCACTTAATTGCTTTTTCAAGAAGTCTTTATGATTTTACCACCCTCAGAAAATGGCAGTTGTATATAAAATGTAGCTACTGACCCAAATGCCTTAATTTATTTTCTTTTTTGCACGTCACTTAAATTTTCAGAAATTCATAAAATCTGCCTTTTGGCATATACACACACCCATGTGCACATGCATGCACGTGCACAGTAGGCCTTAAATCAGTCAGATAAACTATTCTTTAAAGGATCTATTATTGTAATTGCTTACACTAATAATTTACAGTCTCAAAATTGGTGAAAGATCAAAATGGCCCAAGAGCTAATTATGTTAATCATAGTCAAATATAATTCCTTTGTTTGACAAAAAATTTTAAGTCCCATTAATCAATGCCTTTTTGCTGGACTCTTACTAATACTATTAGCTCATAAGGAGGGGGAGGAGTGGTAATCACTCCTGATTTTAGTAGAGTACCCACTTGAAAAACACACACAAACCCTGCAGGTATTTAAAATCACATACAGTGGTATCATATATATGATTTAAGTGATGTTGCAAGTGCCTCTAGCATTGCCGATACTAACCGCTCCGTTCCCTAACAGAAAGTCTTGATAAATTGTTGCCAAAAAAAATTCAACCTCCGGACGGCTAGGTGGTGCGGTGAATAGAGCACTACCCCTGGTATCAGGAGGAACTGAGTTAAAATCTGGCTTCAGACACTTAACAGTTATTAGCCATGTGACCTTGGGCAAGTCTCTTAATCCCAATTGCCCTGCCTTATCCCCTCCAAAAAGCAAAAACAAAAAGATTGAACCTTTTAATTATAGCTTCTATGAATTTATCTAGACTTGTCTTCAGAAGGTGTACTCAAAGCCCTTCCAACTTAATAGAATCTACCAGAACTTGTATTGTCTCTGGTATAGCCTTTAAGAACCTAGGCTCACTGCTATACCCTGACAAGGTATCAGAGTAGAATATGTACAAGGTTTTTTGATTGCTGTTGTTCTTAAGAAAGATTATCTCAGTGATTTAGTGTAGACTTAGGTTGAAAAAAATTTATTGTATATTTAATACACTTATTGTATTAAATGTTACATATATTTAAAATGCTTTATTCCTTTGGATATCCTTCCCTTTTTCTAATTACTAAAAAGGTTAAAAATTCTCTAATGTCAATCTAATTTGGTCTTCAGCAAACATTTTGTGATGTAGATACAAAAGAAGGATCAATAGAAAAGAATTAGACAGTTATTGTTATTATAGTTATTAGTCACAGCTACTATATAGCAACCATTTGAGGAAGAAGCATAGCAAAGAAAGTGATCTCTTCCCTTTAGAAATATTCACGGGAGCCTTAGGAGAACCAAATGTGCCTTCTTAACTAACTAGGGAATCAGAGGAGTGTGTGATAATATGGTCCATAAGATATGAATTAGTAGGACTAAGAGTGTGACTGAAATAATAGTAAGGATATAATTGGGGAAGGCCTGTAGATTCTAAGCAGCATGTCCCTACAGAGAAGGGCATTTTCATAGGGGAGATCAGTATGAGTAAAGAAGATTGGAGCAAAAGACTCTTAGGAGACCGAAGAAACAGTCTAGCTGGTAAACAGCTAGAGGTTAGGTAGAGGAATATTATTGGGGGAGGAGTAGAGGATTGGTTAGTTGATGAAGCACTTTGAATGCTTGGTTGAAGAATTTAGATTTGATCCAATAGACAGGAGCCACTGTATGTTCTTGAAAGAGGGAATCTCATCATTCAGCAGTTTATGAAAGATGATCCTAGAGTTATATGCTAAATGTACTGAAGGGAGGAAAATGGAGAAAGGAAGACCAGCAAAAGGCTTCTATTTCTTATATAACATTTTATTTTAGGTCCAATTAGAAAAAGAATTGTTATTTTGGATTTTAACTATATAACTTGTAAAATTTGTGTTACTGATCAAAGTGTGAGCCCTATGAGTTGACATATTTCTTAAAGTGGCATAACAGGTTAAATGGATTATAAAATACTCTCATTATGCAGATTTTTAAAAAATGTTTAAAGACAAAATCCTATCCATCAAAATTCAAGTTATTTTCTCCTTATCGAATTGAAAGCTGTTCTTCTAGCAAAATATTTTACTTTAAGATCCCAAAACTGGAATTTTCTCTACTGATAAACTTCTTGCCTCATCTGTGTAGTTTGGTACACAGGACAAAAGTCTTAGTACTTTTGACCTTTTCCATGACTTTACTGTGAGCATTAGCATCTCAAAAAAACCCTTTATCCTTAGGATAAAATAAAATTTACATTTTTGCTTACTTACTTTAATAGCTCCATGATTCCATCTATATTGGTCACTATTGCTGTGGCTCATCAATCTTTCCTCCACCTCATAGACCATGCCCCTACTCTGCTGAGAGAAAGGAGTAATGCTCCTTTGAAGTCATATGATTGCTTGCTGCGTTGATCAATGTACTGATATCTGTCAATGTAATTTTCCTTTTGCACTACAAATTGTTGTAGTTCTGCATTTTTTTTTATCATAAGCCTCCATTTCTTTAGCTGTCCCCCAGTTGACTGACATACACTTTGCTTCCAGTTCAAAGGTGCCACTGTAAATATTTTTATATGTATGTAATTTTTACCTTAATATTTAGTCTCCTCTCTGGGCCAAAGGGTATTAAAAAGTTGAGTAACTCCTCTAGTATTATTCTTAATTGTTTTCCAGAAGAGTTGAAACAGTTTATAAATCCACCAACTATGCTTTAATGTACCTTTCTTCTCACAGACCCTTTAATATTAGCCATTTTCATATCTGATAGTTGTGAGGTAAAGTTTCAGTTGTCTTCATTTACCTTCTTATTCTTAGTGACTTGAAGCATTCTTTCATATTGTTAAGAGTTTTCTTTTCTCATTTTCAAAACTAATTTCATATCCTTTGCTATTGGAGAGTGACTCTTATTTTAGTAACTATTAAAATAATGCATCATTAAAATCTAATACTTTCTTTCACAAATATAAGTTATATACAAGATAGAGTAAAATTTGAAGAATTATAAATACCAGGGCACAAATCTAGTTACTTATTAACTCTAAACTGTTTTCAGATATTGCTTGACTCACTTTCTTTTGAAACTTTTGATACCCTTGGTGTTTGCTATTGAGTTTTATTTCCTACTTTTAACTATCAGTTTACAGGGTTTTTTGGGGAAAAATCTAATTGCCTTCTGACCCTTCTTTTTAAACTGAGATTATCCTACCCTGCTGCTTGTCCTAAGTCTTCTTCTGTATCAGATAAAATGACTTGGCAACACCAAAACCTCCAACGTGCCATGTTATGATTAAACAGAAGGAAAGGGGAAAGGGGGGGCGGGGACCATATTCAAATTGATTCACTGTAATTATCTCTTTCAGTCAGAGAGAACTTACATGCCTTCTATACCACTCCTTTCTCCCTTTTTATCAAACAGTTTTCATTTAAAGCAGCTAGCTGATTTCCAGGTTTCTCTTCTAGTTTCTAGTACCCGGCTTTTTGCCATACAGATGACTTGTTTACAATTATGAACAGCTCTTATCCTTGCACATATGAACAAATTTGTACACTGTGCATAACTTTAAGTATTATTTGGATTTTTTTTTAAATCACTTTAAATTTAATTGCTGTTTTCTCTTGAGTTTTCTCTCTCCCCTATTATTTGCTTGATAATCATTGGGGTTAAGCATCATATCTTCTAAAAGCACATGTGCCTGGAAAGAAATGTATATATACACATATACATGATAGCATTTAATTTTAAAAGTAAAAATTTATACAAATATCCTCAGATACTTTTAATAGAATAAAGATAGCTTGATTGTGACATTTCTTCCACATTTTTCCAAAGTAGTAATTGGATGGGTAGCTTTTAAAAATTAAAATAGCTATAGAAACATTCAAGAAATTAGTCTGTTTTAGAAATATTTTACCTGAGACTCCCTAAGCCAGCCAAAGACTTCTCCAATTCAAGAATAAATGCAATTCTCCTAAATTATGAAGATCTTTTCCATGTGTACTTGTTTCTAGTCATATTACATAGCTATTGGAGACTTTCTCATAGAACCACAGAATTTCACATTTGGGAAGGTATCCCAGTGCCAGCTAGTGCCACCTGTATCCAAAGACGAGTCTCCACTGTGACACACAAGAAAACTGTTCATCATTTGCTTGATGACCTCCAGTCACACAGAACCCACTATTTCCCAAGGCAGTCCTTTCTGTTTTTGAATAGCTTTAATTGTTAAGTTTTTCCTTATGGCAGGCCCAAATTTGCCTGTTTTACTTAACCCAGTTTTCCTACTTCTGCCCTTTGGGGCCAGGCAGAACAAATAATAATGCTTCCTCAACGGTAAGATAGCACAGTGTAGAGCACTGTATTCTTTGCCCAAAAACTGTGTTCAAATCAATTCTCAGATATTTTCTAGCTGTGTGACCCTGAGAAAAAGTCACTTAACTGCTGTTTGCTTTAGTTTTCTCAACTGTAAAAATGGGGATCATAATAGCATCAGTTTTATAGAGTGTTGTGAAGATTGAATGAGTTAATGTTTGTAAAGTGCTTAGCACAGTGCCTAGCATATAGTAGGTAGTTACAAAGTGCTTGTTTTCTTCCATACTTCCCTCCTAGTAATTGATAACACTATTAAACAGTATAGAACCAAGTACAGATCTCTGTGGCACTCCACTGAAGAGATTTCCTGCCACGTCATCATTAGTGTCTTTCTGACCATTCACCCATATCTGAAACCATCTAATTGTACTATCATCTAACCTACATCCTTTTCTCTTTTCTCCAAGAATGACTTTGTAAATGGTAAGCTATATATCTAGCATTTCCCTGATCTACCAGGGTAGATCATGAGCCATTCTTGATGAAGCCATGATTGTTTTTTGTCTTCTTTTTCTTCTTTGGATGTTCATGTTGACTAATCATTTCTTTAATGATACTTTCTTTGGGGAGGATTCTGCGAAGATGGTGGAGTAGGTCAGAAAATTGCAAGTTCTCAAGAATCTCCCCCCACAAAAGACTTGAAATAGCACCTTAGGGCCAACAAAGTGTGTATGTAGATAAATAAGAACCGGGGCATAACCCTGATCCTGCTGGGATAATTTAAGAAGATCTGAAGAAAAATCCCATGCCAGTTTGGTCCCTGTGAAGAGTAAACACCTCCAGGGTAGGCTCCATTTTAACAGCAAGCCACAAGCCTCTTAAACAAATGCCAAGCCCGGGGGTTAGTTGGTTTGAGAGGCTACCTTGGCCCCAATCACAGAAACTCCCCACCCTCAGATAGTGATGGGATTTGGGTGTCTGAGCCTGAGATAGGAAGATCTCAGGAACCTCTACTGACAAGGAATGCCAGACCCAGCTGTGCTGCAAAGAGTAGCTGAGGCTAGAACAAACTAGCACATGCTAGGTCAGTGCAGAAGCAGTGCAGGAGAAAGCCCCTGGCTGTGGGCACTTAACCGGAGCCTGGAGGTTTGACTTTGGTTTCCTGGTAGAGGGAAGAACTGAAGATCTGGGGCAAGAGGCACCATTTCCCATACCCCAAGGTTAGAGGTGACCACAAATAACTAAACTATCACCACAAAAAAAAAATGCACAGGCAAAGGAGAAAGAATCCAGCTATAGAAACCTATTATGCTAATATGGATAACCAGGGTTCATCTTCAGAGGAGGAAATTGAAGTAAAGAAACCCCCAGAGAGTAACATCAAATGGTCACCTGCCCCAAAAGAATTTATAGAAGACCTTTAAAAAGACTTTAAAAATCAAATGACAGAGATGGAGGAAAAACTAAAAAAGAACATGAGAATAATCCAAAAAAACCAAGAAGGGTCTGAAAGAAAAGTCAGCCAACTAGAAAAGGAGACCCAGAATCTTAAGGAAGAAAGTGGTACCTTGAAAATGAGAATTGGGCAGAGTGAAGCCAGTGAAATTATAAGAGATCAAGAAATGATTAAACAAAATATGAATAATGAAAAAAATAGAAAAAAAAGTGAAACATAATAAAAGTAACACATATGGAAAATAGATCAAGAAGAGAAAATATAAAAATAATTGGACTAACTGAAACTTGTGATCAAAAAAATCTTGATACAATAGTATAAGAAATAATTAAAGAAAATTGTTCCTGAAGCATTAGAACAAAGGGGGAAAGTAGAAATAGAAGAAATCCATCGAGCACCACTTAAAAGAAATTCTCTGAGGAAAACTCATCGGAGTATCATAGTCAAATTCCAAAATCCCCAGCTCAAGGAAAATCTTATTAAAAGCATCAAGATTAAAACAATTTAAATACAATGGTGGTGTCACAATTAGAATTACACAAGACCTAGTAGAAGAACTGGGGCTCCGAACAAAAATATCATGCCCTACAAAGTTAAATATTATCCTGAATGGGAAAAAATGAACATTTGGTAAACTCTCAGACTTTCAAGACTCTTTTTAAAAAATCCTGAACTTAATAGAAGATTCCGTATATAAGAATCAATCTGATAAAGGTGTCATTTTTAAAATATAGAGAGAACTGAGTCAAATCTATAAGAATACAAGTCATTCTCCAGTTGATAAATGGTTAAGGGATATAAACAGGCAGTTTTCAGAAGAAGAAATTAAAGATATCTATAAGCATATGAAAAAATGCTCTAAATCTCTGTTGATTAGAGAAGTGCAAACCAAAACAATTATGAGGTACTACATCTCACCAGTCAGATTGGCTGAGGTGACTAAAAAGGAAAATGATAAATGCCGAAGAGGATGTGGAAAAATTGGAACACTAATGCATTGTTGGTGGAGCTGTGAACTGATCCAAACCATTCTGGAGAGCAATCTGGAACTATGCCCCAAAGGATTATAAAAAAGTGCATATCCTTTGACCCAGCAAAACCATTTCTAGGGTTTTATCCCAAAGAGAGCATAGAAATGGGAAAAGGGCCTGTATGTGCAAAAAATATTTATAGTAGCCCTTTTTGTGGTGGCAAAGGACTGGAAATCAAGGGGGGATGCCCATTATTTGGGCAATAGCTAAACAAGTTGTGGTATATGAATGTAATAGAATACTATCATGCTATAAGAAATGAGGAGCAGACGGACTTCATCATAACCTGGAGAGACATATATAAACTGATGCTGAATGAGGAGAGCAGAACCAGGAGAATTTTGTATGTAATTACAGACACAACATATGTGTGACAACTAACTTTGATAGACTGGGCTTCTCTGAGCAATACAAGGTTAGAAGACAACTACAAAAGACTCATGATGGAAAAGGCTATCCACATCTAGATAAAGAACTACAGTCTGAATGCAGATTAAAGCAAACTACTTCCTCTCTCTCAGCATGTTTTTTGTCCCTTCTTTCTCATTGTTCACTCCATTGGTTATAATCCTTCTTTACAACTTGACTAACATTTAATGTGAAGGTATCTGTAGAATCTATATGTGATTGCATGCTGCCGTGGGGGGGAGGGGAAGAGAGGGAGAGTGGAGAATTTGAAATTCAAGGGGTTGTGGAACTGAATGCTAAAAGTAAATAAATAAATATTCAAAGGTTTTTTTTAAAAAAGACAGAAGAACCAAAAGAAATATAAGGCATATGATAAAGACTGAATATAAGGGACATATAAGGACAGACTTTTTACTTTTTATATATGCAAAATGGATGTCTAAGATTCTTATCAATAATTTGATTGATAGTTTATGAGGAAGATGGGGATAAACCTGAGAGTGATATGAATTCAAAAAGTAAAACCATTTAGGAACAGCTTAAAAAAGTAATTATTTGAGATTCAAAAGAAAGAATTGATATAGAGGAATTAGATGGGGGAGGAAGGAAGACTGATAGTTCTGGTAACCTGCTTTCATAGGGAATGGGTTTAAGAGGGAACAATACATATATATTTAGAACAGTATAAAAGTCTTCTAAATTCAGAAGAAATAAAACGGTAGGGGCATAGGGAGTGGGGAGAGAACAAGGAAGGGATCTTTAGAGGGGAGAGTGAGGAAATAGGTAAAATAGGGGTATAGAAGGGTGTTTAGATTTATGGGAATAGGAGGATAGGGGAGGGATTCTCGGAGGGGTGTAGGCAAGTCAAAGGAGGGCAATGCAGTAGGTAGAAGTAAAGTAGAGGAGACAGAAGGGATAGGAAACAAGATGTAATCATACATAAAAACAAAGATCAGGAGTAAGATAGGTTTGGGAAAATATATGTCTATATATGTTTGTGTGTGTATGTATATATATATATATATATAGAGAGAGAGAGAGAGAGAGAGAGAGAGAGAGAGAGAGAGAAAGAGAGAAACATATCTAAACTTTATTGTAGCCTTCTGGGGGCAGGGAAAAAAGTAACAAAGTAAAAAAGTACACACCAGAGAACAAAAGAAAACTCACAATGAAGCAAAGAAAAGACGGACGGTTCTCAACACGAGTATTATTTATCCTATAGGCTTTCTTGAAATGAAAATCTATGGTTATACATGTTTTTATGTTCTACTATGCACACAACGTGCTATTTTTTTTCTAACTTTGTTTTTAAGTTTCATTCTTTAAGTTTATGATATGTTTTTGTTTCTTTTCTCTATCCTGTATTTATGTTCTAGCATTTGAGTCTAAAATAAAATTTTGCAAAAGAAAAAAAAACAATACTTTTTGTTATTTTCCCAGTAATAGAAGTCAAGGTCACTGACTTGTAGTTTACAAATTCCATTTTCTTTTTTATTTGAAAATCAAGGCATCTACTCTTCTCCAGTCTTTGCAGTAGCTTTTTCATTCTCAACAACCTTTAACATCACTTGTGGCAGTTTAACAGTCACATCCAGTATTTTTTTCCGTACCCAATATGCCAGATTATTTTACTTCATCAAAGGTTGCTAAGTGCTCCCTTACTGTCTCTTCATTTATCTTGAGGTTCCACTCCTGGTTAGTCATTTTTGTTCTGTCTTTGCAGTGCAAAAGGCATTGTCCTTGTCAGAGAGAACAGGAGTGTAACTATCCATTATCTGTATCTTTGTTTCCAAACAGAAAATAAATATAGGCTCATACATCTAAGGGATGAAGAGAGTTTAGAGGTCATTCTGGCCAGCCCCCTCATTTTTCAAAGGAAGAAATTGAGGACTAGAAAGTTTATGGGACTTACTTGAGGTCCCACAAGTAAGCAACACAGCTGGGGTTTAAATTTGAGTTCTGGGACTCAGGCATTTTTTCCAAAGCATGAACTCATTCCTCAAAAATCATTGGTTTTTTTTTGAGGAAAGATTCCTCATATGGTTTTATTGTTATGCCTGTCATAATTGGATATGTCTAGAAATTCTATAGTATATAAGAACTTAACACAGTGGGCATTTGCTTTCTTCCTAAGAGAAACTAAAAATGTTTATATTATACAGATAATTTGTACTACCCCAATGCTTCTCTAGCTTTCTTTTAGGTGTTTGCATATATTTTTATTCCCAGCCCTCAATACAGTGTATAGTACATAGTAGCATGAAAACAGTTTTTCATTCATTCTTCTAAACTTTCTCTTTATTATTTATTCCCATTGCCACTACCCTTTTTCATGAAATCACAGTTGCCCTAGATCTGGAATGAAACTTTAGAGACCTTCTAGTCCAATCTCCTCATTTTATTTATTGAGGAAATTGAAGTCTAGAAATGCTAAGTGACTTGTCCCAACTGACATGAGAAGTAAGGAGCAGATAGACCCAAATTTTCTGATTCCAGATCCAAAATTCTTTACCATCACATGTTGACCTAAAGAGTCTCATTTATTCTAGATTGTTGATATATTCATTTTGTGCATCAGATGTTGTTGAGTCGTTCAGTCGTGTCTAACTCTTCATGACCTCATGGACCATAGCATGCCAGTACTTGGCCATGGGTTTTCTTGGCAATGATACTGGAGTGGTTTGACATTTCTTTCTCCAGCGGATTAAGGCAAACAGGTTAAGTGACTTGCCCAGGGTCACACAGCTAGTGTCTGAGGCTGCATTAGAACTCAAGTCTACCTGACTTGAAGCCCAGTGCTTTATTTATCCACTGAGCCACTTAGCTGCTTTGCATCAGATATTAATCATCTTCAAAGTGAACCTTACCTTCTAGTAGTATAGATTAAAAATATGATAACCATAATGATTGATGTGATATAACATATGCACATATATTAGTGAGCTGTTAGACCAGTGATTCTCAACCTTCCTAATGCTATGACTCTTTAATACAGTTCTTCATTTTGCGGTGACCCTCAACCATAAAATTATTTTCATTGCTACTTCATAACTGTAATTTTGCTACTGTTATGAATTGTAATGTAAATATCTGCTATGCAGGATGTATTTTCATTGTTATAAATTGAACATAACCCACAGGTTGAGAACCATTGTATTAGATAAAAATTTCTATGCCAATCTAAGTGGTTAAGATATCAGATATGGCTCTGTGGAGGAGATAACATAGAGAGACCATTTATTTCTCTCCATTGAACCCCAACTCAAATGTTACCTCCTCCACAGGGCCTTCCCTGATTTCTTAACCACTTAGATAGCTGCTTTTGTATGAGTCTTGTCATTCCTTGGTGATTATAATCTTCTTGAGGCCAAATATGATGTCTTAATTATTTTGTACCTGGGGTGGGATACTTAATAAGTATAGGAAATACTAAATATAGACTGATGGCTTATCTCATCCATTTTTTTTTAGATTTTTAATAATTTTCATTAGATCAGTTTTTCTGATATTTCTGGTATACTCTATTTGAACTCTATAACTTCCTCTTATAAAAAGATTCATTCAGAAGAGATTTTTAGCCTTTATTGTATCATAGACATCTTGTTAACAAACCTTTAACTCTCCAGTGAAGCCTATGGACTGCTTCCTAGAATAATATTTTAAATGCATAAAATATAAGATTACGAAGAAAACCAATTCTGTTGAAATATAGTTATCAAAATATCTTTTTTAAGTTCACAGACCCCGGCTTAAGAACATCTGACTTCTAAAAGAAAGAAATAAAATAGAAACACTTTAAGATTTTATATTCACCTTCAAAATAAAACTCCAAAGTATGTGTATCCATAAGACTTTTTTATTCATCTTTCTATCCCCTAGGCTGGTATATTTACTATAATAATTAAAGATTAATTTGTTTACTTCCAGCAAAACTTGTGGTTCTTTACAAAGAAAATTCCTAGCCTTCAGTGACAAACTAGACTCAACTTTCGATTGTGCTGATATAGGAAAGTATTATCCAAGGGGATCAGGACTTGTTTGCTTGACTGTGGAATACCTTTTATTCTTTTGAGTTTGTTTTAAAAACAAGCACCTAATTTTTAAGTTAAACAATTTCTCTGCTATTTCTGTTAAAGGTACCACTATATTTCTAGTCCCCCAGATTGAAAATCCTAAGATCATTTTAACACCTTTCTTTCCCTCACTCTTTTTTCAGCAATCATGTCCTATAAATTTTGCCTTTAAAATATCTCATATTGAAATGCAAATTAAAACAACTCTGTGGTACCATCTAACACCTATCAGATTGGTTAATGTGACAAAAAAGGAAAATGATGTATGTTGGAGGGGATATAGGAAAACTAGTACATCAAGGTTGGTGAAGCTATGAACTGATCCAACCATTCTGAAGAGCAATTTGGAGCTCTGCCCCAAAGGGCTATAAAACTGTACATACCCTTTGATCCAGCAATACCACTGCTAGGTCTGTATCCCAAAGATATTTTTTTAAAAACCAGGGGAAAGGACTTATTTTCTTTTTCCTTTTTTTTTTTTTTAACAAATAGGCACATTTGTACAAATAGACTTGTATGTACGAAAATATTTATAGCAGCTCTTTTTGTGGTAGGTAAGAATTGGAAATCAAAGGGATGCCCATCAGTTGAAGAATGGCTAAACAAGCTGTGGTATGTGATTGTAATGGAACATTTTGTGCTGTAAGAAATAACAAGCAGGATGATTTCAGAAAAACCTGGAAAGACTTACATAAACTGATGCAAAGTGAAACGGATCCAGGAGAATGTTGTACATAGTAACAGCAGTATTGTATGAAGAACTGTGAATGATTTAGCTACTCTCAGAAATATAATGATCTAAGACAACCCCATGGGACTAATAATGAACCATTTCTCTCCAGAAAAAGAACTGATATTGTTTGAATATAAACTGAAGCATGCTGTTTTTCACTTCCCTTCTTTTTTGAATTGTATTGTACAAAATGACTAATATGGAAATGTTTTACGTGATTGCACATGTATATACTGTATCTTATTGCTTACCATGTCAAGAAAGGATTGGAGGGAGAGAATTTGGAACTCAAAACTTATTTTAAAAAAATGTTAAAACTCTTTTAGCATGGGGCGGCTAGGTGGTGCAGTGAATAAAGCACTGGCCCTTGAGTCAGGAGGACCTGAGTTCAAATCCAGCCACAGACACTTAACACAAAAACTAGCCTTGTGACCTTGGGCAAGTCACTTAACCCCAACTGCCCTAAAAAAAAAAGGCAACAAAAATATTTTAGCTGCAGTTAGGAAAAAAATAAAATATATTTTAAAAAATAAAATATCATATTTATCTCCTTCCTTTTCATACATACTGCTGTTATTGGAGTTATGGTATCCATGACTAAGGAGGTAATCACACCTTTATACTCTTTGTTGGTCATACCACGTCTGGTACTTTGAATTTATCTCTACCTAATTCATTTTAAGATGAACCTTGACAAGCTGAAGAGCATCCAAAGGAGGGCATCCATGGTACCTGAACTAAGGATGTTTATTTAACCTATTAACAAAAAACACAATAGCTATCTTGCAGTCTTTGAAGGGCTATAGGAAAAGGGAATTAAATTTGTTCTTACCCTGAGATGGAAGAATTAGGAGCAAGGGATGGAATTGGCAGAGGCTGATTTATGATTGATTTAAAGAAAAACTTGCTAACAAAACTGCTTTCCCTCTCACTGGAGGACTTTAGCAAAGCCTGGATGACTACTTGTCTGTTTTGATATTGAGCCAACTGGAGTCCCCAGATAGTTTTCAGGGTTGGTGTCCATGAAATTAAATGATAAAAATACACTTATTTCACTAACCTTTTACTGAAATTTACCATTTCCTTCAATCATGTATTTTAAAAAAAAACCTTCTAAGAACAGTTCCCTAGGTTTCACCACACTGGCAGAGAAGTACATAACACAGAAAAGTTAAGAACCCCTATTATAGAGAAATTCTCTTCAAATATGGTTTGGATCCCTTCCAGTTCAGATTTTGTGATGCATTTATTCAAAGTCTTATCACCTCATGCTTAGACTGTAGTAATTGCCTCTTATTCTCCCTCTTCCAATCCATCCTCACAACCTACTATATTAAACTTTCTAAAGCACCATTATTATTATGTCATTACTTTGTTCAAAACCTTCAGTGACATCCCATGAGGCAGTGAGGTTGCACAATGGATATACTGCTGGACTTGGAGTCAGGAAGACCAGAGTTCAAATTTGGCCCTATGTACTTACTAGCTGCATGACCTTGGATAAGTCATTTAACTTATGTTTGCCTCATTTCCCTCATCTGTAAAATGGTAATCATGATAGGATCTACCTCCCAGAATTGTTATGAGGATCAAATGAAATAATATTTGTAAAGCACTCAGCCCAGTGCCTGGCACAGAGTAAGTTTTATATAAATGCAAGGTATTGTTGCCTACAGGATAAAGTACAAATTCTTAGTCTGGCCTTCAGTATCCTATTGTATAGCTCCAGCCTGCTTCTCCAGCCTTCTCTCCCTGTACTCTCATATTGAAACCCTCCACTCCAGCCAAACTTATCTAGTTCTTGTTCTCTTCTGAACAGGGTTTCTTCTTCCTAGACTATCCCTTTAGATTGTCCTCAAAATTCTGTCCTTTCCAGGAAGCCTGATAGCCTATTTTGATCTCATTTTTCCTGTAACAAATAGTATTTATTGTTCCTATCAATTATATTAAAATTGATCACAACTAACATTTAAATTCGTGCTTTTGCTTTCTCACAAGTGTCCTGTGAGGTATCATTATCCATATTTTTCAAATAAAGACTGAAGCTCAGAGAATTTTAATGACTAGTCCAAGTTGATCTAGTTAGGTTTCAGAGGTTAGTAAGGGCCCATTCTACTGTACTATAGCCACCTCCTTTTGTCATTTATTGTCTTGTACTGTTAGTTAACTTTTCATGCATTTATATCTTTTCTCCAAAATTTGACTGTAATTTAAGCTTCTTGAAGGAAGAGACTGTGTCTAATATAGGTAGTCCCTGATTTTAATGAAATAGGATGAAAATTGTATTAATGATTTCTCAGTAGTTTTGCATCAGAAACCTTCACTTATTTGCCCACTAGATGGCACATGGAGATCAATAAGGAGAAATGATGACTAAGAATACTTTCTGTTGTTTCATATTTACTAGAGAATGTCTCTGAGTGAGCAGATTAAGGCAACCAGAAATGAAGTCTAGGTGTTTCTAGCCCATGTTAAATGAACAGATTGATAAAATACACATTGATAAGTAAAAAATACACTTTGTTTCTTTATTCCTTATATAGGCCAATTTGCACCTGAGTGGTAGCAATAAATGTCGATTGACGTTTAACATGAATGATAATAAATGTCAGGTAAATAAAGGCTCTTCTTGGAGTCAGGAAGCCCTGCGATCAAATTTTCAAGCTATTAAGGCACGTTACCTAACTTCTCTGTGTCTTGAGCAACTCTAAGATTATAAATCACAGATTAGTCAGCCTCCTTGGAGGGAGTTTCCATATCACAGGTTTGGACCCAAAACAGCCAGAAGTTCAGAAGTATAATATCAGAAAAGATGCATTACTGTAAGACATATTAAAAAATTCTAAAGAAAGAGATATCAGAATTTCCAGAAAATATAATATGCATGTAGGAGTCTTTTGGCAAAGGGAAGGAAGGTACCCTAATCTGTGTTCTGGAAATAAAAGGAAAAGAGATTTGGGGAATGATTTGAAGAGAGAAGTCCTGCCAGAAAAGTTCAGAGATCTGAAGGAAGCCAGTGATGGTGGGCATTTCAGAAATAAGTCTCTGGTAACCATGGCAGCCTAACCCAGCTCAGCTTGCCATTGCCTCCTCCTCCCCCCCAAAGGAGAAATAGAAAGTCCAAAGGAGACCTTTCCTTCTAACTTTCTTCCACATATACCCATGACTTAATTTTCTTTCTTTTTATTTTTTAAATAGCATATTTCAGTGTATATTCAATCAATATCTGTTCTTTCTCTTGAGGCAGATGGTATGTTTCAGCATTAGTCCTTTGGGATTGTCTTGGATCATCGTATTGCTTAGAATAGCTAAGTCACAGTTCTTTAAACCATATTGTTACTGTTTACAATATTCTCCTGGTTTCAGCATTAGTCCTTTGGGATTGTCTTGGATCATCGTATTGCTTAGAATAGCTAAGTCACAGTTCTTTAAACCATATTGTTACTGTTTACAATATTCTCCTGGTTCTGTTCACTTCACTATGTATCAGGTCGTGTAAGTCTTTCCAGGTTTTTCTGAAATCATCTTGCTTGTCATTTCTTAAAGCACAATTCCGTTACAACCATATACTACAACTTGTTTGGCCATTCCTCAATTGATGGGCATCCCTTCAATTTCCAGTCCTTAGCCACTACAAAAAAGGGTTGCTTTAAATGTTTTTGTACAAATAGGTCTTTTCTCTTTTTTTTTCAATGCCCATGACCCTTTAGGGTTAACGTCAGGGCTACCCATAGTGCTTGCTGAGGTTTTCCTTAATATACCTTCTCCTTGAAACTTGTGTCTTCTGTAACTGAAACAAAGTCTTTCATTCTCTGACTTACCTTGGTTCACATTAACTAATCTATAGTTCAATCTTTCAACAGATATAAAAATCTGATGCTAGTTTCTTTACCAGTTTTATGTTGAAACTAGGATTAGAGAGCAGAAGGCTACCTGTGTAACTTGGGGAATGGGAAAGGCAAGAAAACACGGATAGGAACCCAAGAACACCAAAGACTGATGACTCTCATATTTTTACAGGCTCAATTCTATTTGTTATCAGTTTAGCAAACATGGCGTTTCTGTTCAGCACTGTTATGCAGATATTGAAATGACTGTACATATTGACAGCTCACCAGGAAAACTGCCATCAAATCATGCCAATACAGTTTTGTATTGTTTATAAGGTGATTTTGTCTTTGTTTTAGCAAGCCAACTTTATTAGAAAGGAGAGATTTCTGTCTTCACTTCTTCATTTTCTTCCAGAAAAATCATCCGCAGAGGATCAGTCTGCTTAGCATGTTAAAAGGCCTTTTCCTAGATCTTTTTATGCCTTGTGGTTACTAGTGGAATATTTTTTTTAATTTATTTTTTTTAATTTTATTTTAGTTTGCATCATTCATTTCCACAAGATTTTGAGTTACATATTTTCTCCCCCTCTTTCCCCCACCCACCGCCCCAAAACAGCCATCCCAGTGTGTCCCTCC
>CM053586.1:127037839-127068318 GCA_028646515.1 Pseudochirops corinnae
TTTAGAGTCCTATTTTATGGGTATTTTGGGGTGGCTATGTGAGAGCTGCAATATGTTGCTGCTGCTACGCTGCCATCTTGGCTCCGCCTCCTCCCTCACTAGTGGAATATTTTGACTTTTTGTTTATCCCTCTCTCACCATATGACTTTTCTACCTCCTTTTCTGATCATAAACTTTCTTGATGTTTTCCTTTATGCTACTCGTCATTAGAAATATAATGTAGTCTATTTGTACCTATTAGGCATTTTCCAGTGGCCTTTGGGTCAGCCTCAGCTTTGACTCTTCAGAGGCTATATAGTGTTCCAAGATTTGAAACTCTTCCGTGTTGTTGGAAGAACATCTGTGGGTCTTTGTACCAGGAAGCAGGTTAGAGTTGTTAAAAAGCACTATCCAGTTTTCCAGGTTAAATCCAGTATACTTTCTTTCTCCTTTTCAGTTCTTAGACTAACCCATTGTGTGTCTCCCCCAGATATATGTACTCGTATATTAACTTAGTTGACTTGTTTTATATATTGAATGTTTTATGGTCTAAACAAGATGCATATTTCATCCAATTGGGTTTTCCTCTGTGAATTGTTAAGCCAAAGCCTTAATTAATCATGGAACTCATTGAGGAGGCCCAGTAATGTTTCAGGGCATGATTTAGTCAGCACTTAAATCAACAAATAAGAAAGCCTGGCCACCTCTAAGGAGTTTCTTTTCCATTAGATCTTTTGCAAGTATCTTGCATGATAATGATTGACATCTTTCGTGAACCTATGTAAACCTTTTTTATGTACCGCCATTGAAGTTAATTATCAGAGTGTCTTTGAGCAAGAATTATATCTGGAGTCGTGTTTATCAGGGAATTGTGTAGGATCTTAACATGTTAATGGAAGACTCCTTGTTGGAACCGAGCTTTATAATGTACTTTGTTCTACCTAATCAAGTGCTTTATTGTCATCAGCAAACAATAAATGTTCTTTTGGTATCTTTCCCTTTTTGAGATACATTGTAAAATGATACCTCTGCTTTCAAGATTGGGTTGCTATCAGCAAGAAATCCTTATTGGACCCTACTATAGAAGAAATGATAGCTGTTTTCAAATATATGAAGGGCTGTCATATGGAAGGAGCAGTAAACTTGTTCCCTAAGACAAGGCTAGTGCCTGAATATAGTAATTACAGGGAAGCAGATTTCAATTCATTGTATGTAAACATTCTGTAGCACTTATGAGTACTGTCCCCAATGCCCTGCTGTAAAAGCAGAGAAAGTTCTTTTACTAGAAATGTTCAAATATAGACTGATCAACTGTGAGAGATGTTATAGAAGAGATTTTTTCATCAGGTGGAAGATTGAACTATATAGCCACTCAGACAGATCCTTTCCAATTCTAATAATTTGAATATTTTATTCAAAGAACTTTATTTAAAAAAATTTTAAACATTTAATGTTTCTCTTAATATTGATTGTATTTACCAAAGCAACTTTTATCTTTCATTTTTTCTTCCCCTTTCTTTATAAGTCATTTCTCAATCTTGTCCAATCTAGTTCCTAACACCATTTTTTCATTCTTATTCTGTAAGTGCCGTCATAGCATGTTTGTTCCAGCCGTCTTGAAGACAGGAATCACTTTTCCATTTGATTCTGTGCCTATTCATCTTTTTTTTTAAAGTTGCTTCCAGTGCTACACATTCAAATGCAAGTTATCTCTAAAATATGTTTCAACTGCTGGCTTTCATATTGGCATAGATAAATTTTTTTGAATCTTGCTTTGTACCTGATTTTAACATTTTTGAATCCTAGGTTGTTGGAAGAGGAGCCTTTGGAGTAGTATGCAAGGCTAAATGGAGAGCAAAAGATGTGGCCATTAAACAAATAGAAAGTGAATCCGAGAGAAAAGCTTTTATTGTAGAGGTAAGCAACCCAGTTTGCTGTGTCTTGAGAAAATATCTTCTGTTATAATTTTTTATCATATGAGTGGTACTTAAGTAGTTGTGTCAGTAAAATGACTATTTTATTTTATATTTTTTATTTTTACAAGGAATTCCTTTAGACATCTGAACATCCGAGCCCTGCCTGGTTAAAATATTGGAAATGATATTCAACAGATTAACCACATTGACTGAACTCCTTAGCCATCTCTAGATTAATAGCATTACTTTGTTACTTAAGCAGATAGAAATTACTTTGTCTCCCATTACCTGAATTGAACTGGGGAATGTTAATGTTTTATGGTAAATCATTTGTAATTTTTTTCTTTTAATTCGAAGCAGTTTCTTTGGGGAGCAAAAATTTTAAATTTCCTAGTTCAGAAAGAAAATAATATTCAATTCTAATCTTATTCAATCATGAAGGAATCCCTAGAATTCAGTAACTTTGAAAAGATATTACATATATGAAATTTGGTTTTGCATTTTAAACTGGTATATAGGCAATGTTTCATATGCTGCTACCATGATGAAAGAAATATTGTATAGTTGCTATAAAAAAACCTGTTTATCACTTTTTTAACCTTAATAACCAGTAAAAAATGGACTTGTGCCTTTGAAAGTATATTTTCCTAGCTTATTGTAGTTTGTACTTTCGTTTAAGCCATAATTTTTAAATATCTGCATTAAAGATTAATACTTTTTTAAAGGGTTACTTAATTTGTTCCAGCTTCGGCAATTGTCCCGTGTAAATCACCCAAATATTGTGAAGTTATATGGAGCCTGTTTAAATCCAGTAAGTTTATAACTTTCTCAATTGATATATTATCTGTAATATGTGATATGCAAATTGTGTTGGGGTTTGAAGTTTACAAAACTGTTTTAACTTCTATCTTCCTAATACATGTACTCATGGAAAATTTTCTCACTCTGCATTTTTTAAAAAATAGGCTTTTTTTTGTGTCCTTTATTTTTGTATCACTGTCATATCTGATAATTCTGTTCTTCCATTTCTTTCCATCCCCCACCTTCCGATGCTTCCTTATAACAATGAAAAACAACCAACAGATGCCTGGATCATTTCTATATATGCAACATTATGCCTCTTCTACCTCTCTGCCAAAAGGAGGGAGACATGTTTTATTATATGTTCCCTTAGACCAGTTATAGTCCTTATAGTTACTGCATTTCTTTTGAAACAGTTTTTTTTTAATTGTAGTGTTTGACAAATAATTTATGCTTAAAAATCAAATCATTTCCAACTAATATTTGGAAAGAATGCAGATCCTAAGTTGTTAAGAAATTAAATCTTTATATGAATGTATGTACAAACTCATGTTGAAATATAGTTATTTTCAGACTTTAAAATAAGTCAATAGTTTACTTAAAACAATTTAGTTCTGTCATGCAGATTTCACATTTATCTTTTCATCATCCACGAATGTGGTAAATGCATATGTTTCTTGTTCTAATCTTAGCCAGAAATACATGCCATTTCTCTCCTATAAAACTAGGACATGTTGTCTACTGCCTTAAGACTTTTTCATCATTGGATTTTATTTGATTTTTTTTTTCCCCTTAAACTAGGGAATACTTATTATTTCTTTATTTACTAATTCTACTAGCCGCATTTTGCCCAATAGGATATTAACTTCTTCAGGTCAGGCAATGTTTTGTTTTTGCCTTTGAATCCTCAGCATCTAGGATAGTTCCTGGAATCTAGCACTTTAAAAAATGAGTTTTTTCATTGAGTTGAATTTCCCATTGAAAAAATAACATTAGTTTGCATTTTTCTTCACCATTTTAAATTAACTTTGGAATAATTTCAGTCAGCAAACATTTATTAAAGCCCTGCTATGTGCCAGAGTACTGGAGATGCAAGGACAAACAGAATCATACCTTTTCTAATGGAGCTTATGTTCTTTTTAGAGGTTAGCCATTCCTAAAGTTCTCTATGTGGACCCAGTACAATTCAGATAATTCTGCTTATGGCTTTATCTTTTGTGTTCTCATATTTTTACCTGTGTTTAAACTTTTAATTCTGCCACAAACTAACAGTGACTTTAGGCAAGTTAATTAATCCATTCTATATCCTAGTTACTTCATCTGTGAGGTGGGTTAGAATAAATATGTCTCTGAAGTATCTAACTTTGGGAGTCTTCCTTTTTGTGTTTCTATCCTGATGTGCTTGTTTTTCCCATTTAGGTATGCCTTGTAATGGAATATGCTGAAGGAGGCTCTTTATACAATGGTGAGCATCATTACAACAGGAAATATGGTCTTTCTTTAAGAAATAAATTCTTATACAAAATGAAAAAAACTTTTATTAATAACTCTAAGTTTTTTGTATGTAAAGTACTTTGAATGCAATTCAGTAGTATTATCAGGATATTAAAGGTGGTATTTTCTAAAAACTTATAAAAACAATTGGAACTTGTCATATTTTTTAAAAATACAAATAAAATCTAAGTGTTAAGAAAGAAAAAATAATAATGAAATAATTCCATTCTGCAAATATATTAGTTCTTTTTTCCCCTTTGGTTAGAATTCCCTTCATGATTTGAAAAGCACTAAATAGAATAAAACTCCTAGTTTTTGACTGTTTCAGTATGTTCGATTTTGTCTTTTTTTTTATCCTTTTTGTGCCCTCTCAAATTTGAGCCACCTCTACCTGTCTTACCACTAACTGTAGTATTCATTTTTCTTCCTTTCTTTAAAAAAGAAAATTATGGAAACTTGGCTATTTCACAAAATATTCCAGCCCTAAAAATTCTGTTGTTTTATTAGTTCTTGTGTCTCTTTTGTGCTAGAATTTGAGGTACAGTCAAATTAGTCTCATTTTTTTCAATCTTTCTCTGTAAAATATTGGTGTGTATTTGTATATATACCAATATATAATGCATATATGTATAAAGAGAATATGGTAATGTCTTAATTACATTTAAATCGATCACATTTAATATGAACATTATTATATGATTGGTAATTTATATGTAAATTAGTTGCTTAAAATTAGGTATTTTAAATCAGTCCTTTTTAATGAGAAGAAAAATTAAAAGAGAATTCATGAGGGGATTTGCAGAAGAGTAAGCTGACACTGAGATGCCCTGGTGGTAGTGGTGGTGGCATCAGTGGCAGTGACTAACTCTGTGCGTATAGTAATATACAATAAAGTTCTTTAGTTTGTACCTTTTTTTTTTCAGTGCTGCATGGTGCGGAACCCTTGCCATACTACACTGCTGCCCACGCAATGAGCTGGTGTTTACAGTGTTCCCAGGGAGTGGCATATCTTCACAGTATGCAACCAAAAGCTCTAATTCACAGGGACTTGAAACCACCCAAGTAGGTTCCCATTTCATGACCTCTTGTAAGAAAGTTGATTATAATATAAACTTACATTTTTAAATGTCATTTATAGTGACCTTTTTATCTGATAAAGCAGTGTAATATAGTGGAAAGAGTACTTGTATCCAAAAATATCCACTTGTATTAAGGGCCCACTCTAAAACTATTGCATGATTGTGAGCAAGTCACTGGAGCTCAATTTCCTAATCTGTAAAATGGATAATATTGTTTGTATCATCTATCTAAAAACATTTTTGGGAGAAAAGTATTTTGTAAACCTTCCTCCTCCCTCACTCTACCCTTCCCTCCCCCATTTGTTTTGGGCCTGTGGTTTCCTTGATAGAGGAAATTCCTTCTCCCTAAAGCATCTGATCATGTCACCATTCTACTCAGTAAACTCCCATGGTTCCTTATTATGTCTAGGATCACATATGCACTCATATTTTGACATGAAAAGTTCTTTATCACCTGGCCCCTTCTAGTGTTTCTAGGCTTCTTGCGCATTGCTTACCATGTACCCTGTTACCCATATATAAATTGTTCTCCTACAACACCCCAATTCTTGTTTCTGTACCTTTGTACTGACTATCTCTGTGCCTGGAATGTGCTCTTTCCTCGTCTCTGCCTCTTAGACTCCATGGCTTCCTTCAAGTCTAGCCCAAGCCCCACCTTCTTGAAGTCTTTCCTGATAATCCATTCTCCCCAGCTGCCCCTCAACCCATACCCAAAACACTAGGACACTCCCTCCCCAAATCATTTGGATTCATTTGGTATATATTTTATACATATATCTAGATAGATAGATAGACAGACAGACAGACTTCCATCTTACTCATTGTCTCCCTCGCTGGAACGTAAGCTTCTTGAAGGCAAAGACTTTGATTCTTATTTGTATCCCCAGTTTTGGGCAGCTGGGTGGCATAATAGATAGAGCACTGGGCCTAGAGTCAGAAAGATCTACGTTCAAATCCAGCCCTAGATGCTAGATGTGTGACCCTGGGCAAATCACTTAACCCTATTTGCCTCAGTTTCCTCATCTGTAAAATGAATTGGAGGAGGAAATGGCAAACCATCCCAGAATCCTTGCCAAGAAAACCTCAAATGGAATCATGAAGAGTCAGATGTGATTGAAACAACTGAATGATAACAAAAATCTCCATTGCTTAACATAGTGCTTGGCACAAAGTAAGTACTTAATAAATTTTTATTGTTTGATACCAATAAAGATCAAAACCTGCAGAGCAACTTAAGAGTTTTAGACTTTAGTGTTATATTAATGTCAGTTATTATGAGCATAATTGTTATTATTTTAGTCCATTAGCCTATAAAAATAGGCAACCTTTTAGCCTTACTGGGTCTAATTTTATGACTAGAGGACCCAATACTTAGTGTCTACTGATTAACTTTCGTATTTAGTCTATATGAAGGAATGAATTGAATTTCTAGTATATCTAGGTTAGAATTATATCATTTTAATTTACACCTTGGGAATTGGTAATTATTTCAGAAATATTAATATCTTGGGAGGATGTTTGTTTTTTATGAGCAGTCAATTGGGGAGGGAGGGGGACTTAGCTAAGCTTATTTTTCTTCTTTGAATTTATCTTCCTTTATAGCCTTCAGAGCCTTACCACCAAAGTCCCATATAGTCAGATCAAGTATGCATTGGCATCTTGCTGTAAATAAGGGAATTTGAGTATAAGGCATGTGTATGTGCTCGCTTTGCTCAGATTTTTTTGTTGCATATTTAAAGCATTAAACTAGTCTTTTTAAATTCTTCTAGTTGTCACTGTCCTGACTAGTCTAAAGATTCTTCTTCTATATAGGGTCTTCTTGAAGAGTGACCTTGTCAGGGGGAGTCATTCTTTTTGCTAGGCTGCCTACTTCTACTTTCAGGCCTAGGCTGAATTCTCTTTTTTCATGTTCACAGAAGTCTTTGGAAGAACAAGCCCTTTCTGTCACCAAGAGTGACTTCAGCTACCTATCTCACCACCTTGACCTATGACATGAATTCTCTAACGACTCTTCAAATTAGAATATCACACTTTAGATGGATTTTTGGAGGAATGAGCATCTGGGAGCTTTTATTTTTAAATTTCCTAGATCCAGAGTATATATTGTACCTTCTTGGGTTTCTTCTACAAGTTCTGGGTTGGGTTTTTTTGTTTCTTCTGTATCTTCCTTTTGTCCATTTTAAGGACTTTTTGGCAGTCTTTTTCATTTAAGGACCTAAACCATGCTAGTCACTGGGGATGCAACAAAAAATAGCCCATGCCTTCAAAAACCTTATATTCTTTTGGGGAAGAAACAACATGAACAGGGAAAAATTATATAATTTAAAGTAATTTGAGATAGGGAATGGACACTGAAGACCCAGAATCAGGATTGGATTCTTATAGGGAAGTGGCAGTTGAGCTAAACCTTGCAGAATTTAGGGGTTTAATGAGGAGGAGCTGAAGGGAGACAGATTTATCCCTGGCAGCAGAGCCAGTTTGCTACTTACTAGTGTGACCTTAGGCGAGTCATTTTACTTTACTTCCTAGAGATACAATAAGTCAAATATATGTTCATGCACACAGATATATAAGCCAAATATACACATTCGCAAATGAACTCTGTATACTTTTCCTATTTATAAAATGAGACAATGGACTAAATCATTGGTGTTAAATTAATGTAGAAATGGATTCCTGTGGGCCACATATTGCTTTAAGAAAACCACGAATTAATATTATCAACATTTTATTGTATTTTTATTTCTTTCTTTAAACATTTCCCAATTGCATTTTCATCTGATTACGACCATATTCAGGAATGTTGGGGGCCTACATGTGACCCAGCCCCAAGTTTTAGGCCTCTGGACTAGATTATCTCTTCAACTGTTCCATGTTCCAGCTCTTCAGTTCCATATCTCTGTCTTGTGAACGGTTTTCCAAAGTTGTTAATTTATGTCTACTCATACCTTTATCATATCTTCTGGAGTGTCTTGCCTTTTATACAACTTTGTATACAACAATGTATCCCAATGTAATGGTCTTTCAGTTAATGAATTCTTACCTATACGTTCATCACAAACCCTGTTTCAGTGTGTCTCAGCTTTACTTCTGAATTTGGGGAGGCTTATTTTGTGATTATCACACATCTGTGATCCATAATTGTTTTCTTATGATAATGTATTTTTGAGCTTCCAGTGTCTTTATTTAACTGTTTGTAACTCATTTGTGCTACGCATAACAACTCTTATGAAATCACAGATCATTAAATTTTTTTAAATTCAGCTGTGCTCAACGTTATATGTATATAACCTAAGATATACCATTTTTCTTAGAATCTAGGGCCATATATGTGTGTCCCAACTCATCTTATATATAAATATGTGTATGTATGTGTATGTTCATATACATATATAGTATATGTAAATATAGGTACTTATAAGCTAAATATACCATAAATGAACCAACCAATATGAATATTTCTGACAACTAGAAGTCATGAATTAGTTATTTGAATAGTGCCCAGATGAACTTCATGTATGATAATATTTCCAATAAAGACCACTTTGAATATATGTCCCATATATAAATAGTATTTATGGATGGAAAAACAGATTCTTTGGACGGAAACTAATTTTAGCCTTTCTGACATTCCATTAGTTGAACTAATAGCCCAAACAGAGATATTTTGGCAGTTCCACATCTACATCTAGTGAACTGATACCCAGATTTGGCAACATAGGTATAGGCATGCTGATCCAACATTTGATATGAGTACCTACTTGTTTATCAAGCTGCCTTGGTTAAATTTAACAGTAAATTCTAATTGATCTGCCTAATCAGAATTAAGGTATATTATTTGCTTAAGAGGTTAATTAAAATTGGTCAATAAAGAAAGTGTTCTGATATGTTCTTAATAAAGTCTAAATTGGTGAGCAAAGACAGATTTCACTACCAATTCATTTTTCTCTTAATTGGCAGAATCAGAGAATTGTTTCTAGATGAAGAAATGTTGTTTGATAGTGATAGTTCTGGCAATGTAACAGTTGTGAAGTCCAGAGTCTAAAGGTCAGAGATTTACTCAGTTGGCAGTTCATTTGATAATTTTAACCATAGTTGGTTTAGAGACTTTTTTCTTTTTATCCGCTTTTATAAATTGGGAATGTTTAGTTGTAGCCATCTTAACTTTGACATTTACTTAATAATTTATTCAAAAAGTGAGTCCTTTTACTAACTTTAGGTAAACTAAATAAATGCTTCTTTCCTTTGTTTTATAGGAACTAGATAGAAAAAAAAATCGCTGGCTTTCAGCATGACAGAAAGTCGTTTAGATTTAATCTGTGGACTCAGCTTTTTCATTTAAAAAAAAAAACTGGTCCTATAGAAACTTATGGCACTTTGCTTTTATGGACACCAAGTTTTTACCTCCTCAGTTAGGAGTATTAATTCACATTGATCTATACTTAAAACTTGAAAACCTAAGTGGTGATAAGAAAAATAGTACAAAAACTTTAACTTGATTTAAATAAAGATGGAGAGTGTCATAAGTAACTGTCAAACGCTTTGGCTAGTAATGATTTAAAGGTGTTTTGTAATATACAGTTTACTTCTAGTCTGTAATTGCAAGCAAAAAGAAGCACTTAATATTTGAATGTTTTTATTTTTTAAAATACTTTTGAGTTTTCATTAGTGTTATAATGCATAAGAGTAACTAAGATAAACTCCTTGGTTTTTCTAATTTTTTACTAGATTTGGTCTTCTCTGTTAATGAGATCTACAGAATTGTTGTATAGAAGAGCATACATAATGATGCTATTGACCCTCTTCACTCAGCTTTCTTTTTAGCTTATTACAGGCATGGGGGACCTGTGACCTTCTAGTTCATTGAGTGCAGCTTTTTGACCCAGTCCAAATTTTACAGAACAAATCCTTTTGTTAAGGGGATTTGTCCTGTCATGTTTGGATTCAGTCAGAGGGTTGCACTCGAGGACCTAGAGGGCCACATGTGGCCTCAGAGCTGCAGGTTCCCCACACCTTGACTTATTACCCCCTTTATTTTCTGGAAATCTTAAAAATACATAATTTTTTTTAAATTATTGTTTATTTTTTTGCCAAATAGATACAGTCAGTAACCATATTGTGATAAAGGTAATGAGAGAATGACTTAGAGGAAGTGTGGGTCTAGGACTTCTGCTGAATAGAGATAAGATGCAAACAAGTTAATTTTTGTTCCTCATATGTTATCTTTTAATCAAGTTCTAATATCAAATAGAAATAAAGTGATTAATTATAAATCTAAAGAAATTAAAAAGTAAAGTTTGTTCATTCTATCAGTGACATTTGTTTCCCATTTAGAATTACATTATTGGTCTTACAACAGTTGTTGTTTTAACAGCTTGTTGCTGGTTGCTGGAGGGACAGTTCTGAAAATCTGTGATTTTGGTACTGCCTGTGACATTCAGACACACATGACCAACAATAAGGGAAGTGCTGCTTGGATGGCCCCTGAAGTTTTTGAAGGTAAAATGATTCTAGTTTGTGATGACTTAATTCTTTTATTAGCTCAAAAAATGATTTTTTTTTTTAAGTTCAGAAGTCATTTATGTGTTCTTAACAGTAAGGTAGGTATAAATCTCAAATATAAATACAGTCTTAGGTTCTGAGTCCCCAGAGAAAGATTTGCATCCTTTAAATCTTCACTGCACATTCAAGTGTACACATAAGAAATTGGTAATACTACTAAAAATTTAAGTGAATGTGCTTTACATAGAATTCAGAGTAGTTGGACAACAGTATTATTTCAGAAGACTACAAATGGCAATATTGGACTGAGTTCAAGGACATGCTTATATTGCCTTTAATTTTCTATTACATTTCCATTTGCTACAGATTCCTGGTAATTATGACCAGTTTTGTGCAGTTTGGGAATTTCATAAATTTTATATTGTGTTTCTGTTGTGCAGACAGAGCACTATTTTAAGTGAAATAAATTACAGTGAAGGCATTTTTTTACCATAAATGTTAATCATTAGGAAATAAGAACTGTAACTAGATTAATTTCAGTTCAGTGCTTGACCTAAAACAGCATTTCACCATTTAATTTGACTACAAAATACTTTAATGATCCTTAGTACACTTTAAAAGAAGAATCACTTTAGCAGCCTGAACAAATTAAGGAACTCAACCAAGAATGGTTTCTCAGTCTCACATATTAAGTTGTGGAGTCTGTAGATAATTTAAAACTTTTTAAAAAGAAGTCATTTTACTTAAATGTTGTAGAAAAAAGACATCAGATTATGCTAATAACTTTTTTTTTCCAGGTAGCAATTACAGTGAAAAATGTGATGTCTTCAGTTGGGGTATCATCCTTTGGGAAGTGATAACCCGTCGGAAACCTTTTGATGAGATTGGTGGTCCAGCTTTCCGTATAATGTGGGCTGTTCATAATGGTGAGTGGAAGGGAAAGTGTGTGTGTGTGTGTGTGTATGTGTGTGTGTGTGTGAATATATTTGTAATTCTGTGTGAAAAATAGTTATACTTTTTCCCTCATAAGAGTTTTCAGTATTTACTGCAGAGCAGGTATCTCATTTTAACAAATTCCTTGAGAGATCTGAACAAATATTTTTCAGAAGAATTGAGAAATTTGAAAAAAATTGCAAACTGTAAATAGTTACATGAAAGAATCTTCCAAATAAATAAAAATAAAAGAAATGTGAATCAGAACAACTCTGGGTTTCACCTCACATATCTAGGAATGTGACAAAGCGGATGAAAGATAGGAATAGTCAGTGTTAGAATCGTTTTGAGAAGATAAAAGCACCAATTAGTGGAACTGTGAATTGTGGCTACTATTTTAGAAAGCAGTTTGGAATTATTCAAATAAAGTAATTAAAATGTCTATGCTCTTTGTTGCAGAGATAACACTACTAAGCATATTACTCCAAGGAGGCATTAATATTTTTTAAGTCACCACACGTAGGAAAATATGTATAACAGAACTTTTTGTTATGTCCGAAAACTGGAAACAAAAGTAGACACCCGTCAGTTAAGGAATGGATAAACAAATTGTGGTATATGGATTTAATAGGAAGATTGCCATATTTTAAGAAACAACAAATGTGACAAATTCAGAGGAGCGTGGAAAGACTTGAATGAAACTGATAAAGCATGAAATAAGCAGAGCTAAGAAAACAGTATACACAAAGAGAATGTAATTGGGAAAAAAAAACAATCAAAAAACACTTGAAAATTTTTCAAAATTACAAAGAACAAACATGACCCCAAGAAGAGATAACTTCCCTTCTACTCCTTTTTAGAAGTAGGAGGTCTGTTGCATACAAAGATTTTCTCTACAAGTGGATTAGGAGGGGGAATACAAGGAGAAATTTAGGCGATGTGAAAGCAAGAGCTATCAAAAATTATTTTTTTAAATATAAATCCTTTGGGCAGCTAGGTGGCACAGTGAACAGAGCAGCAGCTCTGGAGTCAGGAGAACTTGAGTTCACATCCGGCCTCAAACGTTTGACACAGCCTCCCAGCAGTGTGACCTTGGGCAGGTCACTTCAGCCCAGTTGCCTTGCCTTCCTCCCCCCAAAAAAGAATTAAAAACAATAAATCCTTTGGGAGCAGAATTTTCTTATATAAAATCATTTTGAGCCTCAAGAAGTTGGAGACTGTTCTTATCTATTTATAGATTTTCAGTGAGTTTGGTAAAATAAGGTCGATTCAAAAGAAGGCATTATTTTAGAAATAAATGAAGGATCCCAACCTACCTACCAACTAAATTACATGTACTACAGATGCTGGCTGATAGGCTCAGGAATTCTTTTTATTTCTTCACAGTTACTTAATTGGGATTTCTCCTCTATAGCAAGCAATATGAATTTTTTTTTTTACCTCCCCAGCCCACAATACTGTCCATTTCTTTCTTTTCCCAGGGCAGAGTATTTGTCAGTAGAATTGGCTATAGTGGGGTCCAGTCCTGTTATCCTTATTCTCTGATTCTTCCTTCCCCATCACTGCCAGTGTTCCTCCTTTCCCCAATCTTACCTGTTAGGATCACTAATCTAGACCTGGAGGGGACCTCATCTCATACAGTTGAGAAAACTGAGGCTCAGAGAGAGTAAGTGACTTGCCCAAGGTTACATGAATGGTAACAAGCATCAGAGCAAGGTCTTTTGACTCCATAGCCTCCTCCTTCAGCCTTCATCCATAAGAATCATATTTTATTTCTCACATGAAATTCCAGGATAGCCTAATCCCGATTTACCTGTGAAATAAATAAAGGTGAATGGTCAGTCTTTTTAGAGACAGTGACTCGTCATTAATACCTATTTGTGACTTTGTTTTTTCTAAGTCTGTCCAAGTGGGGGAGAAAAGAAAAAGTAAATGTGGCATAGGAGGGCAACATCTTCTTTCCTTTCTGTTACTCCCTTGGTTTCCAGTAGTAAAAACCCTAGATAACTGCGCAAATGTTGTGTGTTCATGTGACCGCATTTCATTCTGTGGTGGCAAAGGAAGGAAAGAAATCAACCAGGGAGCCAACCGAAACTAAGTAACAGAACCCCTTGTCCCCATCTATGTCTTACCTCCACGCCTTGGGCCACTGGGCCTCCATTCTTACTCTCCACCTCCTTATAGCTTACCCCTTCCTACTAGCCACTCTGCCTCAAGCCATAACAGTGGAGGGGATAATGGTACCCAGCATTCAGAATTGCAATTTCAAATGTATTTTCCCATAAAATGGTCACACATAATGGTTAGAGTTCGAGGTATTTGAAATATAAAATTATAGATACATCATGAATCAAACCATCATTTAAAATATTACTTTTAAACATTCAGAGTTGGAACCAATTTACAAGTTTTTGGAAGACATTCATAGTAAGTTAAGAATTGCTTGTACCTACAAAGAATTGGCACCATCCTTAGTGTAAAATGAACTAAATGTTTATATTTTGTCTCTAATTTTCATTGTAGGTACTCGACCCCCACTGATCAAAAATTTACCCAAGCCTATTGAAAGTTTAATGACTAGGTGTTGGTCAAAGGATCCTTCACAACGACCTTCCATGGAGGAAATTGTGAAAATAATGACTCACTTGATGCGGGTATAACTCTTCTTTTGAGACGGTTTGGGAAAGTTTCACTTATTACATGAGATTACAGTTAATTTTTTAAATTTAAGGGAGTTGTAGATTATTGCTTACCTGATTAAGAATTGGGAGGCCCAAGGTCTGTTTCTGGCTTTGTCACTAATGACCTATATGATGTTGAGCAAGTCATTTTCTGGGCTTCAGTTTCCTCATCTTGATGTGAAAGAGTTGTATTAAAAAGGCCCTGAGGCCCTTCTAATTCTAATTTTATATGATTCTAATATGTCCTTGACAATTAAATTTAAATTATTTTTAGTATTTTGCTTTATTTTGAGCAATTAGTTGTCTTCCTACAAGAAATGGAGATTTATATTCTTGATGAAGATTTCTCTCTTTATTTAAGTAGTTTCATTTTGGAAATACATTTACTAGACAGTTCTTCCCTGGTTTTAGGTGGAATTTTTGAGTACCATTTTACTTGAAGCTGTGGGACATTTTCTAAATGATGGTGAGATAATTCACTTAAAAATTCTTCAGTCATACTTATAGCAGCATCATTATAGACATTAGAGTTGAAAAGAGCCTTAACTCCTTTCATCAGGCTCACTCTCCTGTCATAAAAATTCATAGTTTTGAAAGACATCAATATCATAGATGCAGTGGCTAAAATGATGTACTTGGAGAGACCTCGGTTTGAATTCTGTCTTGTATACACTTAACACTTCTGTGACCATGACAGTCAATAAAGGATGTGATGTCTGCGTCACAGGGTGTTGAGGAAAGTATTTTACAACTCTGAAACCACTAATGGTACATTTTTATTGGTCTTTTCTTATAATCATCAATTCTTAACCATTTTGGTGCCTTGCATAATAATTTACCATGGCCTTCACTTAAAAAGGTTAAAAAGGGTCATGTTTATGTTAAAGTACCTGAATTTTTAGGAGTGATTTCTGTATTGTGAAAATCCGATAAACGATTTGAAAATGAGCTTAGATAAGATTTAGCTTCAAGGACTTAAGATTGCCTGTAGTTCTGCCTCAGTAGTTTTGAAACAAACATCATTAGGATTATTTCAGCCAAAATAGGCATCCTTGTGAAGATAATTAAACATTGTTTGATGCGACTGATTCATCTGTAGTTAACCAACTAATCTGAGTACCATTTCTGTATATACAGAATCAAAAGGTATGGTCCTTATCCTTAAGAAGCTTAATGCTTATGGGTTTTCCTGGATTTGTGTCAAATGAGTGTCTTGTGGTTAGTTTGACAAAATGTTTTTTTCCTACTCATTTTTCTTTTTAGTCTATGTGCTCTAGGCTAATAATATAGAGCGTTTACATATATACTGGTAATTAGAGGTTAGCCTGATGAAAATGATCGTGCTAAGTCTGGTTGGTGTGTAAAAGATTATTTCTGAGAGTTGTTAAGATGACACGATTCTCAGTAGTATTCTTTAATTGCTTAGCAAAAGCAATTATTTCAGCATTTGGCTATCATTGATGCAAGTACATTTTAATCTTTTTTTTTTTCATTTCCTTTTAAAATTTTAGTTAGCTTCATAACTGGCTGTATGATCTCATGAGTATGGATACTAGCTCCACTGATGTAAACCAAACCTTTTACACCTTCTCTATACTGTGGTTATTGTAGATATCCTTCAGTAACTACTCTATAGTGGATCCAACATGCAGAAGTCCTTGCTGTGATTTTCTTAATATTTCCAGGGTATCAGTAAACCTTTATTAGTGCTAAGGTGGACAACTTATTTCAAGGAAAAAAAACATTTTAATCTAATTTAAGAAAATTTTATAATGAACATATTCTTTATGCTCTGGTTATAAAAGCTGGTATAAGCTATCTGTGGGTCAAAAGAAATATTTATCTTTCTGTGTTAGAATATGTTTCAGTTCCCTCAAATTGCTGAATATTTGGTAGCTGTACTTACTATGGTATCATCCATGTTTAGATATAGATAGAGTAGATATCTAAAAAATGATAAATATCTACATTCCAGCTCTAACACAGTTTTATGTTTTGGGAGAATCTGGCATTGAGGTTGCTACAGTGAAATAATCAAGGTGCTTTCTGCCTAGTGGACACTTAATAATTGGTTGTCAAGCGAGTGAATTGCAGCAGCATTTGACTTGTATCTCCAATCATGTTAAATTGTAATTTACATTTTTATGCAGTACTTTCCAGGAGCAGATGAGCCATTACAATATCCTTGTCAGTATTCAGATGAAGGACAAAGTAACTCTGCCACAAGCACAGGTATGTAGAGAAGCTAAAATAGTAATAACTTGATTTTTCTCTAAATCTATGAAATTATCATCAACAAGCAAAAGAATGACATCTAGATTTGCGTTTATTTTTCTTCATTTCATGTGATCAAATGCAATTTTAGTTTCCAGGTGCATCAATCTATGTCGCAGTATCCAAACTAAAAAGGTATTGTAGACCATAAAAAACTGCTAATAAGTCTGAATTCTCAGACAGTTATCGGTAAAAGGGTTGAATATCATATTAGTGTTGGCTTTTGGGTTTTTTGCACATAAGGGGAAAAGACTAAACTCACTCACTTCTGTGATTGCAGAGTTGAAAAGCTAAAGTTAAGTCAAGTCTTTCTTACTAAGGTTCCCAAATCTTATGTTATTATAAATGAGGATGGTAGCTATATTTTGTGGTCATCAAAAAAAAGTATCATAAACTTAACATACTATGCTTCACAAAATTTAGTTTTAAAGCATTTTAATTTAAAATTAATTTTTTTCAACTTCATTTATATTGGAGCTTTGCTTTCTAAAATTTGCAGTCATAAATATAAATTCAAACTAAACTTAAGAAGCCTTTCTTTGCTGGGAATGTTGACTTTTTACTTCATTTTTTTTCAATTATTGGTGTTAGGCCTTACACAGCAGCTATAGGATATGAGGAAAGTAAGAAGGTTCAGAGCCCATGTATATTAAGATTTTTCTGAAGTAATAACAAGGAAAACTTTTTCTCAGGGCTAAAACTTTATCTAGTGGTGTCCCTGTGAATCTGTTTCTCCCAGTTCAGACCTACAGATACCATTCAGGCCCAGGTTGAGAGTTATAATTTCTTATGGTCACATGAATTTGTTTCTTTTCCTCTCCCTTCACACTCCTTTCACACTCTTTCACACCCACTTGCCTGAACTCTAAAATATAGTCCTGAAGAGTTTGCCTGACTTCTAGTGTCATTTTTGTCTAGTCCAACTGCCAACATAATTTTAATATACAAATGTTTCCCTACTCAATCCACTTTAGAACATATAAATGCTCAATCATCTTCATTTACTATTGCCTGTAGGATAAACCAGTCTCCATAGCCTGGTATTTTTGGTCTTCCACTATCGGACTGGATCTTCTCCCTCCCCTTCCATCTACCTGCTTTGTATATATTTTCTGCCAAACATGGAATGTGCTGCTTCCATATATCTACTTCTTCAAATTCATCTCTTCATTCTGAACTCAGCTGTATAGGAGGTAGTCCATGTCTTAAGCCTCAAAGGGACCTACAGATGCCAGTAAACCTGAGAAATGAAAGCATTTTAATTCTAGTGGGTATAGCCCTTATAAAAGCACAGAAGAACGAGATGAAATTTCATGTGTGGAGAGTAGCAAGTAGGCCAATTTGGATAGAATATAGAGTATGTGAAGGGAAATAATCTGAAATTGGTCTGAAAACATAGGCTGGAACCAAATTGTGAAGAGTTGACTAAGCTTAGCGATAAAGAAACTGAATTCTATTTTGGACTTGCTAAGTTTGAAGTGTCTGTGGCACATCCAAGTAGAAATGTCCATCAAAGAGTCAGTGCTGTGGGTCGGGGGGAGACAGCCAGTGAATTTGCCCAGAGTTGGGAGACAGAATGTCTTGTTCAAGGAATAGCAAGGAGGCCAGTGACACTGGATTGCAAAGTACATAGGGAGATGTTAGAGGGGTTAAGAAGACTGGAAAAGTTGGGGGGAAGGACAGGTTGTGAAACCCTTTGCATGCCAAAGTATTTTATATTTGATACTGGAATTGATAGCAATATGTAGATGGGTTGTTATTGTTTTATTTAAAAAATTACACCACTACCACATCAATATATTGCTTTAAGATTTATACAGCTTTCCTTACAACAATATATATTATTTTAAATTAATCTGTTATAAACATTTTTGCCTTCATAGGTTCATTTATGGACATCACTTCTACAAATACCAGTAACAAGAGTGACACTAATATGGAACAGATTCCAGCAACAAATGATACCATTAAGCGGTTAGAATCAAAATTGTTGAAAAACCAAGCCAAACAACAGGTTTGTTGAGTGAAAAATTGTACTTCCATGTTGTCCATAGTATAATCATTTCTATTTAAACAGAACCGATTAATTTTTGAGAGTGCTTTATCTTCTGTGCATAATTTTTGCCCCTATTGTTTTGCACAGTATCCATTATTTTCTATTATACAGTTCTCTGTCCTCTTGTCACTTAAAGCAAGTAGATCAGCCTGGATAGGACTAGTTGTAAAATTAATTTTTACTCAGATCTACTCTTCACTATCCTATTAATCTCCCTTTAATGAATATTGTCTTCTCCATCTTGTATGACCAACAAAATCTCTTATTGTTAACACAGTAGATAATATATCTTAAGCCATACACCGGCTTGCTCATATATAGAAAACAACAGTAAACCTGCTTTTAATGGTATTAATATTTGTTTTGTCTTATTACTATAGTTACTTGTTCGAAATTATTTCAACAATTAATTTTATTCTTAGGCTATAAAGCATTTTTAGCAATGGTCAGTTAATAAATGGAGGACAGTTATCTCCCAGAAGTATAGGGTCTACCCTCATGAATATTGCCAATGTCTTAAAATTTTCCAATCTTCCATGGTTTTCTGAAGGAGATAGTCTTGAAAAAGGTTCCAGTCAGCACCCTTCCTCTCTCCAGATTGCCACCTGAGGGAGACTTTGTCATAAGTTTTCAAAGCATCAGTTATTCAAACAATTCTAAAATTTTAACAGAGCGATTCTGGGCGTTTAAGCTTGGGAGCATCTCGAGGGAGCAGTGTAGAAAGCTTGCCACCAACATCAGAGGGCAAGAGGATGAGTGCTGACATGTCTGAAATAGAAGCGAGAATAGCTGCTACCACAGGTAAAAAAGGAAACACAGGTATCTGAAATGGAGAGCAATAGCAAGTATTTTATCATGTGAATAAGTTTTCAAGTATACTTAATTATCTGTTATATTTTTGTTGTGATAGTGGTTTGTGTTTTCTTAATAATGGGATGTCTGGTGGTGGTTGTTTGGTGTTGTGGGTTTTTTTCCTTTTTGTCTTAACAAAACAAAATAAAAGTTGAGTTGATAATATACTTTCTAAGTTTTTAGCAGTTCATTTAAGGATATGTTTGTTACAAACTGTTAAAAAAAAGTTATTAAAGATTAATTTGAAGATAAACATGTTCTTTCGAGGTCAGGAAAAATGGAAGTACTATAATTTACTTTAAAGCATTGTTCATATTAAACAAAGCTTTTATCAAGCATAACTCAGCTCATATTTAAACTGAAAAAAAGTATTGAAAGAAGCCAAAATTCTTGCCAAACAAAGATTGTCATATCTCTGCCAATAGATTGTAAGTGATGTGATTTATGTAGGTTATTTCCTACTGAATGACAAAATATTTTGTTTTACGTTTGGCAGAAAACTATGTTCCAAAGCCCAGGATTAGATAGTCCTCCCTGCCTGCTGTTCCCCATATGAGCATGGATAATTGAGTTAACTGTGGTTATTTTTCATTTGGAGAAGTACTCAAGGTTTTTATTGAATTCTTAAAGAAAATAGTTTTATTGATACTGATACAGTTTTGTCTTTTTACATTCTTAAAGTATGTCATCATGAAAGAGAGTGGGTCGGAAATTAAAGGTACATGTTTATTTAACATAATGGAGTTAATGAAATCTGTACCTTTTCCTAGCCAAGTTTTTAATTACTTTCATTTATTCTCACTAAAAAAGATGATTTTCCTTTTGCCATGATAGAAATTGACCAGATTACCAAAAAAGAAAAGGGAAAAAAAATAAATACATATGTACATATAGATAGATAGATAGATAGATAGATAGATAGATAGATAGATAGATAGATATTTAGATATTAGCATTCTCAAGAAAAGTAAATGTTGCCCCCAAAATACTGGCCAGAAAAAAGTATACTGGACTCTAAAATGTTGGGGGGCAGCGTTTGTTCTGGAACCATTTGGTCTGAGGGTAAATGAATATTCAGTCAATATTCAAAGCTGATCCTGTTTATCAAGGGCTGACAGGCTCACACATACTTAGGATGTGGCAAGGATGCTTTGTCTTTGAGGTGAATTGCAGTTTAGTATGTACTTTTTGAAACTGTTACAAATCTAGTTATGCATGTTTTAATACGAGATCCACTTTTACCTAAGAACAAGTTGGTATGGTTGTAAGGTTTTTATCAGAGGTTAGAAATAATCTGTCTTTATGGTTTTCAGCAATATTTAGTTTTACTCTGTAAGACTAGTGGGCATGTGCAAGAAAAGAATAGCATCTGATTATCCGTGTGTGTGTGTCTGTGTATGTACGTGTGTGTATGTACACACACACACACACATTTTTATATTGTGTATTTATTGTATAATTACTGTTGATAACTTATGTACTTTGATCCTCCCCCTCTCTTACTGTTCCCTTAGCATTGTAGTATCTCATATAATGCTAAATAGGCAGGGTTTTGTTCCCCCATAGACACTTTTAGGAATATCCCTCCTCATTGCCACGCAGCTTTGTCCACCTTTGTCCACCTTTGTCTGTCCTGTTTTTATCTCGGCTTAATTCAAACTAATGTGTCTAAAGTGTTGTATTGGTAGTTGTTTGCTTTTAATCTCTGCTTTTCTTTTGTAAGCATGGATGAAAAGTTAGATATTTCTGCATGTAGTTTTGCATGGTGTTAACATACCTATAGCAAAAATATTCTGTTTTTGTAGTTAATAATTCTGTATGTTACTATTTGTAGTGGTTTGCATGTGTATTGTATATGTGTGTTTTTGCAGCCTGTTCCAAGCCTAAACGGGGCCATCGTAAAACTGCTTCATTTGGCAACATTCTGGATGTCCCTGAGATCGTCATATCAGGTATCACAGACCACCTGAGTTGGTCTAATAACTAAGAAGCTGGAATAATGACCCACCATATTAAAATCAATAAACAAAAATAAATACTTCTTGCTCCAGTTTTTAGAGATGATGCAAATAACTATTTAAAAAGAAAATATGCCTTGCATGAAGTGATCATGCCGACCAGCAGAAACATTATCAGAGAGTTGGACTTGAAAAATGACTAAGATGTCAAGAGTATAATTGAAAAAACTAACAGTTCTAGGAGGGGAGAGCATGACTGCTGGAATTGATAGAATTCCTCTCATCATGAAATTGGATGAAGTGTTTATAAATTAGAAGAATCTCTGCCTTCCTAGTACCTGACAGGAAGAGGCAATGACTTTAATTCTCCCACTCCCGGTTCCTAGGTTCTCTTCTTTATTACATTTCTTTTGCCCTCACTACCAGCTTAACATCTTGCCTCTTTCTGTGGGTAGCTGCTGAAATATGGAGTTCACAGGGGGAAAAGGGAGTTCATAATTGCCATTTTACTTCATTTAGAAAGCAACAACAATCTAGAACTCCAAAATAAAATATTTTGCTGGATATATTCCTGAAGAAGAATTTTACATACCAAAATGATAGTTGGGATTCTTTACTGTTTTCAGGATCGTTATTTAAGTTAGAACGATAGTTTGTAACTTTTTGCACCTAATACACACATAGTACTGTACAGTCTTAGATTGAATTTTATTATTGTATTTTATCATTTGTTATGTGACTCTAAAACAGGGTATTCAGTGAAAGCAACACTTTCACTTTCAATGAGTTTCCTGTCCCTCTTCCAACCCCTGATCTTAAGGAGATTATTTGCAGGAATTTTTTCTCCTTTGCATCATTTCCTTCCTTGGGGACTCTTTTTTTTGTTAGAATCAAAAGGAGCTTCTCTCTTGACTTAGTCCAAGCAATTAATTGAAAGGAGTAACCCTGTTGGTCAAAAGTAAAAGAAATTACTTAAATGTTTGAACAGGGGAAATTTATTAAACACAGTTTGTTTATGCTGATGGACTGAAATCTAAACAGATACTCTAAAATTTGTTTTACTCCATTGCTACTTCCATGACAGTATATTTTTGCATTCCTATCTACAATTTACATTTGTTTTAAAACTAGTTATTTGAGTTTCATTTACATAAAAAAGGTTGATAGATGAAACATTAAAACTTTAATTTATTTGTAACTTCTTGGTTTTTGTAGTAACAAATTAACTGACATAGAGATTTTTATACAACCATAATAGCTCTTAAGTTTAAGAAATTAACTTGTAAGATGCCTACACGCCATTTACTGCAAGTATTACCTTTATTTCATGGCACTGAATCCTGGCTGAAATGACAATATTATTATCCAGAGAGCTCTGATCCCCTTGAATGCTTAAAGGAAACAGGGAAGTAGCAAGATAGCCATTCTTATAGTTGAACACTAAAAAACTTATTGGTGACTCATGCAATATAAAGATTGATTGAAGACTCTATGGAAAGTTAATGTGGAAAAGAGAAAACTTAGGAATGACAGAATAACTTTTTCATATATCTGAAAGGCTTTCATGGAAAAGCAATTTGTTCTGCTTTGCCCCAGAAGGCAGAATTAGGAGCAGTTAGTTGAGTGCAAGTTGCTAAAAGGAAAATGTAAGCTTGATAAAAGGAAACACTCTAACCTTAATAGTCAAAGCTATCCAAAAGTAACAAGTGGGTGACCACTTGTTTGGTATGTCGTAGGGAGCTTTCTGATTTAAGTATAATTTGGATTTCATGAGTGAGGACTCTTCTAGCTCAAATTCTGTGTGATTCTGTGTGATTCTGTAAACGGGAGGAAAAAATTACCTATAACCTACCCAGTAGTGTTAATGATATTGAGCATGTGGCTTTCTGCATGGCTATGCTTTGTATGGTCGGTGTTTTGCTTGGAAATGCTTTGCCGCCATTATAAATTCAAATGGAGCTGTGCATTTAAATAGTAAAAGAATCTCATCTCTTACAATTTTAATTTACATTGTTATTTTTGAATTGGAAATGCTTGATTTTGTCATCCATTGATGGAACTATAAATTCATAAAATGACTTTCATTCAACAGTTTATTTTTGTAAACATTTTTGTTATATTTTCCAATTAAATCTTTAGTGCAAATAAGTGAACTTTTCTTTTTGACAAAAGGACAAAATCTGTAGGATTGAAAGTAGTTTTTTGGAGAAAAGACATGTATATTAAATCCTCTAATATTTTATAAATAAATTAATATCAAAATATAGCCCACCCTTTGGGAATGGGCCAAATTCCCTATGTAATGATGAAGGTAGAGAGTATTCTAGTGATCCTTAACTCTATAACATTTCCTAAGTTGTAGTTTTGGTTTTGGTTTGAATTAATCTATTTCCCAGAAAGTTATATGACATAGCCAAAGAAAACACTTTTTGATGTATTAAAAATGGAATTTAGAAGCATAGAAACTCGAATGAGAATTCATACATACACATATTTTTCCATTAAGGTTGAAGTAGTCCCGATATTGTCTGAAATAATGTTTCCAAAATTAATATTTTTCCTTCGGCATGAAGTAGTATGTAGAATGAAATACAGTCCTTGAAACTCATGGGTGATCATAATTAGCTTATTTGTATTAAGGATAGGCAGCTTTTTTTATTTATGAAATCTGTGATCCTTTTTAAAGTTTTATGTTTCTTAAATTCTTAACATTTCTATATGAAGTTCCCAAAATCAAAGACTCTGAAGATCTTAACCACTTTTTCAGTAACTAAATAATTAATCCTGGAATTGATGAAACAAATGTATAAGAGCCTAATATTCATCTGTCTATAAGATACCTATTAGCAAATAAATTGCCTTGCTCAAAGTTTAAGATGCCCAACTATTTTCCAATCCATTCAGCAGAAGTAACCTTTTTATAGGGGCAAGGGCAAGCTAGCCACTTAGATTTAAATCAACATGAGAGAATCAGTCTCAGATCCGTACAACAAAAGTATTTTGCGTAGCCCTACTCTAGCCTAGTTAAACCAGAGAGTATCCTTTTAGCATATATTTAGTCACGTGCAAATTGTAGCATCTTTATTCCTTAGTAGTCATTTTCATGAATTGTTATGGACAGCCCTCTAAGGTGACCTTTTTTAATTTACTTATATTGGCCTTTGGACAACAGTCTATCACTAGACTCGTATCCCAAGAGACTTTCCAATTTATTTGAACCTTCTAAAGCTTATGTTTCATTGACAGCCTTCAAGAACCCAGTTATTTCTACAGCACAGTGAGATATCAGATTAGAAAATTAGTGGAGGAATACGTGTCAATGCTGCATGCTAATAATGTACTCAGCCACCCCTTAAATGGGTTCTGAACTGTATATCCTCACAGTATCCACTGATTAGCATAATAGTATTGGGAAACTTGAATAACAGGAGTATTAGTGTTTCGCCTCTGCTTCATGTGGAAGACAGTTGATTAGTAAGATTTTGTTCTCCTTGGTTCTCTAGGGAGAACTATTTGATTCAAGGACTGTGATATTAAATGATCTATTGTCTGTCATTAATGTATAATTAGCCTTTCTGTACTAAAAATAAATTTCTCAGCCGCTCTTGACATGACCATTTTACTGTACTTGGACTTATTTTCACTGTCAGCATAGCTGACTTTGTTTGATGGTGCATATAATTAAGATTTGGGGGTTAAGGAAATTTGGGTAGAACAAAGTAATATCATGGAGCATTTTGTTCAGGATTCTTTGGGGAAACTTTCCCTTGTAGCTACATACTATCAAATAATAAATAGGCCAGAAACAACCTTATTTACTCCTTGCATAGGAAAACAGTAAACAGTCAAACAGACCCTGGTATACTTATAAAGACAGCATACCTGAAAATCAGTTTAAATCATTAAAAATCTTATCAAAAAGTTCCTCATTGGACGAGTTTTGTGCTGAGGTTTATAGGATATGCTTGTCCATGATATACGTATTGCAGGAAGGAGAAAAGAGGAAGGATATTCCAAGCTTGGGGGACAGACAGCTGGTGAAAATGCATGGCGTTTGGGAGATGGAGTGTCTTTTGTGAAGAACAGCAAGGAAGCCAGTGTCACTTGACTGCAGAGCCCAGTGAAGGAGAGTAAGAGAAGATTTTTTAATATTTGTTCCAAAGAAAAAGAAAAAAAACCCAGGTCTTGTTTTTATTAAGTTTTTTTTCAATGAACTAAAATAAATTTTCTTTCTCCAACTACCTGTACCATTGAAAAACAAAACCTTTATAATACATGCATATTCAAGCAAAATATGTCTCCTTCTGCATCCTGAGTCTGTTACCTCTGTCAGGAAGTAGATAACATGCGTCATCGTCAGACCTCTGGAATCATGGTTGTCCTTTGAATTAGAGTTCTTATACTTTCATAGTTGTTTATTTTTAGTGTTGTTAGTACATAAATTGTTCTCCAGGTTCTGCTCACTTCATTCTGCATCAGTTCATACAGATCTTCTCACATACCTCTGAAGCCATTCCCTTCTTCGTTTCTTTTGGCCCAATAGTATTACATAACAGTTGTTGTTCACCCTCTTGGTGCCCAGTTCTTTACTATTACAAAAGGAACTGATATAAATATTTTGTGCTTTTTCCTTTTTTTTCCCTTTTTTTTTCTTTGAACTCTCTAGGGTATAAGCCTACTAGTAATATCACTGGATCAAAGGTTATGCACAATTTAGTGAATCTGTAGACTCCATTCCAAATGGCTTTCTAGAATGTCTATAATTCATAGTTTCACAAACATATATTAATGTACCTGTTTTCCTTTTTTTGTAAATTCTATCAATCTGATGGGTGGGAGGTATAACCTCAGGGTTGTATTACTAGTGATTTGGTACATTTTTTTAATGTGGCTGTTGATTGTTCAGATTTCTTCTGTAGGAAATTGCCCGTTAATATCATTTAACTCTTTGCCATTTGGGGAATGGCTTATATATCTTGGAAATGAGAGACCCTTGTGAGCAAAACTTGCTGCAGAGGCTTTGTTCCTAGTTGTCTCTTTCCATTTTAATTTTAGTTGCATTTGTCTTTTTTAAACAAAAACATGTATAAAATATGATTCTACCCTATCTATATTATAAAGGGAAATTCTTTATTGCCTCCAAATTAGTCCATTCCTTTAAAATTCTTCCTCTACTTTTTCCAACAAATTAAAGTACGAAGTTTCCCAAAATAAATAGCTTATATAGCAACAAGATCAAGACAAAATTATTCCATTCAGAAAACAAAAGCAACTGGGGTGGCTAGGTGGTGCAGTGAATAGAGCACCGGCCCTGGAATCAGGAGGATCTGAATTCAAATCCGGCCTCAGACACTTAACAGACACTTAACACCTACTAACCACGTGACCTTGGGCAAGTTGTTAACCGTAATTGCCCTGCCTTCCTCCTCCTCCAAAAAGCAAAAAGAAAAGAAAAGAAAAAAGAAAACAAAAGGAACTGAGAGCTAACTCATTGATGTATCCTTAGCCTTCAGTAGACAGGAACTATTTGTGAGTCATTGTACACCTTTGCTCTAGAATAGGGACAAGATAGTGAAGTGAGCAATCCAAAGCAAAAGAAATATCAAACATATCATCCTCAACTTAGCCAAAAGCACCACTGGAATATGCAGTCCTGCTTGTTTTCATTTTGTATAAAAGATCCTTCCATGTGGCTTACTGATGCCTCAGTAAGTTAGGGATAGTTGTTTTTTGTCCTTCATTTTCAGAAGGATCAGTGATATCACAAGATGATTTCTTGACTTGAGAATTAATTGGATTTGAGTGGGGCAGAGTTAAACAAAGACATCAACTTCACTCTCCCTGAGTCGTCATAATAAAGTGGCAGGACATAGGTCAAGACAACTGGCAGTGACCTGGGATGTGGTAGATATCCTTGGCATCTTTGATGCCTGACCAAGCTATTTAGCCCTGTCTTGAATTATATAGTACTGGTTATCTCTGAACAAAAACTAACCAGGAATTCACAGTGCATTTTGAGATCAGTAGGAAAAAACTGCTGTTGTTTTGTAACAGAACCAGTAGTTATTTCTAAAAAAATTGTTTAAGAAGGAGTCTTCAGCTATCCGTGCTATTCTAGTAATAACATTAATTGCCCAGAATTTGTACTCAGATTGATTTCTTTGTAAAACATCGCTATTTTTACAGGGGATTTTATACTTAAACAATTCTGTTAATGTTATTTTAGGGTCCTGACATTCATAACTCAGGGTTGATTTATTAACTTAATCTGAGATAATTTTTCCCCTCCTCTTTCACTCCCAAACACTTTTTATAAGCTCTTGAAAATTCTCCATCAAGCGTATAGATGAAGGGCTTTTAAGTGCTTCAGTTTAAAAATTTTAAAAAGAGGTATAACAGCACTTTGCTACCTCTTTTGTAATTTCTGAGCCTAAAATAATTGAGTAAAAATGCTGAAGTGATTTAATGTTCTAATGAGTAATATGCTCAACATCTTGTTCTCACAGAAATGATCAAATAAATTATAGGTTTCAGTCAGATTGATACAGGAACCTTTTTGCAAGGTGTTTTGTCTGACCACTTCATATTATCTCTTTTTTAAAATATAGCTTTCCAGGATTTTGAGGAGGTTCTTTAAATTATAGCTGTCTTTATGCACGTAAAATACTTCTAGAATTTAATAAGTAGACAACAGGACAATCAGTGTATGTTTTTACATTTTAAAAATTAAATTCCATAGTAACTAAAGGTACATACCTTCATATTCTTTAAATTGACAAACCTAGTACAACAAAAAGACTGGTTCTGTTGTGTGTTTTTTAAATTTATTTTTAGTTTTGAACATTCATTGCCACAAGATTTTGAGTTCCAAATTTTCTTCCCATCTCACCCCTACCACCCACCCCAAGCTGGCAAGCATACTGATTACCCCTTCCTGCAGTCTGCCCTTTTTCCTATCTTCTCTTCTGTCCTCCCCATCCCCCCCTTACCCCATGGTTCTGATTTTTTAAAATTATATTCAGCATTCTTTTTTGTTGTTGTTGTTTTGGGTAAAATCAAATCCTGCCATCACTAATCTCTGTTTTTGTAATGATAGTTGGAGATGGGGCCAAATGCCTTGTCATTTATGGAATATTTTGTAGACAGTGCTGCTAATGGAAAAATACAGAAATTTCTGTAAATGCTGTAAATATATAAAAGGGGGGAAATGGTAAGACCTTTAAGAAGACGTTTGGGGGGGAGTTGATAAACTAGTTGATAGGAAATTCTGTGTAAAATATCTTCAACACTAACAATAGCTAGAAAGTCACCTGGTATGACATCAAAAATAAGCCTTATTCTCTGTTCATTTCTTTCTGCTTCCTAGAGGCTTTAGTACAGTTTGAGCACAAGGTAAAGGACAGCCTGATGGTATTGACTTTAACTGGACCCCCTGGAAAGACAACCCTCCATAGAGGGAGTTTTGAGGAAGGGAACAAGGATTTATTGAGCTCCACTGTGTGCCAACTGTGCGAAGTGCTTCACAAATATAATTTCATTGATCTGTCTAGAGTCCATTAAAAGGCGAAGGTTCAAAGTGATACCTTCCTGTAAAAGAGGCTATTTTTATACATAAGTGTTAACACAAAAACTGCCTAAACACTAAATGAAGATCTGAAGGTGAACACAGATTGAAATGCCTAATTCTGAATAATAAATGATGTAGTAATGCAATATGAAGTACTGTTAGCATGTGAAGAGAATCTCATCACAAAGCAGAAATTTAAATACTAAAAGCTGAGAATGCAAAATCAAGAGCAGAGAACATCCTATATATTAAGGCAGGTGTAGGGAGGCCATTTGGATGGAAGGTATGGAGTATGAATAGCAAGAGAGGAGAGAAAGGTGGGGGAAAGAGCCTTACTGAGCCAAGAGTGTAAGGAATCAATTTTTCAGGAACTTTTGATTCCAATTCCTAGACCAAGGAAGCAGTGTTCCTTGTAAAGCCTACTTGTTCATTTTCTTTTTTCCTTTTTTTAAAATAAATTAATTAATTTATTGTCTTGTTTATATCATTCATTTCTGCGAGATTTTGAGTTACAAATTTTCTCCCCATCTTTCCCCTACCCAATACCTCAAAACAGCCATCTCACTATATAGCCCCTCCCCCAATCCGCTCTTTCCTATGTCCTTACCCTCACCCCTCTGACTTTCCAGGAGGGCAGGATGGATCTCGCTACCACAGCGCCTGTGTATCTTAATTCCCAGTTGGATGTAGTTAATAATGATTATTATTATTATATATTTTATATATTTTATTATAATTATTATTATTTATTTTAATAAATTATTATTTATTATATTTATTATAAATTATTGTTATTATTTTAATAAATTATTATTATTTATTTTATTATATATATATATTTTTAACATTTGATTATAGAATTTTAAATTCTAGATTCTTTCCTTTCCTCCCTCATCAGCCACCCCCACTGGAAAGACAAGCAATTAAATACAGGCTGTACTGTGTAATTACACAAAACCTCTCCACAGTGGGCATATTGTGAGAGACTGATTCTATGTCCTTCTTTCCTATCCCGCTCCCCACCCTTGTTCTATTCTCTACCCTGTCCCTGTCTCTTTACAGAAGTGTGTACTTCCAGCAACCATTCCCCCCACCCTAGCCTCAGCCCCATCCCCCCTACTCTCCTGTGTGGCAAGGTACCCAGTTTAGAGTTTATGTCATTCCTTCCCTAAGCCAAATTCAATGAGAGTAAGGTTGACCCTTTTCCTTTTGCCTTCTTGTTCTTTCCCTCCATTGTAACAATTATCCCTTGCCTCTTCTATATGAGATGATTAACCCCATTCTGTCTCTCCCTGTCTCCTCTCATTCTAATCTTCTCCCACCTCAGAATTTCACCTTTCAGAGTATTGTCCCTTCCTATTCAATTGATCTTGTGTCCTCTATGTAC
>CM053586.1:127068818-127116749 GCA_028646515.1 Pseudochirops corinnae
TTTTCCATCTGGCAAAGTTGACTTTTTAAGGCATTCTTCTCATTGGCTTTTTGGGCCTCTTTTGCCATTTCAGTTCATCTATTTTTTAAGATGTTATTTTCTTCAGTCAGGTTGTTGACTCTCTTTTCATGATTTTCTTGCATCATTCTCATTTCTCTTCCCAATTTTTCTTCTACTTCTCTTATTTGGTTTTCAAAATCTTTCTTAAGCTGATCTATGGATTGTACGCAGTCTGCATGTTGCTTGGAAGTGTTTGGTGTGGGAATTCTGACTGTGTTGTCTTCCTCCCATTCCATGCTTTGATCCTTCTTGTCCCCAAAGAAGGAATCTAGAGTTCAGTTGCCGTTCTTACTTTGCTTCCTTTACCTGCTCATGTTGGCCAGTCAATTACTTGATTTTTTACCTCTGTGGAACTCTGCTTCCAGAGGGAAAAGCTCTGTCCCAAATTACTGGGGTTTTTGCAGCTGCCAGCGCTATTGGGAGGCTGCCGTTTTTTTGCAGCCCCCACCAGCTTTGGCTCACTGAAAACGCACTCCAGCACTACCACCCAAGACCACGATCCGGATCCAGGATGTTCAACGCAAGAGCACTTAGCCTCTGAACGATCACTTGACCACCCTGCAATCTGTGGCCTGGGAGCTCTGAAGCAGCCACTGCTTCTGCTGCTTCTTTGTCCTGGCAGCAGTTCAGCCAGACCGCTTTTCTCCCCCAGATTTAGCTGAGTTCCACTGACCTTTCACTTAGTCCTGGCTGCCCCAGGGCCAAGCCACAGTTTCAGGCTGGGCTGGTTTTGGCTCCCAGTGCTTAGATGAGCCTTTCTTGCCAAGCTGCCTTCAGTGGGAGATTTGTTTTTCTGTATTTTTGTGAGATTTGGAGCCCTAGAATTTGTTTAGAGTCATATTTTGTGGGTATTTGAGGTGGCTATGTGGGAGCTGCGGAACCTTGTTGCTTCTACGCCACCATCTTGACTCTGCCCCTGTTTGTTCATTTTCAACAGGCCCAAAGATAAATCAGCTGATTTCAAAAGCCATCTCTTTCTATATGACAGTACTACCCAGAGAATTAGATTCAGTGATGTGAGACAAGTTATGAAAATATTTGCCCCACCTGTCATTTCAAACCAAATACTTGACCTGTCTGGTTGGTTCTAAAGTTAAGTGTGCCTCGTGGTTAAATAAGAAAGCTCTGTTCAGTTGTGACTTCAAAACTAGCCATGGTATTCATATCACTAGAGTTAATCATATTGTCATTAGAGTTAGTTGATCAGGAAGGTATGTGCATTTCAAGGAGCCATATAAAAATGTAAAATTAGTGAGTTGCCAAATTAGTATTCTATAGGGTAAAAAAAATTAGAATCAATCAAAATTTCCTAGGAAGAGACCTAGTAATTTTCATTTGAGATAACAGGAGATGGATTATTTTACATTCATATTTCCAAATTATGGCTTAAAGCTTAATATTGGAGCAACAAGTATTTGTTGATTGCAATCCTTTTTTGCTTTGTGTGAACTATTTGCCAGATGGTTTCTGCCATGGTTATGCTAATTGAAATGCATCACCCAGTACTGCTTGCTTTGGCTCTTCCTACTAGCTTGAAAATTCCTCATTTAAAGGCATTCACTCTTTGACTCTCGGTTCTACTTTCCCCTATTCCCTTAAAAGTTTTGATTCCCTATTCCTTCCCTCCCACCCCCCATCTGAATATGTTATTTTGTTTTTGTTTTTATTGCAATGATGATCTAATGGTGTAGGGACACATATACTAGGTTCCTTAGATTCACAAATGTTGCTAATATGAAATGAGAATCCCAGACACTTATATGAGCTTGTTTTATCCAAGCTAATTTTAGAATTGGGTTGTTGAATGAAATGTGTCTGAAATTGTTTTTAGTCATGGATAATATCATTTATGTCCTCAAGAAGCACTGAAGTGACAGTATTATCATTAATACCATTGTTTACTAAATTTCATCATTAAATATTTTCTTAGAACTAGTTTTTTCACATTAAAAGGGCTGAAAGCTTCAGGATCTTTGAAAATGCAGATTAATGTAAAGATACTTCTCTTAAAGAGTATAGGTAAGAATTCAGCTTCATGCCACTAGAATTTGAGTTGTCATTTTAGTTAAACATATTCATGTACAAAAGCATTATTATTTTTAAAGGTTTATTTAAATTTGTGTCAGATAAGTACTTTGTGATGCAGAGAAGAATAAGTATACTGAATTATGCCACCAATTAGAGCCAGAGTTGGGGAGATCAATTTGGTGTGTAGGTTATGAAACACTGAATATGAATGGTATGTGCTCAGAGGGTTACAAGTGCTAGAATGAATGTTTCTGAGTGCTGCCTGCTAGTAGGAAAGTTACGTAATGCAGCTTTCAAAGTCAAAAGAATGTAGAGCATTGTGTCAGCTGTTACTCATAGCATTTTGGTGTTTCCTTTTGGACAGCTGATCTCTCATCTTAGGAGATACTATATAAACAATCCTACTCCTAAAAAAAAAGTACCCAGTGAAATTATTGCTTGATTCATTCAGTTTTTAAAGATTTGTTTTTCTTTCATCCGTTGGTAGGATTTTTTTTTGATTGTATAACTTTAAAAATCACAAGCTATTCACAAGAACAAGATTTATATTTGATAGGAGAAGGTAGGTTAGTTGTTTAGCCATATAAGAAAATGAGGGGAAGTTTTTGTTCACGAGACAGTTTAAATGTTATATTCAGTTCAGATGTAATATTAACCACCTACTGTGTCCTGGGTCCTGAATTCTGATGAAGGCTAATATTGAACCAAATACTTGATTTTGGATATTTCTTAATATAAGCAAGCAAGATGAGCCTAAAGATAATGGGACTTGGGAAAAAAAGCAACAACAAAAAAGACTACAGGTTAAAGCTAGTAATGTCTTACAGCATGCTTAGCTGTCTTGCATAACGTAAGGCCCTTGAAATAGATGCCGTCATCAGCCCCAGCCCCCAAGCATTAATCCTATTTAAACACATGACAGAAGATGGTGGAAGAGAGAGTAGTAGCAGCTATTCATGTGGTAGGAGTGGTTATTGTATTAGGGTATACTTTCTGTTGCAGGCCAGCATTTTTTGAGTTAAAACATTGCAGCTGTCTCTTCTCCTTTCCTCTTCTTTTCCTCTCTCCCTTTTTCTTACTCTGCACCCAAACTGTCATACCTTTTTTAAAATTTTGTTTCTCTCTTTGGTTTATCTAAAGCAAATTCCTGCTGTACTCTTGTTTTATTTCTAAATAGATGTGAGTTTTATTTTTTTTTCTCTCTAGCAGGCAACGGACAGCCAAGGCGTAGATCCATTCAAGACTTGAGTGTTACTGGAACAGAACCCAGTCAGGTAAGACAGCTCTTAAGTTCTCTCTTTGAAGAATAGTAAATGGAAGAAGACTACGAGTTATTTTCTAATACATTTTACACAATTTGTGTGTAAATTCAAATATCTTCTTTGACATGAAATTGTGACCATGTTCTTTTGATCCTGAACTTTAATGCACAGAAAAAAGGTATAGTTGCAGCATAATTTGCTTGAAGAATATCTTATGAAGACAAGTAGACTGAAGTCCAAGTAAACTCAGAAAATAAAATAAATTATGCTTTAGATTTGAAGTATGTTTTTAGTGTTTTACATGAACTACTAGAGCAGTTTCACTCATAATCTTGATATAAATATATGGTTGTTATTTAATAAATTCACTGTTACTCTGTAAGATGAACCAATGATACTATTCCTATCTTGTAGCTCAAACAGGCTGTGACATTCCCAGGAAATCATTGGCATGCCTGGAAGATTCTACCATGTTTAATATGGCATCACTTATCAAAATTATATATTCATAGTTGTAATCCTAAAAAAAAATTACTTTAAAAATTGAGCACTCTTTAAATTCCTTTATCCAGGTTATGATTTATATTCTTCATTAATTTTAATGATACAGTTTTATTAATTTATTTTTTCTTCTGTGTTATAACTTAATTGCTACACGTTCCTAATTTACCTAGGAAGTTGTATTGTTTACCAGATGTCAGTGTTGTAATCTCGGCTAAAATAAAGACTCCACTTATTTGACCCATCTACCTGTGTAATAGGAGTTACTTGGTGTATATATGAATGACACAAAATTTCTGATTTCCTTATTTATATTAACTTACTATTCTGCATATAATTTCATGCCATGTTCTATAGAATTTTGGTCGTGATAGCTTTTTAATTAATTTTTTGTTTTGATTAGACTGATGGTATTCATATAAAATATATCAGAAGTATTAGAAATTCCACTTTACATTTCTAATTTAAAATTCCAACTCATGTAAATTATTCTTAAGTATTGGGTGCCATATACAATGTAAGCATTTACTTGTACAATATTTTAGGGCCTTTTATTCTAAGATGGTAATTTATTTTTAATGAATTTTTAAGTTTTCAGTTTTGTAATGCACTTTAAATGTTGAAGATACATTACAGTCATTAAAGAAGATCTCAAAACCTTACAACCCATTTAGGATACTTAAGTAACAGATATACTCAACTTCCATTTTATAACTAGAAAGATTTCTAAAACAAGCTAAAATGTTGAGATTGCAGATTTTTTGCTCTTCTCACTGAAAAAAAACTTAACTTGGTTTTAAAATGACTGTGGTCTACAACAAGGTTGCCCAAAATATTTATAATGTGGTTTTCTTAATGTCTTTGGTGAATTTTAAATTTTGTTTCCACCATTAGCCATTTTGTTCATTGTTAATTTTTTTATTTTATTATGAATTTCAACTTTCTCCTATTTTCCCACCTCAAATACCATATTTATTAATTACAATTAGTAGCAAATAGTTGGATATCTGGCATCTGCTCAACTTCCTAGAGGCTTGATGATCTCATGCTTTGAAACTTTCTTTACTACTGTCATTGATATCCCAATTATGATCTTCCTTCTAGCCAAGAGTTACTCCTTATACTAAGAATGTGATGCTTCCTTTCATTCATTTCACAAGGGACTATAATTCTTTTCTTTACACTAAAGAGTAATGGCATTGCTTTGAATTAGTCCTCTTCTTTCAGCCTTATTAATTTTCCCACTAGTGTGTTCTGTCTTAGTGAACATTATGATTACTTTCTCATTCCTTGATTTGTAATACCTTCAAGTGTGAAAGCATAATATATCCAAATCAGAATATATAGAGCAGAAAGTCTGTTTTGTGGAATTGTCATAAACTACTCTAAAAATTTCTGCATTTTAGTCAGACAAGATGAGCTATTTAAAGTAGGTTGTAGAAAGCCCATAGGTTCTAGTTTCCCTGGGCTGTAAGTAGACTTTAAAATGTCCATTTTGTAATATAAGCACTAAATATCCTTTCTTCTGCATAATTTTATGTCAAATGAGATTCAATAAAAATATTCTTGATCCTTATGTAGATAATATAAGGACATAATTGCTAGACATGGAGTTAGAAAAACCCAGATTCAAAAGCCATCTCTGATACTTGCTAGCAGTGAGAGGATGCACAAGTCATTTAAGCTATGTTAAGCCTTGGACAATTCTCTGGAACTTATGTCTTCCAAATTATACATGGTTTGGAACGTCAGAGAAGCTGAAATACATTCTCACACCCACATGGGTAGTAGAGACATGGGTAGTATTATTACTCAAGAAAAATATCATGTCTTCACAATATAGGCTCCTAGTACTTAGCAAATAGGGCTTAGTGATGGAATTCCTGTTTTCAGAGGAAGATGGCTCATTATAATTATCAAAGGAAGAAAATACCTGGAAATCTGATATACCAATCAGTCTGACATAATAATACAATTAAATTCAGCAAACATTTATTAAGCAACCATGTACAAGGCATTTTGCTGGGATAACTAATACTGTCGTGCTGTGATACTAGAAATGGAATTTGTCTAGAGAAAGAAACCAATTAGATTCTAGTTCTAGTTTCACCAGTGACATGAAGTATGACTTTAATAAAACTGTTTTGATAATAGCCTTTGTTTCCCTTCCTGAAAACTAGAATGTTATCTCAGTAACTGTTTTATGCGCAATAAGAGATGTAGAAAATCCTTATGTAAAAATATCCTCAATAAGTATGTATAAGGAGTTGATTAAGTCTTCACAATATACATTAAAAATATTTTTGTGTTATTTTAAATTAATTCTGTAAGTATTTGTTGAACATGGCATTATAAGTAATGTTAACATTTAGGGACTAAGAAATATATGAATCCATCTTTCTACCAAAGAATGAGAGAGAGAGAGAGAGAGACAGAGAGTGAGTGAGAGAGAGAGAGAGAGAGAGAGAGAGAGAGAGAGAGAGTGTGTGTGTGTGTGTGTGTGTTGGGGAGATGAAAATCATGTAAACAAAGTAATTAGAAAATAAGTATAAGATAATAAATAAGAAAACTAAAATATCCCTAGTTCTCTTTTAGTGTCCATCAGAGCCTTCGCTTCTGACATAAAGTGTCTAGTCTCTTCTGGGCTGACCCCATGAATAATTTAGATTTTTTTTTTCCCACAGTGAAGCATAGTCCATCTTTTATAATCATCCCCCTCACTGATGACAGTGGGAATTGTTTTCTGTACATCTGGGAATCATCTTTTTGAGCTTTGAAATTGCATTCACAAAGGAAATAAGTTCTGTTATCACCCTCTTAATAAGAATACTATAACATGGTATTTGGGGCATGGACATGATCTTCTAACAACTGTAAATTTACAGAACGCCAGTTTACTCTAGACAGAAGCAGGAGACAACTGCTATGTTTATTTTTTTTAAGGTAGTAAATATAACTTTGGGAAACACAAACTTACAACCCCCACACCCTTTCTGGAATGGTGGTATGATTTTCCAGGGGTCCATTTGTCAGTGAAAGTAAAGTTGTTTGCTCAGTGGTTTTATTCTTACTGCCAGAGAATGAGTCATCCAACTCTTTTTACATTAGGAGAGGAACTCTAGGTCCTATCACCTGTGTAGTACTTATTAGTCTTTAGAGAAGCTTGGAAAATTAGTGGTTCTGACTCCCTGTGTGACATGTCAGATGAGCCACCTGCTTTTTTGTACAATGAAGGGGGAAAAAAAGATAGAAGAGGAATAGGTCGAAAACACAGAAGATCTATTATAAATAGCATCACCTGCTGATTATGTGTCTCCTATCATACCACTAAGTTCATCCTTTGTATTTTGCTCCCTAAACCTATAGTCCTTGTTTTATCCTTTTCTTGATAAGCAGCTATTCTAGAAATTTCTCTCCAAGATCTTCCTCTATCCCCTCACCCTCACAGTTCTCCCCAATTTTACTACTGCATGGCTCTGTGACATAAACCATACGTTTCAAATTGGTCCAAATATACTCTGAACCAAATTGGTCCAAATATACTCTGAACCAAATTGGTCCAAAAATTAGGTCTTTTTTTGAGGGGGCAGAGGTGTAGACACTGAAAACCAACACTAATTATGGGCTGTTTTCAGGTTTATAACAAGGCAAATTTACTGTGAGGGAGGGAACACAGAATGTCACCTATATTTAGCCTTTATATACTTATATATGTACATCATTTTCTCTCATAGAGTAAAGGCTCCTTGAGAACAGGGATTGTTCCGTTTTGTTTTATTGTCTTTGTATCCCCAGCAACTAGCAGAGTAGCTGACAAATTGTAGGTGATTAAAAAGACTTGTTGATCAGTTGATTCATTTAGATCAGTGTCACAAATGACATTTAAAGTACACTAGACTTTATTGATGTCTGGCACCAAGAACTACTCTGCAGTATAGTTTTTCCTTTGTTATACAAAAAGACAAGCTATACTTGCCGTATAAATAAGGGACATGGATCATCTTTTGTTGTTGATGAATAATTCTATTCAGTTATTTTCAGACCTGTGTAATTCTTTATAACCCCATTCTAAAATTGTTTTCTTGGCAAAGATGCTGGAGTGGTTTGCCATTCCCTTCTCTAGCTTATTTTACAGATAAGGAAACTAAGGCAAACAGGGTTAAGTGACTTGCCCAGGGTCACACAGCTAGTGTCTGAGGCCAGATTTGAACTAAGGAAGGTGAGTCTTCCTGACTCCAGGATTAGATCACCAGGTTAAACTACATGCAGAAAGGATTGAGAGCAATTTTAAGCTTTCCAGCATTCTTTAACTAAATACAAAGATAATTGGTTCAGGTAATTTGATTTTTTTTTTAAAGCGGTCATCTCCTATTCTGTTCCTCTTCTGCTGTAAAATAAGAAAATTACATAAGAACAGTAAGTTTTCATATTTTCCAAGGTATTTGTAGTTTAAAGAAGCAGTGCAATAAAAGCTAGGATTACTTTTGAGGTTAAACTTTTGGGTTAGTAATCTCATCTCTGACATACACTGACTCTTTGACTCTGGGAAAGTCCCTTAAGATCCCAGGGTCCACAAACAACTCCCTCAGCACTCTGAATTGTAGAGAAGGTACAGACTTGCATTGATGGAGAAAGTTCCTGGTTGAAGACACACAATGCTTTAGTTGTAATGTGGAAGTTTATATGAATTAATTACCTTTGTTGTTTTTTTCCCCCAAGATGGAGTATGGTCATGTCATCCAAATTCCTAAATTTTACTGTTTTGTTGATTTGTAATAAAACTAGTATTATTATCCTCCTTACCTCACCTCCACCGCCCCCTACATTGTTTGTGGTTGGAGTGTTCATTGAGCAATCACTTATTGAGCAGCCTAGTAAATCAATATTTAGTATTAATCTTTTGCTTGTATGCTATTATATCACAGGAGATACCCAAGGGTTTTCATAGATTCAGAGAATTACATCTGAAAGAAAATTCAGAGATCATCTTAACCTAACTTATAGGCTACTAGGCAGCATAGTAGATAGAGCTCTGGGCCTAGAGTCAGGAGGAACTAAGTTCAGATCCAGCTTTACATAAGTGTACTAGCTGTGTGAACTTGAGCAAGTCATTGTTTGCCTAGGTTTCTTCTGCTGTATAATAATAATAGCACCTACCTCTCTGGATTGTAAGGATCAAATGAGATAGTTTTTATAGAACACTTAGCGTAGTGCCTGGCACATAGTAGGCACTGTAATACTATCTATTTTTATCTAGTAAAACCACTATTTTACGGATGAGGAAATTGAGGCTTAGAAATGTTAAATGTATTTCCCAAGGTTGCACATTTAACAAATGGCCAAGCTGCTTAGAAAGTCATCCTAAATGGTAGCACTAGGCCAGTGGTTCTCAACTTCCTAATGCCGTGATCTTTTAATACTCATACATGGGTGTATCTGCATGTGGGCGGACCCGCCTGGAGGGTATAGAGGAGCGGTGTCTTGGTTCCTAAGACCATCGGAAATATGTGTTTACCCATGGTCTTAGGCGACCCCTGTGAAAGTGCCGTTCGACCCCCAAAGGGGTCGCTACCCACAGGTTGAGAGCCGCTGCACTAGGCAGATTTTAGTAACTTTTGAAAAATATGTTGCCACTTTTAAAAGTGAAATCAAAAGTCATCATTCACATCTTTTAAATAACTCCTGATTCTTTTTGTACACCTAGAGATTTGATCTTGGGCAAAGTAACTGGTAAATGGCTGCCTGTGCTAATTATTTCTGCAATTTAAATTTGGTTTAATATTTTTTTTGCCACCCTAAGCTGCTATGTAGTATTTGTGCTCTAGTAAACATTTGTCACATTCATTCTCCATGGTAAGTCAAATTATCTACCTTATGAGTCAAGTTCTCATTTTTTAAATGTTTTAGATGCTTTGTAACCTTTTTGAACTATTTTTAATGCTTTGAAGTCTTTGATGTTATGAAAACTACTTATGTTTTTTAATTATTTGCTTTCTTCATTTAAAAATGACCCAAATTTAAGCACAAACCAATTGGATTTTCAAATTAAAGATTAAACAGGTGTCTAATTTATCTTTTATAGCTCTTCTTGCCTTTCACTTATTTTTAAAATGTAGAAGTTACTGAGTTTTGATTTGTTTTAATTGAAATTTACTGTTGGCTTTCATATCCAACTCATTGAAGCAGCATCATGTTATTCATTGAGTAATGTATCTTTTCAAGTATAAAGAATCCTTTGGCAATTTATGGATTGAGGTTTAACTTGTTATAACCTTTCCTGTGGTCTTAAATTAGTAAAGACAAAATTGGAAACTGGTGACAAAAATATCAGCTTCATTCCCTAGTTTCATAGATGTAGGAACTCTAAAGGACAACAACTGTGTGGGTAATTTGAAAGACACAGGTCCTGAGGCAGATGAAAAGTTGAAAAAAAATTCTTAAGTAGGAAAATTTATTTTCAAAATAGCCTTAAACTTCAGAAGTACAATGGTTTATGTTAATATTGAATTATAGGATTATTAGCCTTACTAGATTTGAGCACCTTTTAAGAGTTCTCTCCATCTTCATCCATTCACATATTTCCAGTGAATATTTTCTGAACCTCTTTGTGGGCTTTCCCCCCTTTGTTTTCATTAAGTTTACTATCATACATTTCACTTATTGTCATGGGCCATAAATATTTATTCTTATATTCTCCTCTTTAAAAAAATTCTATCGTGTAAGTTAGACTAATTCTTAATACTTTTGAGCAGTTGCCTGATTTCATGCCAGATAGATAAAATAGATGTAAGCATCTCTTGGAAAAAATAAACTATAATCAAATCAATATAACATTCTCCTTTAGTCACTAAAACTTTTAATATTTTTTTTTAAGCTAAGCAGGACTTGGAATCTATTTCAGAATACCTAGACTTGATTAACTTGGAACATTATTTCATAGAGGAGTGCCAAAGTAGGAGATGCTACCAGAAATAACTGAAAATGTTGGTTTCTATTTTATTATTTTAAGGTAACATAGTATACTGGAAAGAACACTAGATTTGAAGTAGGGGCTTCGGGATTCTGGTCCTTGCTCTGCTATGCATTACCTTTGTGACTTTGGTCAATCAATTAACCTTTCAGACATCAGCTTTCTTAATTTTTAAAATAAAGGAGTTGGACTAGTTGACCTTTAAGGTACCTTCCAGCACTAAATCTGTAGTGCTGAACCTGAGGTAAAACATCGATGACATTCTAATGCATCCCAAATTCTGTGAAGAAGTATGCCTTTCTGTTTTAGATTTGCCAATCTATTGACATTTGTGGTGGACCACAAACCCCTTGTAAACCTCATCTTATTACATTTGCATTTCAGCTATCTGCATTCTTTTTGTTTCTACTCGTTTTAAACTATTTAACTTGCACACATCAAGCAAAAAAAAGAAAAAAATCTTACTTTTCATTAGCACTTGTAGAACTCAGTATTCAGTCATACTTCTTTGTATAAGTGATTTTACCTTGAATTGTCGTGGTATGCTATTTTTAGAGTCATGGTTTTTATTTTTCACAACTGTTCATTTCTTCCTATACAGGTGAGTAGTAGGTCATCCAGTCCTAGTGTCAGAATGATCACTACCTCAGGACCAACTTCTGAAAAGCCAACAAGGAGCCATCCCTGGACCCCTGATGATTCTACAGGTGACTTGTTGATTATTTCTCATTTTTAATAAGCTATATGTAAGGGACTCTGTTTTACATTTGTGTTCGATTAATGATATCAGTCATTTATTTAGTACCTGCCCCGTACCAGGGATTTTGCTAAGAAATGGGGATGCAGAAAGAGTCAAATGACAGCCCCCATCCTCACAGAGTTTACAGTCTAACAAGCAAACAGACATTTACAACAAAATTAATAGGAAGTAAATGAGAGAGGGAAGGCATTAGAATTAAGAGGGTTTGGGAAAGGCTTCCTGTGGAAGCTGGGATTTTAATTGGGATTTGAAGGAAGCCAGTAGGCAGAAATGAGCAGGGAAAGCATTCCAGGACTGGGGGACAGCCAGAAAAAATGCCCAGAGCCAAGAGATGGAGTGCCGTGTTTGTCAGGTGGCAAGGAGGCTAGTATCACTGGATCAGAGTACATAGTAGGGACTAAGGTGTAAGAATACTACAAAGGTAGGAGGGGGCTAGGTTATGAAGGGTTTTTAATACCGAATAGCATTTTGTATTTTAACCTTCAAAGGAGCCCAGTGTGTTTTATGTAGTAGGGGATATGACATGATTTGACCTCTGCTTTAGGAAAATTATTGTGGTAGCTGCACAAAATGTGAATTATAGTAGAAAGAGATGAGACAGGCAGATTTACTAGCAGGCAGGCTGTTTGCAGTAGTCCAAGCTTGAGGCGATAAGGGCCTGTACCAGGGTGGCAGAGGCAGAGGAGAGAAAGGGGTGTATATGAGAGGTGTTTCAAAGGTGAAATTAACAGGCCTTGGCAACAGATTGGATATATGGGGGGTGAGAGATAGTGAGGGGTTGAGAATAATTTCTAGGTTGTGAGCCTGAAGGAGGATATTGTTGCCCTCTAACATTATAGTGAAGGTATGAGATAGTGTGAATTTTAGAGAGAAAGATGAGAATCAGTTTGTAGAATCTTTATAAAGGTAAGAGAATATTTAAATTGTTCAAGTAGCAGGTAGGCTCATATACCTCAGCAGTAGTCAAAGGGAATCAAACTGGGAGGGGAGGACCATCAGACTTCCTGGCCAAAAGAGAGACAATTACTATTTAGTATTTACATTCACTTTGTGCTAGGAGGGCAGGGACCTATGGTCCAATCTATGAGCTCCTGGGGTTTTAAGACTTGGGTTTAAGACTTGGTATTTCGTCAAGAAATGTAGCCAGTAAACCCAAAGGAAAAAGGTAGTTGTTGGCCATCGAAATGTACTGTCTCCTGAGCAGAGCATCCCCAGGTGAGGACGTAGAGGTGAGCCGAGGTTACTCACAGGTTGTGTTTGTCCTTCTTTCTCAAAGAGAAAGGGAAATGATGACATGACTTTCAATTAACTTGGATTTGAATGAGGGAGGGCTGTGCAGGGTCACCAACCTCACTTTCACTTCCAGAGCCATTTGGCTTCTGTGACCAAATACTTATCAGGACAACTGGAGATGGTCCAGGATACATTGGGAGACCCTGGCCCTTACAGGCTTTTTTTTTTCTTTCTTGATTAAAGGGGCCACCCCCTTGATTAACTTCTTAAAGAGGCCTATTCACTGAATGGACATTACCTCACTCAAAATGAGAACCTGAAAAGACCTTAGTCTACAAGGGCCAGGGTTTCCCAATGTTCTCTGGGCCATCTCCAGTTGTCCTGATGAATGTCTGGTCACAGGACCCAGATGGCCTTGGAGGAGAAAGTAAGGCTAGTGACCCTACACAGCCCTCCCTCACTCAAATTCAAGTCATGTCATCATTTCCCCTATGTCATGGCCCTCTTTGAGAACCAAGGACAAACGCAACAACAAGAGCACAACAGTCAAAGGCAGTGGTTCTCAACCTTCCTAATGCCGCAACCCTTTAATACTCATATGTGGGCATATCTGCATGTGGGCGGACCCGCCTGGAGATGGATAGAGGAGCAGTGTCTCGGTTCCTGAGACCATTGGAAATATGTGTTTTCCAATGGTCTTAGGCGACCCCTGTGAAAGGGTCATTCGACCCCCAAAGGGGTTGCGACCCACAGGTTGAGAACTACCAGTCAAAGGGAAAACTGAATTTATGAACACAAGCTTGCCTTCTGTGTTTTTGTTCTCCTAGGTTTGGGTATTTTTCCTGATAGGTATATAATTTGAGGAAGAGGTATGGGTAGTGGTTGGGTGTTTTTTGGTAATTGGGTTTTGTTTTGTTTTCAGATGTTTCAAGAAATATTATTCAGACAATATCTGTGTGTGATTTTTCCTTTCTCATCACACTTCTGCCTGATGGCAGTATAGAACCAGGATAGTTTAACTATCTACTTTATTTAATAACGTAATATAGTGGAGGGGAGGTCATCATCATCTTGACGCATACCTGCAAGGCCATAAATTTTTTTATTTTTTTTTTATTTTTATTTTTTTGCTTTTTGGAGGAGGAATGTAGGGCAATTGGAGTTAAGTGACTTGCCCCAGGTCACATGGCTAGTTTTTGTGTTAAGTGTCTGAGATCAGATTTGAACTCAGGTCCTCCTGATTTCAGGGCCAGTGCTCTATTCGCTGGGCCACCTAGCCACCCCAAGGCTATGAATTAAATGATGTCATGGATAGAGTACTGAAATTGGAGTCAAGGAGACCTACATTCAAATCCTGCCTCTGATACTTACTGGGCTATATGACTGTGGGCAAATACCTTAACCTCTCTGAGCCTGTTTCCCTCATCTGTAAAGAGAGGATGTTGGCCTTTAAAGTGCCTTCCAGCTCAGAATATGATGATTGCACTCCTACCATGTAACCAAAAAAAAAACAAACCAAAACCATTTACTTCCATTCATGATCATGAATCCTGAAGCCTTTCCAATCCAAAGGAGATAACTACTTTAATACATTGTGAGATATAGTTTACAAAATGTGCTCCTTATAGGTACAAGAAGTCTTGTCCCACAGTGAACACATTCACAAATACAGGTTTTGAAATCAACGTGTCACATGTGGCCTAAGGCAAAGAAGACATGTTTTAGAATGTTCTTGTATGTCGTTATCAGCATTGTCTTAAATGAAGAACAATAATAAGAATATGAATATCCTTCACTATAGAGTGCTGTGTAGTTTTCGAAACACTTTGATGCACATTGGTAACTGTCATGTCTAGTAAGGAAACACAAGTAGCTTGAGTGGCACATAGCACTAGAGAGGATGCTGTTTGGGAGTCAGATTGCTTGAGGTAAAATTTCATCTACCACTTTCTTTTATCTGGGGGGCCTCAGGCAAGCCCCTCTCCTGCTTTGAGCCTCAGTTTCTTCACCTTTAAAATAAAAAGATTAAACCACATGACCTCTAAGGTTACTTCTAGTCCTAAATCTGTGGGCTTAAGTATCCTTAGAGAATTTAGATCATTTGAAAATTTATGCCAGACCAAGCATATTCTTTCTAAATGATAAATGGGAGTTTGCAAGTCACAAGCACATTCCCATTCATCTTTACAAAAGTAAACTACTATCGATATATGGTAATGGATATTTGGCATGCTTTAGTCATGTTTATAATTTAATTAAAACTGAACTGGGCCACTTCTCTTCCCATGTGTGTCCTGTAGGATAGCACTGTATTTAGCAATGGGAGTGCTCACCGGTTTTAGTTAGTTTAAATTTAGTGATAGCTTCTTCTCTCCTAGCAGAGCACAGCCTAAGATGGTCCAGTACATTTACCACTAACTACATGTGCCAAATAGATCAGCAACCTGGGGCAAAGTGATGCTCCCTCAACCTCCAGCAATAGTAGAGAAACTAGAAAGCATGTTTTTCACGTGGTAACCTAGATGTGTGCATTCCGGAATTCTAGCTCTTCCTGCTTGGTTCCTCAGACATCAGATAAAAGAAAGACTTTACTATAAGTTGTATGTCTCTCTGATGAGAGCTAAGACCTAGGAGCAGGCACATTAAGACTGCATAGAATTCAGCACATAATACCTGAAAAATGTTATAAATGCTTGTTTTGCATGCCAGAAAATATCACTCGGTAACACACATAAAGTTCTGTGGCGTGAGTTAAATTGAATACAGTTGAGTTCCAGAAGTTCCTCCAGTGGGAGGTAACACCTAGGGGATGCAATTTCCAGACCTTGTTGAGAGCTTACAGATTCTTCGTCCTGCAGCACTGACCTTTGCTCCCAGTTTTGACATCCAACTTAACCTTGTCTCCCTTCCCAATGTGAACCAACACTCAGCTTAACAAGCATGTGGCTGATTGTGAATTTATATCAAAGTGTTAGAATTCTACTGGACAAAAGGACCTTGGCCCTATTTTTTTTTCCTACTTTATGGCTTTTTCCCCCCTCTGCTCTTGCCTGTGGTATGTATCAGAGATAGCCAACAGTAATCAAAAATCTCACATAGAGTGGGAGAAATTGAATTTCATTAATATCAGCTAGATTGCCATTGTCTTTTTTGTATTTTATAATTGTGCTATTACAACCTTCATTGATCAGTATTGTCAAGCAGTAAGTAAATACTTAATTTTAAGTATTTTTAAATAAATTTTAAGTAAAATCTCATTACTTCAGAATGCTAATTTGAAATTTGTAATTGTTCACAGTGTTAAAAGTTCGCCTCTAAAAAGAGCTTGTGCAGCAAATTAATTGTATAAACAAGATAACAAGTCATAAGGATAGGGAACCCTTTTTTTTTAATTGAAAGACATTAACTTTAGGGAAAACAGCAGGTCACAGAAATAAAAAAAATATTACTAGGTTGTTTTTGCAAGTGAGAAACATTTTATTTTCATTTAGGAAGGTGGAACATGCAACTTTTTTTTTTGATAAATGCAGCAACTAAAGAACCCTGTATTACAGCGTAATTAAGTTGGAAAGAGTAGAAGAAAGTGAAAAAGAAATACACAAAGAGAGAAGAATGTAAGACACTTTTGATATTAAGATGAAAAGACATTTAAAAAATATATTCATTACTCCCTTAGGCATTTCAGTTAATGCAGAAGTACGAAACATAGTCTCTAAGTTAAAATGTATTTGGGGGGACTACGAGCAGTGTATACAATCAGGTGTTAATGCTATAATGTAGACTGTTAGTGCTAGAAGGATTCAGAGAAAGGAGGTATCAATGAAAGCTGAAGGGGAAGAATGTAAATAAAAGCACAGAGATGAAAATTATAGGTTTCATTTAAGTGCCTACTATATGCAGAGCCCTATGTCATACATACTGAAAGAGATGTTAGGATTAGAGAGCTGTAGTAAACAATATGATATGAAAAATGCATTAATAGCAAAACGGTGCTCCCTGAGGTCTGAGTGAAATGAGAGACCTGGATTTAGGGAAGGCCTTCATACTTGGAAGTCAGGAGCAAATGGGATCCAGGTTGTGGGTTGAAGGATTAGTGTTAGTGAGGAGGAAGGATGCCCCTTCTCTTACCACAGGAAAGAGTGGATGTGAAGAGCCTGAGGTTTGTGGAATAGAGGAGAGCTGAGGAAGTTTATATGAGATTGCTCCAGCATTCTCAGTGAACAGCTTTGATTTCTGCTGTAAATATGGAAGATGAAGACTCAGTGGCAGAGGTAGGGGGGGAGGGGAAGTTCAGGAGAAAGTGTAGGGAGTCAGATAAAGATAGAAGGATTATAGACTCAAAACAAAGGTTTGCACTGAAGTTTATGTACCAATAAACTTTTAAATCAGCCTGGTTTCTAGATTTAATTTCACCAGTGAAGCTCAGAAGGCCCTGAGCAAAAGCAGGAAAAAAAAATTGTATGAGGAGGGTAACTCAAAGTTTTTCAAATCAACATGACAAGTGATTTTTGTGGTTGCCATGAAAACATTAAAGTACCTGATCAAGGCTAGGTATGATTAAAGCCAAGTAGAAATGATCAACTGAGAGAAGCAATAAAAAGATCCCAGAAGACTTGGTAAGCAGTAGATTTAGTGTGACTAAGGGCATGGGAAAGGCATCAGGATAGGATGAGAATGGAATTTTAAAGTTCAGATTCTGCCAAGTGGAATAACTCACCTAGTTAGTCAGGTCTAATATTTGACCAAGCCAGTTTCACTGAAACAGAGTAGGGCAAGGTTGTTAATATTGGAAAGATAAATGATGTGATTAGAGGGATCATGAGTATGAATACTGAAGTCCCTGAGAGTGGCAGTGAATGGGTTGGAAAGGAAGACCATTGGCCAGTTACTAAAGTCAGTAAGAAAATTGGGAGGATGACTTGGAGGTAAGCAGATAACAAAATCAAAGGTGAGGAGAAAGATTGAGAAGAGAGCCTGGCTAGATAGAGGGTACCAGTTGGAGAGCAATAGTAAATTAAATTGGGTATGTACGTAGAGGAGAGCCAGATCACAAAGAGCCTCAGAAGGCAGACAGAGGAATTTAGATTTGCTGTAGGCGGCATGTTTGTTCATGGAATAACATAACTAGGACAGTTTCTTAGGGATTGATATAAGAACTGAACCAGTGATTTCAGTAGTGTTGGAAATCCCAAGTGAGGGGAAAAAAAACAAATATCTCTCAACCAATGCCCAGAGCAGAAGTATCAGACTTGCTGGCCTATGAAGTCCACAAAACTTCCAGTGCTGGCAGAGCCAGACTAAAATATAATCGGGAGTATTTAAAAATATAACAATGTTAATTTGTGGTTTTCTAAATCAGTATGTTACAGAGATCCATTTTCTCTTTGAGTTTGATACCACTGGCCCAAAGCACTAGATATCAAGTGACTTGTCCAGGGTCACACAGCCAGACTAGGTCAGAGGCAAGACTTGAACCCTGAGCTTCCTGGTGTCAAGTCCAGCTCTCTAGCCAGCAACACTACTGTGCCTCTCTGACTTCTTTGTTGTATTACTGAAAACTAAACACGTTTTGCTTGTACAACTGTAGGCGTAATTGAAATACTTCTTGCCCAACAGGAAGGCAAATCAGCCAGTTGAAACTGAGCTCTAGGTCTCAAGTTCCCCTTGCCTGAGCTAAATATGTAAAGTAGATATTCAAAACAACTGTTTGGTTCAAGTACTGAAGCATTTTAGAAACACATACTAATTATTCATATCTTTGTATTAAAGCAGTTTCCTTGGAGACCTCTGCGAGGCAGTAATACTCTGTTAGCCCATTTCTTTGGACTGGGATGTACATAAAAGGAATAAGATGCCTTTTTGTACAGGGCTCTACAAATGTAGGCTAATTCACACTAGCTTCCTTTGCATTCAATTTACCTTCTTCTACTCCTCTTTATCCCCTTCCCCCAGTTGAGTCTGAATTTGGTAGTTTTTACCTTATTTGCTAAAAACTTTTTTAAAAAAATAAAAATTTTCTTGTTTATTATAAACTTAAACATCAACAAACATAAGCATTTCAATATACAAAGAAGAACAGAAAAGTGGATTGCATATGAAATCTATAGAATGTTTCATCACAGCTAAAGAACTCTTAAGATACTGGAGAGGCAAGATGAAGACAGTAGGAAGCAGCAAATTAGGTCACTGAGCTATGAACCTGTCTGTAGATTGAATACTGTGTCTCAGCTTGCCTTGTCTTCATTTCTAGCATTCCTTGGGGAGTCCTCATCAGGAAAATGCTAGCAGCTCACCGTTTTGTCCTCTGGTAACAACTAAGGAAGAATAATGGGAAGTGCTGTTAAAATTTCCAGTGTCATCCCACCATGCTTTTCCCCAGTAAATTCAGAGTGTTTTAGCAGAACTAACTAGAGGATTAATGCAACCAAATTAACCAGTTAGTTCACTGTGTAAGGTATAGTGTTAAGTATATAAAGGGGAACTCCCCTGATATAAAGGGGAAATGAATGGAGACAGGATTTGGCTAGGTAGGATTTGTTTGAACCAGAGTTTAAAACATCCAGTTGTCAAGTCTGTACCAAAAGGAAGAATCTTTGATAAAAATGAATTGTGTCGAGTTCTGTTTCATTTTGGTGTGATAGTCCCAGGCTCTTTTAATAGTGCTATAGTTGTCAGCCAGTTTAATGCCAAGGTAACAGAGCATGGTTTTAAGAAAAGCGTCTGATAAATCCACTTCTCATTTTACTTAGCATTATACAAACACTTTATTGGCCATTCTATAATGGTCAGGATTTTTGTGTTTACAGTCATTTTGGATAATTATTAATATTACCTTATCTTATGTGGAAAATTATAAAATCCCAAGCATACTTCTCAATTTCTTTATGTAATTATCTATCATAAAGTTTTTTAAAATGGAAATTCTTGAATTCTAGATACTAATGGATCAGATAACTCCATCCCAATGGCCTACCTTACACTGGATCACCAACTACAGGTAACATGTTTCCTTGCTGCATACTCTTTAACTCAATACTCTTACTAAAAAGAATTTCTCTATAGAGATGACTACTGTGTCCTGTTTAGAGATGACAACTCGCCTGTTTTTGCTTTTGAATAAAGTTACAGTAAATTGCTTTTTAATTTGGGTAATCAAATGAAAAATGTTCAGATTAATATGTTCTTATGTTTCATTTTTTTGTTTTAAGGGACTGTTATATCTTTATTCACCACTATTTAGCATACCATTTTTATTCTTAAAGATCAGAACATTAAAACATAGCAGTTATGAGTTACTTCTTTATTATTTGACACATTCTGCAATCCATTTTGATGTTAATAGTGGCTGAATATATAAATAATAACAAGGTTCAGTGCCTCTGCATGTGATTATGTGAGCTATAAACATCTTTTGGTATAATACAAATAATTTGGCAACCTGAAATTTAATACCCTTTGCTAAGAGAGTTTTAGTCATGGTTCTGTGTAACAAAGAAAGTGTTAAAACAGCAAGTGTAAATTTAAGTTCTGAGTTAACCTTGGCAAGAGTGCACTGAGATTTTCCAGGACATGGGTTAGCACTTATTTTTAAAAGCTTACTGGTTTGTGCAACCTGGTACTGGATAAATATATTACAGTCACAGTCCAACTAGCTAGATTAGATAATGAGATTTCATTTGATTATGTTTTAACATGTCTGATTTATTTTCAGCCACTAGCACCGTGCCCAAACTCCAAAGAATCCATGGCTGTGTTTGAACAGCATTGTAAAATGGCCCAAGAATATATGAAAGTTCAAACAGAAATAGCCTTACTTTTGCAGAGAAAGTAAGTAAATTCTAAATCATCCACGTCAGTTTTTATGCAGAGATTTTTAACATGTTTTTGAAATATGTGGAAATTGTAGGGTAATATTTTCACACACACACACTCACACACACACACACACACACCATTTTTAGTACTAAGGGAGATGGATCAGTGCTATTACAATTCTTGTTTCCTTACACGTAAAACTTTTAAAGTTAAAATACTACTGAAAGAATCACACAAAAAGATTTCCTCATGTAAGTAAACTATTTCAAATGACTCATACTTAATATTTTATTATTATTACTAGGAAGATGATGATTTTCAGGACCAGATTTGTGATTTTATTGCGTTAGTGAATTCCTAGGGAGGAAATTGCTTCTTCCAATGCAGATCAACATCTGCACTGTCTTAGAAGAATGCATAGGGAAGTGCTGTAAAAACAGTGAACTATACATAAAGATCCCTAAGGGTGCACCTTGACTTAGAAAATTATATATTAGCATTTCTGTATTTTGTTATTTTTTTTTTTATTTTGTTAAATATTTCCCAGTTATATTTTAATCTGGTTTGGGCCTCTCTCAGAAGTGTTGTATGCTGCATGCTGGGCTCCTCTGGCTTGTGGTGCTGAGAAATTAGGCAACTTCCCCAAGTAACACAGATGATGTTAGAGGCAAGATTTTTTAACAGGTGTTCCTAACCCTAAAACCATCATCTCTATATACTTTGCTACAGTTCCTCTCCTTTATTCTATTATTTTAAAAGTGTAATATTCACAGAAATGTTTTAAAAAAACAACCCTCCAGCATACATTTTGGAAAGTCATATTATTCTGAAATTACAGCATGCCCATAAGTATACTTGTTCAACCCAAATCAAGTTCAGTTCCATATTCTTTCTTTTTTACTTCTTTTCCATTTTAGACATTTCTAATGTCTAATTTCCACAGTTGTATTCTTCTTAGTCTTTAATTTGACCCTCAGGAAATGCATGTTTAATCATAACCACATTGGTGCTGATGGTGGTCACTGAAATGAAATCCTAGAGGAAGAAATATTATCTGAAGAAATACGCTGAAAATTAGTGTTAATTGTCTCAGTTTGGGTATAGTAATGAACTACAAACTGAAGGATACTGCTGCATTGAAGTGAAATAACTTGTTATAACTTTTTATTTTGAGAGTTGGGTCTCTGAATTTTGGTAAATTATTTCATATATATATATATAATTTATTACCCACTGGCATACTAAGCTGGTGTAGTTTTTATAGGAAAAATATTTGAACAAAGTATTGCTAGTTGAAGGTGGGATTAAATACAAGAAAAACCATTCTAGAAATTTTAATTTAGAATAATGAAACCGCTGACACTTGATGTTTATAATTTTGTTGATACTTTTTAAGTCACCAAATTAATTAAATTTTTCACGCAAGGGGAACCAGTGAGAAAAATTCTAAACAAGAAAGGCAAGATATTTTACCATTAAATACTTGATGTTTTCATTTTGCATTCTTTTTTTAAAAAAACTTATTCTACTAGAATTTTATAGCACTTGTTCTCTCCCTCCATTTTTGACATAGTCATTTTATAAGTTAACACTAAAATCCCTCAATTTTAGAAGATTTCAATAAAATTTAAACTCTCTAGGCCCAAGCTCTGTCTGTCAAGGTCTATGGTTAGATCTTTTCTGAAACCATATACACAACCAAGTAATATTATCCAAATGTGTTATTGTGGGGGCTTAGATGTAATAATCCAAAGTATGCCCAGTGTTTCCAGCAAAGTAGTATATTCTAAAACAGGAAAGGGATTTATGTTAGATAGCATCTATTTCAATTAAATGACTAGAACTGTCTTATCTACATCTTTGGCTGAGTTGCATATCGTTAAATATGATTGTGACTTCATAGCATGAATATTGAAGTAGAATTTGTGTGATAAAACCAAGCACTCTATTCTCCTCACCCCTTGGTACCACAAGAAATAACTTTTCCTTGGCCAGTCTTTCCCTGACTGGATGAAAAAAGAACATAGGAGGTAGTAAGGTTGTTCAGACATGATATTCCAATTTTTGTTTCTGTTTTAGTTGTTGTTGTGCCTCACTTTTATCATCCCTAAATCTTGTAATTGTAGAAGTGCAGCTATTTAAGAAAGGATTATGTTATTTATGTAGTTATATTAGGATAATGAAATGATAAAATAGTTTTTGAAGATCCTTTCCATCCCACTATATTATGATTATATTATTTGAACATTCTGCTTGGCATACATAATGATGGACCAGAATTAAAGTTTAGATTACTTGAAGTACCAGTTAGCAACAAATGCTATATACATTCTTTCATCATAATTAACATTTTATCATGTGGTATAATTTTTAGGCAAGAACTAGTAGCAGAACTGGACCAGGATGAAAAAGACCAGCAAAACACATCTCGTCTGGTACAAGAACATAAAAAGCTTTTAGATGAAAACAAAAGTCTTTCCACATACTACCAGCAATGCAAAAAACAGTTAGAGGTCATCAGAAGTCAGCAACAAAAACGACAAGGCACCTCATGATTCCCCGGGACCTTGGATTTGAGAATCGTGCACAGAAAGACTTTTTTAAGGGGGGAGGGGAAACCATTAATACTTATAATTCATGAGTGTTTGGCTTCTTGATGTGTTCTGAATGCCCACTCCCTATATTTGCTGCATTTGTTACATCTTTTATTTTCTTACTCTTCTGGTGGACATGCAGTTCGACGGTCCTGTGGAATAACATGGGACATCCCTGACTTGAATAAGCAGCAGAACTTAGCATTAAGGCAGAGACAGTGAACCATGACTGTGCATGCATGCTTATTGTGTCAAGGCTAGCCTGACAGAAAGAGCAAGTGGGTTAAAATGGCTGCTAAATGCAAGATCTTCTTGGTTTTCATATTAGGACGTTACCTCAGTAAGAACAAAACAAAAACTTGGAGAAGAGTTTTGTTCTTGTATCTCATCTCAAGCAAATTCAAAATATCACTTTTAGATGAAAAGAAGCATGTCCCAAGTTTAAAGACAAAGTGCTTTCCTAGAATAATTTGTGAGACATTGCAGAGACATTTGACCCATAGGGATGATGTAAGATGGAAGGTAATCTGATGCCAATACCCATGCCTTAGTGATTTACTTCTGTAAGATTTTTGGAGATAAGTAAACAGCTATTGCTTCATTTTAGAAAAGGAGCAGTTTGACCTTGTCTTACTGAACTGCAATTTGATGGCGATACAGTAAGTAAATGTCTCTCTCTATTTTAAATGTTTTTAATTAAGTATGATTGTGTATATTCATGGGTTGAAACCTTAGAAATTTTGTGCCTCTCATATCTCTTAAATGAAACTAAAAAAGGCTAATGCAAATGATCCCTCTTAAATGATCATTCCTTCCACAGTAATATTTGCCTGGTTTTATTCTGCGTATTCAAAAAACTATGGAAAGAGAGACAAGATTCCTCACAGATTCAATGAGTTGTTCTGACTTGACAGACTTGGATTTGGTAAAGAAAAGAAATCCACTAAATAAGAAATAAAAGCTAGAAAATCAGGAGGGTCAAGTCAGGAAGTAAAAGCAAAAAACATCACATCATCAGGCGCACTCGGTATTCCAGTGATGTGAGTAATGCCTCCTCCAAGCAAGCCTATCCTAGAGTGAATGCCTGCCACCACCTCTTTGCCTGAAGAGAAAAGGAGCCACACTTTATCAGCTAGAAATGGAATAAGAGTGAGTGAGAGAGAGAGAGAGAGAGAGAGAGAGAGAGAGAGAGAGAGAGTGTGTGTGTGTGTGTGTGTGTGTGTGTGTGTGTGTGTGTGTGTGTGTGTGTGTGTGTATATCCTTCATTTCCCACACCCATATGCATAGAAATAACTTAACGTATTAATAAAAGATCATGGAGCACTTAGAATTTCTGTAGCCTAGTATCTTTTCAGCTGGCATAAAGTCAGTCTCAGTGGATAAGATGTTATTCTCAAATTTTGAAAGTGTTTATATTTTCTGAGGAGAAAATTTTTAAAATAACAGGTTGTTGTATCATCAAAATGCCAAAAAGATAATTGAAACTTTTATGGGGGGTGTTTAGTTCTTTGGCTGTATTTCAGATGAGCATTTAGTCTTAATATTAGAACTGTTGATTAAATTATGAGTCATAAAAAGGACTTTTTTTTTCTTCCATTTTCTCTTCCCACTAAGCTTCATGGTATGTGTTTTTGTGTGTACATGTGTGTTTATGTGCACAGGCATTTATTTGTACATGTTTGAGAGAGATAGTAGGTATTATAAAGATGAAGGATGGTTTGTTACTAAAGACTCATTTTTAGCTTAAATCTATTATTGGAAAGTCTCTGGAAGCTAAAATTTTCTTTTTTTTTTTTAAATAAAGGGAGGGTTATCATACCCAAATAATTTGATTAGCTAGCTGAAACTGATATTGGGATCAACTTAAGGGCGCACATATTTATAGCAAAACATAATTGGCAGAGAAAATAACTGTAGAATTATGAATAGCACAGTTATCCAAAGCATTGCTGCTTTTGTACATCTGTCAATCTACTGAAATGGACTCAGTCTATGATCAGTGATTTTCATAACATGTTTGAAAGCATGATGCATAGCAGCATGGATGTGAAGGCATGATTTCACCTGCATGGTTAATTGCAAATGTCAGATCATATCTCAGGATATCAACTGGTTATTGCTGTCACTACCCATATATAAAAGGAGAAACAGAAGTTCTTTAGCTTATGTGAAGGTCATGCTAGTTTGAGGACATGGTACATAGTTCACATGGCCATTTAGAGCAGTTGCTTCTTTGTTTACAGTCAACTCGTATTTTAAGTACTGTAGTTCTCCTATACATTGAGTGAAATTCAACTTGTTTAGTTCTTAAGTAGTTTGTATTGCCAGTCTAAAGTTATGTGTGTTTATTTTTTGTTTTGTTTTTATTTTTTTTACAAAGAAGATAGTGACTAATATCCTTGGTAATAGGGACAGGGATAGATGGCATGAATCATTTGAATCCCTAGATAATCTCCAACTTTCATGTTAACCAGTTTCTTCCACCTCCTAAACAGAGTTTTATCAAGGAGTCAAATTTGATGAATTCTATCTTTTTCCTTCTTGCCTTGACCATCATACACAGATGGGGTTGAGAAGGAAGGAAAGCAAGAATTCTAGGTGATCTACCAACTAAATGATCAACTCTTGATTGCTAAAAGTTCTACCTATGTAACATTTGCCTACCTTAAAAAGACCTGTGAAGAAAAATATTTTGTTTCCTCTGAGATCTATGCAGTAGCAATGACTTTTTGGAGTCAAATAATAATCAATCACCAGTATTTTCCTTATAGCACCATTAGCATGTTCTGAAGGCTTTTGTTATACGATTGTTTACAAATGTTGTACTTGTCTTTTTTGTTAAAATATTTTTGACGTATTGACTAGTTTTCATGTTACTCTTATGTTCCTAATTAAAGTTATCCCTCCATATATTCATAGAGGTGAAGCATCTATTTTTTTTTCTCTTCTCTCTCTTGCCCCCTTTTTAAAATTCTTTCACCTCCTTGTTTTCTGCCTTAAAAAGTTGATAAATTCTGCTTATATCATTCAGAATTTTTATGTAAGATATTGTGTAATGCCAATATTCTTCTGTATTCTATGTGATTCTAACCCCCCCAAATGCTTTTTTTAGATTTATTTTTGTTTTTTGATGAAAAATGAAGATTATAATTCACAACTTGTATATAAAATGGCAAATGATTTCATATGATATAGGAATGAGCTGTGTGGCTTTCTGCTGCAAGTGTATTTACATTACACAAAATCTAATAAAAACTGAAAATTTTCAGTATCCTTGTAATACCCCTACACTAACTTATTGTTTAGAGAAGTTCCATGTTTGGAGGTGGGGTTTGGAAGCTATTCTTTGTGTTACCTATTCTGATGCAAGATTGTTTTGAGTGAATGGATTTTATCTTTTTAATACCCCCTGTGAATGACTTGCTGTTTTCTTTGTCTCTGGATGACCATTTTCTTAATAGGAAAACTGCTTTTCTCAACTATCAAATGCTTCCATCAGACTTTTCAACAAACCTAATCATAATATCCATCCTATTTTCTTCTAATTTCCCCACCTGCCCTACCCCTATCATATACATAACACTTATTACATTCATACCTGTTTCTTCTCTTTAAACCCCATGCTTTCTTACAAGGCCTCCCATCTTTAGCAAATCCAGTTAGAGTGGCTATTTGGGATAATTCCAAGTTGGTCTTTAGTTCACTTCAATCAAGCGTTTTAGTCTGTTGAACAACTGAACCCTTCAGAATCACTTCAGCCTTATACTTTTGCTCTTTTAGGTGAAACTTCTTGTATCTTACATGAGCATGGCGTATGTGCGCGCGTGCGCACACACACACACACACACACTCACCTGCCATTAAATTGATATATTGACTAAGAATGGCAAGCTTGCACACTGAATGATGATGAAATGCTGTAATTAGAAGACACTGGGCCATCACCTTTAAAGTTTTTACCCAAATATTGCCCTTTGTTTTTAAAAAAAAGATTTTTAAAATTAAGCCTTTTTTAGTCTTTATCATTTTAAAGCAATTTAAAAATAATTACTGTCTCTAAATTTAAGAAGACATTTTTGCCAAAAGATACAGACATGTTTACAAGACTTGGTAGTTCATATGGAAACTAGGCATTTTATTAATACCTAAGGATATTTAAAATAATTTAGCCCATGATTCTATAAAGCACAGAATCACAGGATTTTTTTTTAAGCATTTCCTTATTGGAAATCATTTTGTTTATCTCTTCATTTTACAGGTGAGGAAACTGAGGTCCAGAGAGATTAGCTACATGATTTTGTGCAGGTCACTTAATGGCAAACTTGAGACTAGAACCCAGGTGTCCTGACTCCAGTGCAGTATAAATTGTTAATACTTCACACAGAATTCTTTGCTTTTGTTGTGTTACACAAAGGCTAGTTAAACCCCGTCATCTATGGTAAGGTAAGTACACACATCAGTTTTTTGACCAAAGAAATGTCAAGTTGGTGGTACAGTGCAAATTTCCTAGTAGAGAGTAATAAATTAATTCAACAAGCATCTAAGTGCCTTTCTGCTCTGTCCACAACTCTGTACTAAACATGGTCTAAGCATTGAGGAGGAGTTTACAGAGTTCAAATAAGATAGTCCTTAAACTCATGGAGCCTGCAGTCTTATAGATTAAAGCCTAATTATAATGCATCATATTCATATATATATATAAACATATATTTATGTAGGATGTATAACATTAGAGAGTTGTAAAATAGTATCAAAATGAGGAGGGATATTAAATAATTGTTTATAGGAACTTGGCGCTAAAAAGGATGTTTGAGGTTGTCCAACTCCCTCATTCCCATTTGAGGAAACAGATCCTGAGAAGTTGACTTGTCCAGATTAAACTGATAGTATCAGTTCATTTGAATATGTTTTTTTCTGAGTCCAAATCTAACACTCTACCATGCTGCCTCCTTCTGGTTGAATAGAAAGGATTACTGATCTTCAGTTTATTTTACTAATCATTATAGGTGCATGTATCAAATATGCAGCTCACCACACTCCCAAGTACAGCCTGAACTAGATTAAAATTTGGGGAAAATTGGAAAATATTTTTTAAAATACAATAAAACATAATGTTAATATGTGGCTAAGTCGTGTGCCTGTAAGGATCCCTATGTGCAATATTTAGTGGTGCCCATTTCAGTTTTTTAATTCTGTCCTGCTGTCACCTCATTCTAGGTATAAAAAAGCTGCATCATTCAGAATTTATATTTAAAGAGCTACTGCTTTCAGGGGCTTATCATTAGCTGTAGGGCAACTCTTTTGTCTAGCACCTGGATTGAATCTATTTAGCTAGCTCTTAACTCCACCCCAGCCTCCCTCAACCCATGCTGCAAGCCAGCATCTGAAATTTGTTGTCTTTCCAGCAGTGATTGAGCTTCTCGATTTTCCTCATCCACGGCAGAAAGGCTCCATTTCCTTTTATCTTATCTTCCAGCCTGGCCAGCTTCTTAATGACCTCTACAGACTTGGTAAACTGAGACACAGCCTAACCTCATAGACCTATAAAAGTAGGTCAAGCCTATCAATGATGCCTCTTTAAGCAGTCACATAGGACATTCAAGTATTTTGTAAGCCACTCGAGTTAGGCATATTGCAAAATGAGAACTCATAAAACATCAACTGAATCTGATGATGTCTTAAAATTCACAAATAAGGAAATGTAGTCTTTATCCTGTAATTTTATGGTTGATGATACTGATGCCATGTTAAATAACCAAGTAAATACTGTACACTTGTCTTCTAAAGAGCAAGAGAAGTTTACAAGATGTACTTGCCTTTTAGACTCCCTGCATATTCTTAGTTTTGGATTCCTGCAACATAATTGTTAAAATAGTGACCAAATTAATCTCTGACTTATTGAAACTCAATTAAAATTAGGAGAAAGTGAAACCTGAAGGGCCAGCCATAACTTATTTAGTATAGGACTATGTAGCTGTTTTAATTGATGATACTCTCTTAATAAAAAAGGAAGATCTCAAGTTTCTGTCTGGGCCCATCTCTCTTTACTCTTCTCTCTCTTGGTGATCTCAACAGTGCTCATGGATTCAATTGTCTCTATGTAGATGAATCTATACTCGACCCTATTCTCTTCTGACCTCTACTTTCACATCAGCAACTCTTTTGAAGATTTCCAACTGGATGTTCCCATATGTGCCCCCTATTAAACATGCCCCAAATAACTGACCTGCCCTTCCTAACCTTCCCACTTAGTTTTGTTCCCTCAGTCATCCCTTGACTTCTCCTTCATCCCCCATATCCAGTCAGTTGCCAGGTCTTGTTAATTCTATCTTTACAACATCTCTAGCAATTAACTACTTTATTCACACAGCTATTACACCCTATTACAGAACTTCACCACCACTCACCTAAACTATTGTTAAAAGTCTCTTAATTGATTTGCCTACCTCAAATAAGCAAATGTCCAGCTGAGCCTCCACACAGCTGCCAAAATAATATACCTAATATACAAGTTCTGCCCATGTTACTTACTAACCTGCCCAGCAAACTGGTACAGCAGATAAAGTACTGGGTCTGGAGTCAGGAAGACCTGAGTTCAGATAAGACCTCAGACACTCAACCGTGTGAACCTGGGCATGTCACTTAACCTCTGTGTGGCAATAATAAAGTGGCAATAATACCACCTCCCTCTCAGGGTTGTGAGGATCAAATGAGCTAATTAGAAAGGACTCAGCCCAGTGCCTGGCACTATTATCATTATAATGCATCCTTGGCTCCCTATTGTCCCTTGCACCAACTTCAGATTTCCCCATTTGACATTTAAAGCCCTTCACAGTCTGATACCCACCTACCTTCCAAATGCACATCTCATTTCATGCTGTCACTCAACCAAACTGATCTGCTTTCTGTTCTAGTTTCTCCTAATTCCCCCATCTGCCATACATCCCATCTCCTATGTCCATACCTTGTACATACATAGACTATGCCTCGAAAGTCTTCAACCTCTTTAAATCCCTAGTTTTCTCCAAAGCCCATCTGAAGTCCCATTTCCTCTGTGAAGCGTTTCCTGACCCCTCAACTATTAACATCTTCTTCCAGTCATACCCCTTCCCCCAAAAAATTACCCTGTATTTACTTTGTATGTGTTTTGTATTTTCTTATACATATACCTATTGTTTATATGAAAAGAACACAAGCTTCTTAAGGGCAAGAATTGTTTCTTTTTTGCTTTTTCTTGTTATCCCAGTACTGTCTAGCTCACTACCTGAAAAGTACCACACACGTAAAATATTTGTTGATTAATAAAGGAGTACCTGCTCAATTGCCCTATTTCCTACTTCTGTAACTTCACACTGGAATGTTCTATCTCCATCTGCCCTCATGAACCCCTAGTTCCCTTCAAGGCTTAGCTCAAGTTCCTACAAGAAGCATTTCCTGATTCCTCCAACTGTTAGTGCCCCACCTCCCCATACACACTGTATTTTGTATTTAATTTTCTGTTTACATTTCCCCCCACTAGAATATAAATTCCCTGAGAGCAGGGACTTTCGTTTTTCTTTTTTTATTCCATAACTAAGCACAAGTGCCTGACAAAGTAGGTTCTCAGTAAATGCTTGTTGATTCATTTAACATTGGCTATGTCTTAGAGCTAGGGAAAATATGTCAAATTTAAATGAGACATGCTTACCGCCATCCAGTAGTTATAATCCAGTTTTTTATGATAATCATAGAATTTGAGAGTTGGAAAAGACCTCAGCCAATCTAGTCTAACTTATACATGAAAGGAAAACCCATTACAACATATGCAACAAGTGGTCAGCCAGCCTCTACTTTAAAACTTCCAAGTACCTACCACCACTTCAGCTGTCCCACTATGGGACATCTCTAGTTGTCAAGCAGTTTCTTCCTAACACCAAGCCTAAATTTGCCTCTGCAACTTCTACCTATAGCTCTTGGTTCTGCCTTCTGGGGCCAAACAGAATAAATATAGTCCCTCCTTCATATGACAGACCCTTAAATGCTTGAAAATAGCTCTCTCCCCACCCTCCTGTTAGTCTTCTCTTTTCTAGATTAAACACCCTGTATTTCTTCATTTGATCCTCATGACAATAGCAAAACCACACTTTATTTTGTACTTCTGAAGTGTTCTTAGGTTATATTGTCTCATATATATGTGATTCTGAAGAGGAAATTCTTTACCAATCTCTTCAATGTATTCAACACTCCCAGATTTCTCTGTTCTGCTCCAGGCTCCCTCCAAGCTCCAATCTGACATCACCAAGTACCTAACGGATATTTTTACCTGGATGTCCCATATTCCATCTCAAACTCAATTATGTCCAGAACAATTCATTATTCCTTTCCAAAACCAACCCCTCTTGTGAACCTCCCTATTACTATCTAGGATACCATTGTCATCCCAGATACCTAGGTTTAAAACCTCCATGCCATCCTCAATTCCTCTTTCACCCTCTGTATCTAGACCATACCTAGCCAAATGTCATTTCTGTCTCTACGACATCTGTCACATACATCCCTCTCTCACCAGTGATACAACAAAAGCCTACTTCAGGCCTTCAGTGCCTTCCACCTGGGCTATTTGAATAATCTCCTAATTGTTCTCCATTCCTCAAATCTCTACCCACTGCAGTCCATGCAGCTGCAGCAGTGATTTTCCTGATGTGCAAAGCTGGCCATGTCACTCCACAACTAATCAAATTCCCCATTACTTCAAAAGCCTTTGACATTTAAAGCTCTTAACAATTGATCCATACCCAGCCTTACATTCCCCTTCACACACTCTTCAATCCATCCACCTTCTTGAAGTTGCTTATACACATCACTGCATCTCTGATCTCCAGTACTTTGCACTAATTGTCTGCCATACCTTCCATTCTCCCTCCTCACCTTGACCTCTTGGATTTCCAGGTTTCCTTCCAAGATCCAGCTTAAATGCTACCATCTACATGAGGCCTTTCCTGGTTCCCCTAGTTGCTAGTGCTTTCCACTCAGGGGTTACTTTACATCTGCTATTTTTTGTAATGTGTTTATTTTATTCTCTCTCTCTCCCATTAGAATGTAAGCTCTTTGAAGGCAGTAGCTGTTTAGCTTTTGTCTCTGGATTCTGAGCACCAATATGATGCCTAGCATAGAGAAATTACTTAAATGCTTGTTGATTGTTTCTGTATCAATGTTTTGTCAACTTTAGGTCCCAGTAAGTATCCTAAGTTTTAACAAAGATAGAGGCTACTCACTTGACTTGGAAACCAATTTTTCTTCTTATTCCTTGGCTGCACATGAAGTGGACAAATTGATCTGCCCACATAATAGATTCATTTTCTGATAGACAGAGCCTTCATGCAACACGATCATCACTTAGAAAACAGCCTTCTAAAGTCAGTGTAAACAAAGTGACACAGTCATGATGGCAAAATTGTAGGTTGTTAAGAAGTCCAAGTTTTGTTGACTAACCTCCAGATACCTGTGATTAGGCTGCAGTTCATCTCCACTTTACTTGACTCTTCAGTAATTGACAGGCTTCCTGCTACTACAAGAACCTGAGCATTACTTCCTCCAGTTTACGCTCGATATTTGAAAAATCCCTTTCCCACTCAACAAGCCTGGCTATGAGTCCTCTCCTTTAGGAGGAGAGGATTCTTCATCACTGCCCCAATCCTACCCCACTCTCCATTCTAAAAATGAGAATATACCAATCAAATGAATAAGTTCAACGTGCATTTTTAAAGTGCTGAGATGGTAGAATTTTTCTTTAATATCTAAGTTGCCCAAAGATATCATATAACTAAGTCTTCATGAAGCAGCAGGAGGAAATTCCACATCAAAGACAGAGCTTGGTGAGGCCTATGGACTCCTGAAAATAATATTTTTAAATGAATAAAGTAAAAGAGGAAACCAAATACAGTATATTGAAATACAGCTATCAAAAACTGCTTTGAAATTCATGGACTCCAAATTAAGAACTCCTGCCTAGACTATAATTTTCAGAGCAAATGACCAGACATTTATGGTGGTAGAGAAAGTTTCTTCACTGGGGATTCCCTACAATGGTGAAATCCTAGGTCTATTACAAAAAAGAAGAAGGAAAAAAGACCTTCCTGCATTTATTGTATGATGCACTTTGAGAAAAATTAAGAGTATCTTTTAAAGATCCATGCCCCTGAAGTTAGAAATTAGACCAACCCTAAAGGAAAGCAAGGAAATAAAACCTGAAACATTGAAATTATTCTCTTTATTGGGTTCAGACTTGTGATTTCTCAAGATCTGTACCATCACAGATCAGTAGCTCATATGTCTGCTCTTTGTCTTAGAGTTGTGTGGGACACTGAGAGGTTAAAGAATCCGTTATTAAGGTCTAGGACTTTCAGAGACAGGACTTGAACCCAGGTCTTTGACTAAAACCAGCTCTTGGCTATCCCTTCTACCTCTTGCTGCTTCCCAAAAGTGACATTTTAATTGCCCAAATTTATTGGGCATTAGTCTTTGCTCATGCTGTAAAATTGTGATAATTATAAAAAAGCTTTTCTTTTAAAAATTAATTTATGAAAAGGAGCACAAAATGATATCGTAGTTTTTTAAAAGACAGATGTTAACAAGGCAAAAGGAACTTAAGGAAGATATTTTAATAAACAGGATGTTTGTGTGAGACATTATTGAAAGGGAACACTAAGAAATAAATTGCAGATGGTGGGGTATAGTTACTCCAAAGTCACAGTTAAAATGAGCATCAGAGGTGGGATTCTACAATAGTCTTATGACTTCAAAACCAGTATTTGTTCCACTGTGCCCTACTGTCTCATTGAATGGAATTTGCTTTGGAGATAAAAAATGTGGGTGTTAGAACCCACATAAGCAATGTAGTATAAGGGAAAGAGTGGGCTTTATTCCCAACTTTTCAATGATCTGTTTCTCAGTCAACAGGCATCTTTTGATCTGATGATAGAAACAATATGATACAGTACAGGGGTTCTTAACCTGGGATTTAAGATCCTTGGGAATCCATAGATTTCAAGTTATCTGTGAATTTAGATGGGGGAAAAGTTACATCTTTATTTTTAGTAACTTCTAACTTAAACTTAGCATTTCCTTCCATTAGAAATGTAATTAACAAAACATTATTTTGAGAATTAGACCCATGCCACACAAAAAGGTGAAGAATCCATGATGTCATGGAAGAATGATGGAAAATAGTTATAGTTACTCTGAAATCACATGGTTCAGCATCAGAAACTGATGTAGTTTTATTAAGATATTAAAGAAGATTCATTGTCATCTGCTCTGCTGGTCCACTCTGTGAACCATGGGACCTTTCCATCTGACTTGAAGCTATGCATTGTTTTCCCCACTAGAATATGAGCTCCTTGAGGGCAGTGACTGTCTTACTTTTTTATTTGTATTCCCAGTGCTTAACACAGAGCTTTGCACACAGTAAGGACTTAATATTTTGTTTTGTTTATTCTTTCATTCATTTATTTGGAGTCAGAGGAGCTGGATTTGAACTCCAGCCTCTGTCACTTGATATCTGTGTGACCTTGATCAATTCACTTAGCCTGTTCTGGGCCTTAGTTTTCTCCTCTGTTAAATGAGAGCGTTGGGCTAGACCTCTAAGGTTTCCCTCAACTCTAAATCTACAATCCTCTGTAAGTTGGGGAACTCACAAATTGACCAAATCCTGAATGCTAAGTGGAAAAGCTGCACAGTTAAGGTCAGGACAGATTGTTAAAGGGTAGTAACCAGTGTCTAGCACATAGTAGGCATGTAATAAATGCTTGTTGACAGACAATTGAGTCCTAAAGAGATCAGATCTAAAACTAAATCAAGGAAAAAAAATAAGACAGGTATACTTTCAAGAAAAATAAAAAGAGGCATAGTGAGGTGGCACAGTGGATAGAGCACTAGCCCTGGAGTCAGGAGGACCTGAGTTCAAATCCAGCTGCAGATGTATACTAGCTGTGTGATCCTGGTCAAGTCATTTAACCCTGATTACCTCCAAAGAAAGAAAAAAAGATAAAAAGCATTTTAACATTTCCCTTTGTATAATGGCAAGGATTTTATGTAATACCAAGGAAAATCTGCCTGTGTGAAGGGCGGGAAAGCTGATGACAGCAGTCACCTCTGTTTTTAATCTTCATGTAATTTATCTTTGTCAGAGCAACCTCCACCAAACAAAAACCTTAGATCATTTAACCCGAACCAATAATGGTAAGATAGAAAATCACACTCAGGGAAAGAAGTGTGAAGAATATTTTTTTAAAACTAGTGTATTCAGATAAGCAGGGATGATTATAAATTCTAGGATACCTGGGCATTTGACATGTTTTTAGAGACATCATTAAGAATATCAGGAATTTATTTTCTTAAATGGGCTGGTGACAGGGAGGGAGAGTAGGAGAAATAGCTAGTGAATAAACTAATGAAATCCTACGAAGATAATAGGAAAAAAAGCTGGGGGGGAGGAAGGGGAGAGGAGTTAACCAGCCCATGTATAGGCATTTAGAAAAGGAAAAGTTGCCAGGTTACAGCTAACAAGATTGTTATGAAAAGCAAATATCCCAGGTCAGTTTCATTGCCTTTTATGATCATAACAGGTAGGCAAGCCAGAACAGCAATAGTCTAGGAATTCAGATTATTTTTTTCTGAGGAAAATAAGGATAAAAGGAAAATGAATTGTTTCTGGGAATATGAAGTCTTTTCTACCTCACGAAGGATGCTGGCTTTGCATTTGCAGATGATAAAATATTTTAATATAACAGGAGAGTTTAGTCAGATGTAAGAACTTCAGGGCTGTATGAATGGTAAAGCATGCACTGGGTATGGCCAGATTTCAGTATATCACAATGAGGAATTTTTCAAAAGCAGTATAAACAGTATCATTAGAGAAATGTATGGCCAGAAAAAATAGACTGTTCAGACAGTAAGAGCAAGGAATGACCTACATACAAACACATGCTCCACTTGTATCCACGCAATGTCAAGAGAACTAGGAGAAGCTCCCCAACGTGCTAATTAAACCTTCCCTCTTCCATGATAGGTAGACAGGAGGATGTGAGCAAAAGTCACACAGGATGGGCAAGCATAGATGGGTTGTTAGCTGTAGTACTGGAGGGAGAACCCATGAGGATGTAATCAAAGGCACGTTAGAATACTAGAGTGATAAACACTAAGACAAGCAGTACAAAAAATAAATCCCTTTGGGGATGAGGGGGGAAGATTTTTTTTAAATGAAAGCCATTTCTCTTGAATCATTTGAGATCATTCATCTGTGTGGATTTGAAACCAAATTCATTGATATTGGTTTTACAGCAATATACTTCAGGCTGCTGCTATGTCTCACCACCAGATGCTGCTTTACTCCTATTTTGAGATGTGTGGGAAGGCTAGTGAAAATACTACAGCTTGGTAACATTCATATTGAAGTGAATTGAATCAGTTTTTGCTTGGGGTGAATCCAAAAGAAGCATCTTCTCCACATCATGCCATTAATTGACATCAGGATCCCCAATAACCAGAACTGAAATTGGTTGTTGCTAATTCCAGTCACTTCTTATTAAAGGCCTTTGATTCTCATACCAAGATTCATGTTCACTTCAGGCACATCCATAAATCAAGAGTATAGGTAATCAACCTTTTTTTCCTTTGCTCTCAAAAACAAGCTGGTATTTGTGCTGGTCTTGCAGTCTTCAAAGCTCTAGTATTACAGCTATAATTGTACCTTTGAGCTTCATTTAGCATCCAAATAACCTGATAGTGTAAATAGTGACATGTCCTCAAAATGACAAATGCCGCTCTAGTCCCTGATGGTGAGAATCAGGACGAGTGCTGTTTTAATAGACTTCCACATAAATAACCAAGGGCCAGTTTCATCTCAATTAGCTGCATGAGCACTGACCCCCCACACTGAAATGTATGCTGTGATTTGGCAAAAATAATCAGCCTCCTGGAAAAATTTTCCACCTTATTTTTGTTTGTGAAATAAATTGACTTCTAAAAAAAAAGTCTTCCTCCAGTGGCTCCTGCGGGCATGTGGCAGGCACCTAGGGCTCTCCAGAGCTGTCAATGGAGTATGCAGCCTTTGCCAGGCCCTGCCAAACTAGAAATGTTTCAAGTATTGAACCAGCAATAGACTGTGCATCAGTTGTCTAAGAGCCAACTAAGCTAAGTTTGGAGGGTGAATTAAACAGGCAAAATGCCTGTTCCTCATGCCATTGAGGTCCAGAGAAGTTACCCTAAGGTGTACAGATGTAATAACCAACAGAGATGGTATTTGAACATACTTGTCACTTCAGAGCCAGGCAATAAGCTTTATCAAGCACCTAATATGTGCCAGGCACTTGTACTAAGTGCTGGGGCTACAGCAAAAAGCAAAGCATAGTCCTTGATTTCAAGGAATCCATAGTCTCTATGGGAAGCAATATGCAAACAAGTATGTACAAAAAAAGATATAGACAGGATAAAGTTCAGATAATTATAGAAGGTAGGTGCTAGCATGGAGGAAAATCAGGAAAAACTTCTTAGAGAAGGTGGGATTTTAGCTGGGACTTCAAGGGGAGGCAGGATTTGAAGATGAGAAGACAGCATTCCAAACATAAGGTAGAGCCAGGGGAAAGGCACAGAATCAGGAGATGGATTCTTTTCAGGGAACAACAGGGAGGCCATTGTCACTTGATCACAGTGTGGGGAGGAATAGGAGAGAGGAGGTGATGAGTAAGTTCTAAGAGGACAGGAAAGATAAGAGGGGGACAGATTATGGATACCAAATAGCCAATACTAATTTGATTGTACCACACCATCTCATTATTGAATGGAGTTTGCTTTTATAGATCAGTGTTGTAAAGAAAAGATCACTAAGTTGGTCAGCCGCTATTACCAACTTTTCAACTATTAATCGAATAAATGAACGTGTGTGTGTATATGTATATATATACACATGTTCACATGTATGTATATATGTATATATATATAAGCATGTGTATAAGTATATGTATGTATATATGTATATGTGTGTATATAAGCATGTGGGGGATACAAAGAAATGGCTCCTGCCCTCAAGTTGCTTACATCTTACATTACCGTTAATGGAGGCATGTATATAGGTAGGTACATACAAGATATATCCAGAAGAGATAGAAGATAGCCTCAGAAGGGAAGGCACTAGCATCAGGGGGAAAGATCTCCTGTAGAAAGTGTCTGAGCAGTTGGCTCTGAAAGAGATAGGCTGGTGACTTTTCACAGCCCTCTCTCACTCAAATTCAATTGCAAGTCATGTCATCATCTCCCCAGTGTCATGGTCCTCTTTGAGAACAAAGGACAAACCACAAGATTTGAGCTGAGTTTTGAAAGAAAAGATCAGGAGACAGTGCATTATAGGCATGGGGGACAGCCAATTCAAAGACATGGAGATGAGAGATAATAGAACGCATGTAGGGGAGTAAAGTGTAAGAACATTGAAAAGAAAGGAGAGAGTCAAGGTTTGAAGAACTTTATATGTTAAAAAAGTTTCTGTTGAATCCTAGACTAGAGAACCATTGGAGGTTATTAAGAAGGCTGACATCAGATGTACACCATTTGGAAAATCACTCCAGTGGTTTTTAGATGATCTATTGGAATAGAGAAAGACTTGAGGCAGAGGAATTAGAAGGCTATTTTTAAAATCAGTCTAGGTCAGCGATTCTCAACCTGTGGGTTATGTTCGATTTAAATATATCCTACATATCAAATATTTACATTATTAACAGTAGCAAAATTACAGTTATGAAGTAGCAACGAAAATAATTTTATAGTTGGGGGTCACCACAACATGAGGAACTGTTTTAAAGGGTCGCAGCATTAGGAAGGTTGAGAACCACTGGTGTAGGTGAAAGGAAATGAGAACTCACATTTATGTCTCAGTGAATGGAGAGAAGAGGCTCTGTTGAAAAGACTTCTGGAGGTAGAAAACAAGATATGGCAACAAGGAGAAAGGGAGAGGAAATAAATATGGCAACGAGGAGAAAGGGAGAGGAAATAAGCATTTATTAAGCATCTACCAAGTGCCAGACATTGTGTTAAGTGCCTTACAAATATGGAGTGGATTGGATGAGCAAGAGTGAAGAGCCGAGGATAATGTAGAGATTGTGAACCTGGTTGAATAGGAGCATAAGGGGTCCCCTTGACGGTAATAGGGAAATTCAGAAGAAGGGAGAGATTTAGGGGAAAGATAGTAAGTACTGCTTTGGACAACTTGAGTTTGGTATGTTTATGGGATAGCCAGGTTATGATATTTAATAGTAAGATAAAATGGGACTGGAGCTCAGGAGAGAGACTAAGGCTAGGTCATCAGCATAAAGATGATAATGAAACCTATAGGATCTCATGAAATCATCATCTTATATTGCAGAGAGAAAAAAAAGAAGGCAGCCTAGGACATCCAAAATTAGTGGGTATAATGTGGATGAAGATCCAGCAAAAGACTGGACAGGTGGAAAAAGAACCAAGGAGTATTGTCATTAAAACCCAAGAAGATAACATCCAAGAGGCTGTGGTCAACACTGTCAAAAGCTGCAGAAAGTCAAGAAGGATGAAGACTGAGAGAAGGATGTTAAATTTGTCAATAAAGTTATCTTTTGGTAACTTTAGCGAGAGCAGTTTCTGTCAGATGTTGAGATTTGAAGCCAGGTTGTAAAGATTTTAGGAGAGAGAAAAGAGGAAGTACCTGGTGGATGTACTAGCATAGGTGGCTTCTTCAAGGAATTCAAAAGGAGAATAGAGATATAGGAAAAGAGTTAGTAGGGATAGTAGAATCAAAGTGAGGGTTGTTCGTTTTTGTATTTTTGAGGATGGGGGAGGTAAGGGTGTGTAGGCAACATGGAAGGAACCTGTAGATACAGAGAGACTGAAGATTAAAGAGCAGATTGATAATGGGAGTAAACTGCTAGAAAAGACTGGAGAAAAAGAGATCAAGAGTGCGTATGTAAAGGAATTGGCCTTTGCAAGGAGAAAAGTAACTTCATAATTAGAGACTAGAGTGAAGGAGGAGGTATTTGGCGATAATATTAGAAGGACACGAGATGAGGAGGAAAGAAGGGCTTCTTGGCAAATGAACTCAACTTTTTCAGTGACTTATAAGGCAAGTTCTTTATTTGAACAATTGAAGAAGAGGGAAGTATCATGGCAGACTTGAGGAGAAAAGAGATTTAGAATAGCCCCAGTGGTAACTGAGAAAAACTAATTGAAGAGGGGTAGGGTTGCCTTACTACAGTGAGGACCCAAATGATATTAAAGATTTAAAAATAAATAAATTTATAGTGGACACAGTGTGATTGTGACTTCATTTCCATTCAGGAAGAAATAATGTATATAAAAATATAAATAAGTAGGAGTGAAGGAGTTAGATGGTGGGAGTAATCCAAAACTGGGTTTTGGTAAGGCATGATCAGCTAAATGACAAGCAAACAAGGGATTGAAAAGTAAGATAGCATAGAGTTGACCTGGTTCACCACATAGTCAAGGTTGGAAAGCAAGGTGAGAGGAGTAGGCAATGAAAGAATTATGACCTTGTAAAGTACTGAAGGGCAGAAGAATTGGAGATCACAGTAAGGATGAAAATAGAATTAGGGCTCCTAAAGCATAAGGAAAGGATAGAAAGATAAAATATTTTTCCAGATAAAAGAATTTTGGATTTCTTTAACATGACAGTAGAATGCTTGTATATGATGTTCAAGATTAAGGGTATAACCACACCTGTGTGTAGGCAAGGTGGAATGGAAAAATCATATAATCTGTTTTCTTATGGGAAAAGTAAAGGTCTAAGAAACGAGCTAAATTATTCCTAAGATCCCTTTTAGTCAGTTCCATGCTATGATTCCCAAACACATTAACTTTTTCTCCCTTACCCTCTCTCTGGCACTTATAGGAAAACATCAGCCCAAATGTAAGCCCCTGACAATGCCAGACTGCACCTCCAAAATGAAAGCTCTGAAAGAAAAAGAGTATGTAGGTCTAACTAACCTGTCCCATATTCTTATTGCATCCTTATGAGATATAGGTATCCAGAATAAAACGATGACAAAAACAACGATCCACACTCAGTTTCTCTTCTTACCAGATTTAGCAGAGGTTGTGGGATTAGAAGGGGAAGAGTTGAGACTTCATTTGCCTCCATTGCTTCTGGAATTCTAGACTAGGAAAAGATGTATTTTAAAAGATAGCAGATAAAATAGAATTGAATATTAATTTATAGTGTCAGTGAATTCATTAGAAGAGGTCTCAGTTTTCTGACTTAAATTTTTCAAAATATAACAATAGGAAAGGCAGTGTTGCACAGTGGATAGAACAATGGTCCCAGAGTTAGGAAGACCAGGGTTCAAGTTGCACCTCTAACACATGCTGGCTATATGACCCTGGGCAAGTCATTTGAACTTCTCAGGGTTGCAGGCACTAAGTATGTAAGACTTTAAGTTGCAGAAAAGGTTTTTATCTTCATTGATAAGAGTTCCCTCCAACTGATGAAATCACAAGGAGAAACAGAGAGAGAATGTTATTTTATGGCCCTTTTGAAAACTTCACATTGATTTAGGAATGTGTAAATTCCCAGTGAACAAGCTTACTGAAAGTTATCCTTCATTTCAATTCCAGTGAATGACCTCTAGGAGAATAGTTATACTCTTGGAATTGAGCCAGTGGAACAGCATCTCTCCATAGGGGCCATGTTTGTACAATCAGCACAATAGACAAGGTCTTTCTCAAAAAGCAATGCCTATTCCCAAACCCAGCACATGACCCAATATGAGTCTTATTATATTCAACCTGAGGGAAAGCAGGGAGAAACAGCTGTCTCCAAACACAAGTGGAAATGGAACATAATATTGTAATCACCATAAATTGTAGTGATTATTTGTGTAAAACCATAAACGTACACTATGGCTAAATGAGTCATTTACTGAATATCCTTTCAGTTATTAACTTGGCATAAATACTAATCCCTGAAGATTAAGTTGAACACTAATCACTTGGAGCGTTGGAGGACCTTTTGTGATCCAGTGGCTGGTATTTACATATGGTAATTTCCCCGGTGGCAGCTGAGGAGGCCTGATCAGTGCTATGTAAGCAGTAACACATGCTGTAATAAGAAATGAGTTTTTCATCTCTTTCCTCAAGTCCTCCTCCCTCTTCTCTCCCAATTGGGGCTTAATTAAAACTCCTCAGTACTTGGCTCTGTTTAACCGGACACAGGAGCCCTGAAATGCTGACACGGATCCTCAGATTTCACCTGCTAGGTCAGCTCATTAAGCGTTGTAATTCTGCAGCTGAGCCCACGGTGACCAAACTACAGGTTATTGGGGAAGAGAAACAACCTCTCATCTGAAGGACTGAGCCTTGTTAAGTCCAGCAACAATCTGACCCATTTAATTTTCAGTATTGCAGGTGCCTCGAATTTCTGTTTGCCCAGTGTTGTCAGTTGTTTCAACAATGGTCTCACCTCCACCCTTGAATCTTCTTCCCTTGACTTTTTTTTTAAACCGAGCTTCCCCATCTTACTCAGGCTAGAAGTGCAGGGAGTACTTCTGGGTTCAATCCCACCACTGATCAATACAGGAGTTTCATTCCAACCTAGTCCAATTAGACAGCTTAGTGGTCCCTCACTCTTTAGCGGCTCACCATGTGGATTCTACACTTCATTCAGACTCTAGATTTGTAAAGAATCTCAGAATTCTCAACTTCAAGAGATCCACCTACCTCAGTCTCTCTGGTAGCTGACAGGTGTGCCCCACCAATTTGACTTTCCAGCATTCCTACCCTGTATAAACCCTCAGCCTTAAATTTATCTGTTTCCTCTACTCCTACTTCTAATCATTCAGCCACTCCTAGGAGAAATCATAAAACCTTGTTGGTTAAGTTCAATGAAAATTGATGCTATCTAATCTTAAGTATCCCCTCCCTGGTATATGGCAGTCTTTTTGTTCATCTCTCATTGACTCACTATCACATCTCTACAATGGCATTTTCAAACATTCTCTTCACCCCTCAAATCTTAATTTCAACCCCATTCCTTATTTCTCAAAAAACAACCTTAACTCCTAATTTACTACTTCAAGGCCATTTCAGTGTAAATTCCCCCAACTCTCCCCTTCTGCTCCTCTTGTAAAATTCTCAATTACAAAGAATCATAAAATTTTAGAGTCTGAAGGGATGTCAATAGCCATCTGGTTCAAAACATATAGGAAAGCAATTCCAACGAAGACCTCCACTGAGGAGGAACACAATTTCCCAAAGCAGCCCATTTTTCACTTTTAGACAGCTTTAATTATTGGACAGTTTCTGCTGACATCAAGTCTAAATGTACCTTTTCGTAACTGCTGCACCCTGCTTCTTTTTCTGCTGCATATGGGTCAAACAGAACAAGTCTAATCCCCCTTCCATGTGACAATCCTTTAAATAATCGAGTACCACTTTTGTGCACCATCTCCAAGGTCTTTTCTTTTCCAGGTTAAACATCCCAAATTTCTTCAACTAATCTGTCATTTCTTGGTCATATGACTAGCATGATAGAGGACTAGGCATTTTCTCCAACCACCACAAACTCAAAATACCACCCCCACCACTAAAGATGACTTATTCACCAGAGTAGAGAAACTATGGCCTACAGGACCATAGCTTGAGCAAGAAGCTCAACAAACTGACAATCTTATGAATGGACACTAGAGAATTCTAACTCTTAACAGTGGTCACTCAGCACCCCTTCCATCACTAGGGCACCCAAACTGACCCACTGAGTTGTGCTTTGGGACCCATTTAGGGATTTATCTCCTGCTTCAGTCTTTTCTAGCACTCCACACTCCCTGCCTTTTCCCTATCATCCTGTTACAATAAGAAGCAGACATCAACTCTACCCAGAATGGGGAGTGGGGAGCATGTACATCTAGGTTGGAAATCCCAAAGGCAGTTGGCAGTTGGAATTTTTCATGGAATACCCACTCCACCGTTCTCCCAAACTGCAAAAATAACAATTTGTCATTCAGCCCAGCCAGAGAACTAAGGAATGGGAGGGATTGGGACAGTGGACCAGAATACAGGATCACACTGAGGCTAAAAGAAAGAGCATTGTAATACAGCTAGGGCCAGTTCTACAGCCCCCAAGAAGCTGCTTGATATTGATCAAGTAGGAGTGGGAAAATTTCCTTGTTTCAGTGAGGGCCCAGTTGAGATTAGATAACATACATTTGTAGTGAACCCAATAAATAAGATTCTGTTTAACTTCCTCTAGATAGAAGATGTCTTTACTAAGGTCAGTGAAAGTAAATTCCCCCAAATGAGAGGAGGATAAGACGGCTTTCAGGTCCAGTCCACACATCATTAAAGGAAAAGGAATAAGAAAGTAAGTGACAGACAAAATAGAAGGAAAAAAGAATAAAATCATCAAAAATTTCAACAAAAAGAAAACAGGTAAAAAATTTAGAGAAGAAAAAGAAAAATCAACAAGGTAGAAACTAAAACAAATGACAATGAGTACTAATGCATCTAGAAGATTACAAAGGCCTCTAAATAAATTTTACAAGACAAAAGAAATTAAACTAATACATGATTCATCTGAGAACCATGTGAATTTCCAGCATAGTAGTCTGCTCCGTGGTTCAAAAGAGAAATCAATATTTCAAGAAAAGTTAGAAGAACTAGCAGAATAACAGAATTTATGGTCTGAATAGCAGGAATAAATAACAGAATAGAAAAACTTGAATCCATGGAGAGTCTATTCAAAAAAGCTAAAAAGAGCAAAGGAGTATAAATACACTGAAGTGAAGAATAATCTATTAGAAGAGAAACAATTAAAATAGCTTATGATGTATTTTGTATGACTTCATATAGATAATGGGTATCATATTTCTTGACTTCTCAATGGGTGAGGAAAAAAGAGTAAAGGGAGGGAAAGAAATTGGAACTGAAAATAATTTTTTAAAAATTTTAAGAGCTTATGGTCTGTACAAGCAAAACAAGTTGATCCTGAAAATGAGATCTGTAAAAACAATTCAAAGATCATAGGCCTTCTAGATCTAGAAGAATCTGAAAAATAAAAAAAACCTGAACACAATGATCCAAAAGCTCAGAATACAGTAAGTGAAGCACCAATTGAAAAAAATCCACAGATCCCCTCAAAACAAAACTCTGTGCTTCAAACTCGAATACACGTGGTAGATAAATTTAATGTTTACAATGATAGAAGACAAATTCTGCAAGTCACTGTGAAAATATCTTCACCTGCAAAGGAAAGGAAACTTGAACACTGCAAGACTACTTAACATCCACTAGAAAACACAGTGAGGAATGGAATAATATATTCTGAAAAACAAAAGAGCTTGAGATTCAATCCAAAGAGGCATACTATCCATACGTGAAATTAGTCATATATGAAAATTGATGAATTCAAGAAAAGAGAGACATTTGAAATACCCCTTGAAAACATACAAGAAAAGATTATTTGACTTGAAAACCCTCTCAGCAGCAAAAATACTGGGGGGGGAAAGGTAAATGAGTACAATTACCAAGTAAAACACAAGTACTGAATTGAAATAACCCCATCTCTATGAAAAGAAAAAAAAAACTAGAAAAGGTTAAAAACAACAATAAAAGCCACAGAGGGACCATTAAGAAATTTCTTTCAAGTGATTCTTACATGACATAGAATCATAGAACTTCAATATCCTGGTTTCTTTTCTCTAAATGCTTTCCAGCTTACCATTTTCCATCCTTAAACCATGGCAGCTACAACTGAATACCGTATTTCAGATTTGGTCTAGTCCAGGACAGAGGAACCTACATCCTCAAGGCCACATGTGGTCCTCTAGGTCCTCAAGTATGGCCCTTTGACTGAATCCAAACTTCACAGAACAAATACCCTTAATAAAAGAATTTGGTCTGTAAAACTGGGACTTAGTCAAGAGGCTGCACCCAAGGATCTAGAAGGTCACATGTGGCCTTGAGGTTACAGGTTACCCACCCTGGTCCAGTCTAACCAGAGGAAAGAATAAAGGGACCATCACCTCTTATTCCCAGAAGCTGTGTCTTAAGGTAGCCAAGATCACATTTTTTGGACTATCATATCATGCTGCTGATTCATATTGATCTTGCATTTAGCTAAATCCTGTAGATCATTGTCAGACAAATTCCTTTCTCACCATGCCTCTCCCATTACGTGCTTGTGAAATCTGTCTTCCCCAAGTATCTTGTTCACTTCCACTCACATGCTGCTGAATGTATCTAGAAGTCAAAAAACAATAACAATAACAACTGTTTATTGGGTCCACTACAAATATGTGTGGGGGCAGCTAGGTGGTGCAGTGGATAGAGTGCCGGCCCTGGAGTCAGGAGGACCTGAGTTCAAATTTGGCCTCAGACACTTACTAGCAGTATGACTTTGAGCAAGCCACTAAACTCTTGTTTGCCTGAATTTCTCATCTGTAAAATGAGCTAAAAAAGGAAATGGCAAACAACTCCAGTATCTTTGCCAAGAAAACACTAAAAGGTGTCACAGAGAGCAGGCTCATCTAAAACAAATCAACAACAACAAATAAATGCTATCTAATCTCAACTGAAACAAAGAAATCTTTCCACTCCTATTTAATTCATTATTCACCACAATGACTGTTCCAGACTCTCTTGTTTCAGGCTTTACAACCATATGAAAGATTGTTCCATATCACTAATAACAAGAAATGCAAATCAAACAACTCAGATGCTTCACCTCAAACCCTGCAAACTGGTAAAGATGACCAAAAAAAATGGCAGTGCTCAATGTTAGAGAAGTTGTGGAAGAACAGGTGCACTAATACATTGTTGGTGACTCTGTGAAATGGTATAACCATTTTGAAAAGCAATGTAACTTAAGTGACTAAGACTTTGAAACCAGAGACTCCATAATTAAGCTTATACTGCCAAAGAAGCTATCAATAAGAAGAGGGGGAAGGAAGGAAGGAAGGAAGGAAGGAAGGAAGGAAGGAAGGAAGGAAGGAAGGAAGGAAGAAAGGAAGGAAGGACCACTGAGTGCCAGAAAGTTCTGATTTAAGCTATTGAAAAGTATATATGGTGGCAAAGAACTGGAAAACAAGGAGATGCCCATCAATTGGGGAATGGCTGAACAAGTTGTGGTATATAAATGTAATGGAATACTACCATGCTATAAGAAATGAGGAGCAGACGGACTTCCTAATAACCTGGAGAGACTTATATAAACTGAAGCTGAGCAAGAAGAGCAGAACCAGGAGAAATTTGTACACGATCACAGACACAACAAATGTGTGATGACTAACCTCAATAGACTGGGCTCCTCTCAGCAATGTAAGATTATAAGACACCTCCAAAAGACTCATGATTGAAAGAGATATCCACATCCAGAGAAAGAGATGCAGAGTCTGAATGCAGATTGAAACAAACTACTTGCTGTGTTTCTTTTTCTTGTTTTGTTTTTTTTCCTCTCTCTCACTGATCATTCCATCAGTTATAATCCTTCTTTACAACCTGACTAATGATTAATGTGAAGATATTTGTAGATCCTATATTTGAGTGCATACTGCCATGATGGGGGGGAGAGGGAGGCGGAGAAAATCTGAAACTCAAGGGACTGTGGGACTGAATGTTGTAAACTAAAAGTAAATAAACCAATTTAATTTTAAAAAAAAAAGAAAAACTGAACAAAGACAAAAAAAAGAAAAGGACACATGA